>KQ479127.1:94793-147294 GCA_000331835.2 Trichoderma hamatum GD12
AAAAGGGAAAAAAAAAAAAAAAAAAAAAACAGCCATGTTGACCTTGAAATATCTCTGATCCAGATATCATTTCGTCGATCATGCGGTAATGACCTCTTGGTGAACCAGTCGTATCACCCAACTGGCTTCAGCCACGCTGGCAAACTGGAAACACCACTTCTTGATGTTTCCTCCCGTGGCTCCATTTGCTGGAACACCACCAATGACGCCATCGCCGCTCTTGACTTCCTCCCAGACACCGCAGACGATACCTCGACTGCCCATAGGTGTGAAGCATCCACTTCCGAGAACAGCATCCAGTAGGAGAATCGCCTTCTCAGAGCTCTTCTTTGGTATAGTCGTAACTGTGACTCTCTTTTCGAGACCATGGTCCGCTCGGAGGGCTTGACGCCAACCAGGAGGCGGTCGGCGGATTTGCAGGGTGCAGTTACCAAAGTCTTCCCACTTGGCAGACGAGACGAGAAGATGTAGCCGGATACGGATATTCTCAGCGTCAATATTCACAGGTCCCTCACCGCTATGGTCAACGCTCACAGATGGTGATCGAGGCGTTCCGTATCCTGATGAAGAGCCAGATCCGTAGAGGCTATTGTTGCCGCTTCCACCGCGGCCGCCGCGCTTGTCAACTGATGATCGCGCAAGGTTGAATGAGAGATTTCCAACAAGAGTGAGCTTCTTGAGGAAGCTGGTTGCAGATAGAGCGGTGGACGGTGTAGTACTGGCTCCATCCTGATTCTGGGAAGGCGCTCTGACTGAGCTGCGGTAGCTATTCTTCCTACCGAACCAGGTACGGCGGCGGCTGCTCGTGTCTCCATCTTGAGGAGGAGCTGGTCGCTCTCCAAAGCCTCTGAATCTGGCCTCGTGCTCGAGCTGAATATACTTTTGGTTATTGAGACGAGCATGGTGCACAGCCGTGTAGAGGAGATAGCAATCAGGGCCGTTCAAGCAGCGGAAACGGAAGTTGCCTCCCTGGTAGACTGGTGCCAGCTTGCTATGGGCCTGCATTGAAGACCTGATTTCAAGATCGACCGCAGTGCTCTGTCGAATCAATACCAGGGGAGTGAGATCTAATGCGACGATGGGCTTGTCATCCATCTGGGTATAATTGCTATCTCTGAAAGCGAATGCCTCAATGAGACCATCGGAAACAGTAATCGAACAGTGATCAGGATGAATGTCCTTCCAAGCACCCTTGTCAGACCATCTAGAGATGGTGGCTAGGCATCGCCCTGACTTTGCAATACTACCGTCCTCCGACGAGGGCTTTCGTCCATGAAGACCGGCTTGAGAAGCGGAGTTGGACGGTGTCAGGCTGACTTCAGATCCATGAGTATACGAGGGCGCATACGATGGGGCCCATGAGGGAGCATAAGAGCCTCTTCTCCGCTCATCTTCTCTTATGCTATAGCCAAGCTCAGTCTGAGGAACATCAATGCTCTCCATTTCTTCGTCGGAGGACTCAGATTCGGACTCTGTCTCAGACAGGTCATCTTCTGTTTCCGTTTCCTCTCCTTCTTCCACTATCGATGATACAGCAGAAGAAGATAAGCCAGATGCAGAAGACACCTCGGAAGGTAGGTACTCATGCTTGAGAGGAGAGGAGCGTATTCTCTTAAGCCCGCCGCTGACGTGGTGGTCGACAGGTGGTTGAAGCAGTGACTGAGACTTTGCTGTCTGCTGGGGCGTGGGGCTAAGAGTTCGGTGAATAGGCGGTCGCGGCGGTGGCGTGTCGTTATGATATATGACCGGAATTGTCTTAGAAGAAGAAGAACCGGACCTCCCAACATCTTGTGCGGATGTCTTTTGCTTGTCTCTGCCAGGAGACCCAGGCGCAGCTCGTGTAGGAGTCGGTGGAGCTGATAGCTCGCTGCCAGAATCATCTTGGTCGGTGATTTCAGATCGAGATGTCCCGCTTAGCATGCTCTGGACTCCAACTGGAACATCAGGCAATCTACCTGGCCCAAGCTCGGATTCATCCAGAATACTAGGTTCAGGTTCTCTGGGTGGAACGGGGGATGAAGGTAGGATATCCAGCCAGTCTAGAATCTGCTCCTCTTCGTCTGCCCATAGATTGAGCAGCTCATGCCATGGCTTCCCGTTGTGGTTGCCGCGAACCATAAGTACCAGGTCCAGCTTTCCATCTCCAGAGCGAGCAGAGACAAGAGACATAGAAATGGGTGGGAAAAGAAGATATGAGCGTCGGCCATCTCCCACTTCTCGGATGAGAAGGTCTCCTTGATCTCCAGCCAGGCTTTGATTGTCTCGGTGCACCAACTCTACCTGACATTCCAATCTTTGGCCGTTGGAGTGGGAAATATCAAGCGAAAAAATATCCTTGGCGCTGACTTGACGGGTTACTTCAATAACAATGGACTTGGTCGGGCTAAGCGTTCGGAGATCTCGAGCTCTTGTAGTATCCGTGTTGATGGCTTCCTCATCAATAATCCTAGCAACCTCCTCTCTGTGGCGCCGGCGTGCCTTTTCTTGCAAAGCCTCAAAATCTTTGACTAGCTGGCTAGTATCGGGAGAGGTATACATTTGGTCGACGCAAACAATTAACCTAGCCATCTGTTTTATGCGGAGGAGCGGCTTCTTCAAGAGGTAGGCGACAGCCACCCGCTCTCCTTGATCGTTGACTAGATCGCCATTTGCGTTTCTTGGCAGGGCGTCAAGAAGGGAGTCGTCCCCTTCTGCTGCGCCTCGTCGCGGCGCGAGATTAATTACCAAGTCTTGGAAGCCCAGCCTCCAGACACTCAAATAGTTATTATACAGTGGGACAACACCGTGAGCCCAGTTAGCCATCCGGCGAATATCTGTGAGGGGAGCTTTGGAATGTGCGGTTTTGAGCTTCTCAAGGGCAATGCCCATATCGACGACTGCCTTGGATGTAGTGTCAACCTTGACCTTGGGGGAAGAGCTTCCAGAAGTATCGGTTACCACGTGTGAGAGAAGCACGGGTACCACACCATCGACCAAAGTTTTGAGCTCGCGCTGATACAGGTTCTCATCATCGGCGAACTCTTTCAGCAAATCATCAGCAGTTACATCATTGGACAAGCCGCGAGCCTTTCGTAAGCTTGGCCTTGACCTGTTATTCATGATTCCTTGGGGAACATCTTTATCATCAGGCAAAGAGAGCACCGAAACTAGGTCAGAGTGCTTTGTTAGCCTTCTCTTGAGCCCTGAGCCTTGCCGCTGTGGGATTCCTGGGTCAGTCGATTTTGTGACTGTCGTCGACCGAGTGAGAGCGGGTTCTGTCACATCTGATTCCGTTTCAGAATGGCTAACACTAGAGCCAGCAGAAAGAATTGTCGAAAGTTCATACTGGCCCTTTGTAGGGGGTCGAAGGCGCGGGCCGGCCATATATGGAACTCCTCTTGAGCTGTGAACTGATGAGCTGACAACAGATGAATCCCGATCATTGCTTGACCGCGTGTCTGTTGTAACCCAGCTACTCAAATCAGAGTTAGATTGCATGTACTGGGAATCTGCGTCAAGCTCTTCTTCACTCTCTGAAGATTCGAATTCGATTCGGCGCTCTTCGTGGCTCTGATAGCTCTTTACCGGCTTCGCAATCTCTGCAGATTCTCCTTGGAAAGCTTCCTTTAAGGCGCCAAGGAATGGCCGCCTCTTACTTCCTGATTTTGACTGAGACTGTGAATCTCTCGTAGCTCGGCTCCTCCTCAGTCCATCTGAGGATGATGACTTCTTTTTGGAAAGCTCTTTCACCTTTGATGGCCCTGCTTTTGGCGTTGAGTTTGCAGGGCCAGGGGTACTCTGAACGGTCTCCTCTGTCTGTGTTGATTCTACGCTGGAAGTAACATTGGAAGTGAGATCAGAGGTGACATTGGAGACTACACGTGAATCAGACGCCATTGAGCTCTTCGTCTCTGCTGAAGGTTTTCTTCTAGGGTTTGTCTTTTTAGGTGTGGTTTCTTTGGACGAGATTTCCCTAGATGTAGTCTCTCGAGGTGTGGCCTCTCTAGGTGTTGTCCTTTTAGGTGCTGTCTTTTTTGGCGTAGTCTCTCCGATAGTGACATCGTCATCGTCGTCAGTTAATGTAGACGTAGGTGACTCTGGCCTTTTGTCTTTATCATAAGGCTCAACAGTGTTGTTGAGCCATTTTTCAATGCTAGGAGGGTTGTTGGGTACAGCCTGCCGTGGAGGTTCATTGAGATCTTGAATAATCTTCCTGCCCTCCTCCACCACCTTCTTTAGGACGTTGGGCATGACTTTCAGGCTCGCCGCTCTATCCATCTTTGAGCGCTTTGGTTGTTGCTTTGGTCTGCTCTTGGGAGGGCCCTTTAGAGTCAAATCCAACTCACTAAAGGCGGAAAGTCCAACTGGGATATCTCCCGAAATGTCAGCCAAAGATTTGTTTGATAATGATGTGCCCAAGTCGGATTCCAGAATTTCCCTGGCACGGGAACCGACGTCTACCGATTTAGCTCTAACATTGGGGCGCTTTGTTCCACTCCTTTTCACACCGGATTGAGGCTTCTGCTGGGTCCCCTGAGCCGGGGTATCGCGATCCGACATTGATAATTGGGTTGCTTCCTCGACAGCCTTGATCAAATCATCAATTGTGTGTTTTTTAGGTGCAGTACCGGCAGTTTTGCTTCTCTGGCGTGGTGCCCCGGGTTCCGATCTGGCGTCGGCCATTGGCTTTACTCTGATGCCGTCATCTTGGGTTGCAGATGGCGTAGGTTTCGTAGGTTTAACTCGAATACCATCGTCTTGAGTTGCAGATGACGGGGGTTTTATAGGTTTAACTCGAATACCATCATCCTGGGCTGCAGCTGACGAAGGCTTCATAGGTTTAACTCGGATACCGTCATCTTCTGGCTCCTTATTTCGCACCGGAGTAACTCGAATTCCATCGTCGTCGGTTTGCTTTTTTCGTACTGGGCGCACACGAATCCCGTCGTTATCATCTGCGCTAGGCTTGAGAGGTTTCTTCGCAGTGAGTTCGGTTTCTGTTTCTTCATCATCGCTGTATTCTTCCTCATCCTCGGAGGAAGTCGATAATTCCGATGAAAATGAGCCTCTATGGCTTCGTGGAGGCGGCGTCACGACTTTTTCGGCCCATGCTTTGACTTTACTCTGAAAAGACGGATTGGGTACTGCTCGAAACGCAAAGCCGTTTGGAACTCGGGGCGTCGGATTGCTCGGCTTCCTGGGACGCGGCGAGACCTTGCGAACTGAGGGCTTCCTAACAACTGAAGGCTTCCTAACCTTTGGTCTGACCCAATTATCGTCGCTAACGATCCTCTTCTTAGGAGGGGGAAGAGGCGCTTTCTCTGGCTCTTTACCAGTGTTATTGTGGACGACTACTTTTTTAGGTGGTCTCTTCTTTTGTCTCATCTTGATTCGTACTCGATCCTCCTCTGTAACACTTTCCACCTCTTCTCCAGCAAACGCAAGTTCCGTCGGCTCCGTAGCCAGATCTTCTGGATCGGCATCCGCCATGGCGGATGCATTGGCCTTTTGCCATGCTTTGACCCTGTCATTGACACCACTTGGCTGCTGTAGTTTCCGCACCATGTTCTGTTTCATATCATGTCGAATGTCTGATCTGACTGTGCCGGTGCTTTGTCGTCGCTTGCGGTCTGCTTCTAGTCTCGCCGGGGAGGGTCGCCCCAGAAGAAAGTCGTGGAGTAAGGTAGGGGGCTCTGGCTTTTTCGTAGTGTTTGCCCGTGGACGATTTCCCGCAGCCGCCGGCGGCGTAGGTTTGGAGGCTTCTCCAGGAGTGGCTTTGTCGTCTGCCACTTTGCCATCTTCGTTGGTATTAGGATTATCGTTTGGGTTCGTAGGGTTGGATGGCGCGGAGCTCTCGCTACTGGAATCGGTTGGCGAGGTCATAGTCTATTAATCTGCTCGACATTTACACGATTAATCCCAATGCCACCGCAAAAGATAGAAAGCAAACAAGGCCGGCTAAAGCAGCGATTCCAAGCCACGAGGGCGCAGCATACAACGTATGAACCCGAATTCGATGGTGTTGGACGTGAAGACGGACGCTGAGCTGCCCAAGATGCCCAAGATGCTTCAGCTTATTCGCAATGGCGTTCGTCCTGGGGAAATGGGCTGGTGCGCAGAAATCACAAGCCACAAACTGTCACTGCGCTACTCACTTCATTTGAGCAACATTCTATTCGCACCGACGGTTGGAGATTCTTTGTTCGAGGTAGTATCGCGTTGGTCGTTGCGCATGACAGCTGAGCTCAACAGCTCGAGGCTTCCAGGCCAGCTGTATCAGCCTCGTAGGCGCTTCTGAGGAAAGCAGAAGGAGAACGAGAGAAAAGGGGAAAAAAGAAGCGTCGTGAGAGAAATGGAGGCAAGAGTCGTCGGGTTCAAGCTGAGTTGGAGGGCATAAACAGGGCGGATTAGGGAGCGCGGGGAGCAAAATGAGCGACAGCGGGAAGACGGATGTTGTGACGTTGACGTCTGGGCCACACAACGTGTGCGAGTACAGTATGTACAGGTGCGAGTCCGAGTCAATCGATTGACTGCCCGCTATTATGAATTATGATACAGGCTCTGCTTGCCCGCTTATGCTTACGCTGCTGGCAATGCTGTGGCACCTCCATAGTCCAAGCTTCGAAATTGCTGCTCCAAATCGCCTGCTGGGTGCCGCAGTAACCAGCGGGGTCGCCTCTAAAAACAGCAGTAAACAACAATAGCTCGAGCGTCACTGAAAAGCCACTGATGGCGCTGGGAGGGCCGGGCCGTGGCCAATTAGAGGCGGCCCTGCTTTTTCGCAGGACACCACTACGGGCTTTGCGGTTAGTGCTGCTAGGCACTAAATGGGCTGGGGGCTCTTTTTGCAGCTGATGGCTGATATTGGGGATCCATGAGCGTGATACAGTAGCTCCGATTGCTCTGCCTTGATTTGGGTTGTTTTGTTGTGTTTGTTGTTGTTTTTCTTTGATTGAAATTGAAGCTGGCTTAATGAGGCGACATGGACGATCACAAGGATATTAGCGCTATGTATGTACATGAGGATCCTTGAATTTTGCCGCTAGATTGCGAGATTGCAGCAGATTGTCTACTGTATTGCTTAGCTGCGTTGATCGACGCCATAAGATTGATTCCAACAGCCATAAAACAAACAAGGGGTATTAGATTTCCACAAGATAAATGGCGCTACTATATACTCCGAGGTAAAATAAAGAAACATAGTGATCTAGCTTTTAACTAATAAGCAGTATCTTTGAGTGAGACTGGGCTTTAATATGGCTTTGGGGAGGGTTGAAAATGCTGTGGAGGATGCAGTTTACAATGGAAAAGCACTACAATCATGCAAGTTAATAGCGGGTAAAAGTAGTATTACTGTATTGCTTTGAGGAGGGCTGAAAATGCTGTGAATCTCATGACACCTGAGACTTATGAGCTTTTTTCTCATGAGCCCAATAGCTTTTGACGAATAAGCAGTCTTACCTTATAAATGACCCCCTATTTCGTATCTGATCAAAATAATTGTACGGCACTCTTCATACGATAGTGTAAGTCTTACCTATAGCATGTAGTTATCTTGTATAAGTAGATTCATTTGCGCCTAGTGCCCGTCATTCGCAACCTAATATAACGGAGGATGGCGATATGACTTTTTGACTAGGCAGTATCCTTAATTCAGGCTGAGCTTTGTTATTGCTTTAGAGAGCATTAAAAGTGCTGTGAAGCGGGTAAGAAAAAGGCGTGCAGGAAGTGAAAAAAAAAAAAAAAAAAAAAAAAACCAATACTACTTTATGGCCTTGGGGAGGGTTAAAAATGCTGTGAACCGTTAATGTGGGAAACCCAGGTATAAATGCAGCTCTTTCTCCCTCTTAGCCCAAGTAAAAATGACCATCTTGTATAAATCACTGCGCTTTACTACAGGGCTTTCACAGTTGTTACTCTAGGATACATCCAAGAAGGGGAAAGAATTCAATATAACATTAAACATGACGCTCTTTTCTTGAACAAGTTGCCAGCTAAAATTAAAATATATAAACATAGAAAGGGGAAGAGAAGGCCAGGTAACAAGCAATATACAATTTCTCACATTGTATCACATCAACACTATACCTATCCATCATTAAAGCTCTTAATAATCCGACCTTCAGTAGCCGAGTAAACCCGTATATAGTCCAAATCTCATTGTCTCGCAATATAACAGCTCCTCTAATCGCTTCTGCTCAGTGCTCGCCTCCCACATACTCTGAGCTACGACATGAGCACACCCAAAACCCCATGAGAAATAGCTGTAGAGCGCACCACTCCCATCAATCATCTGACATGCTCACGTTTCTCAACCACAAATCCATTTTCTTCGTCTTCTCCCGCAATTTATGTAAAATTTAATGCTCGCATTTCCCGTGGGCTGCAACATCACCAACCCTCACACAACCCCTCCCTCCACCTCCAACCTCTCCCATCTCCCCACATCCACATTCGTACGAGAGCTCCAACCCCCTGGCACAAGTGATCGTGCCAGACAGTCACAAGATGTAATCGGACCTCTCCACCCACCCACACGCTCGTTATCTTCTTCATTCTTTCTCCGAGCCAGTCTTTCGATTGTTTTGTCTCTCCCCCAAAACTCAATCCCCTCACCTCATTACATACGCCAAAAAAGAACCACTACCGGATCCTCCGCTTCCTCTCATCCTCATCCTTCACCAAATCTCACCTTGCAAGGTCAAATGTCACAAAATCTCACCATTTCTCATCAAAACAAGCGCCCTCTCTCTTCACCATTTTCTCACCGAAGCACCCGGATCATTTATTCCTAGTCTCTCTCTCTCTCTCTCACTCTCTTCCCTTCACAGCCTCTCTTCACAGCCCGCACGCACACGCATTCTCGCCCGCTCAGCTCGCCGTGAACACACATTGCATTGCATACAAAGGTCCAGCTGATCATCCCTCCCACCCCCAGACCCACACTGATAAACCCATGTCCGCAGCCAATAAAACGCGCAAGCGTGCGATCAAGTTCCGATGACAGATCACATCAAGGGTACATGTATGGGAAATGCTCTGCGAGAATCTTATGTGCGCAAATCATGACCGCATACATGCAAGTCTCAGTTGAGCTACCGGCACTATTTGGTGCTACGGGCTTATCGGCCTGCCTTATGGATGGGTCAAGGAAGCTGACTTTATTTCCATGGTGGCGATAACCTTTCGGCGCCCAATCTCTAATGGATGGAATTATCTGCCATTAATAGCATCTCAATCCGATATGGTGTAGTGGCTAACATCGCTCGCTCTCAACTTCCAGTTGAAGCTCCGAGCAGCCCTGGGTTCGATTCCCAGTATCGGAGAGTTCCACTTCTTTTTTGGTGTTTTCACAAGCAAGTAAGCGTTCGTTCATTCACAGTCTACGACGTATATCACTTCTTTTTTTTTTCCCCAAGTATCAAATGTAGAATAATGAGAAGAGTCAATTTATGTATGATAGATAAATAAGCATAGCACATAAAAAAAGTACCATTAATCAAAATGCCTCCAACTCCATCCAAATCATGCCTCCAGGTGGTATATATATGAGTGCAATGAACAAAAAATAACAAAAGCGAGCCTCCGTCCATGTATTAATATGCCTTCCTTCCACCGGAGGTCCCAGCTCACGATGGTCAGTCAATAATGAACAAGTCGAAAACAAAACAAAAAAGGATATAGAACCTCCCCCCGTAAGATATGCGTTAAAAGAGCAATCGAGCCGCCAAAACGCCTTCTGTCAGAATGCTATACCAAGTAGCAAAGAGAGCTAATGTTGAAATCAAAAGAACCTCCGAACCAAGACGTGAATGAGAAATAAAGAAAAGAAAATGTCCTCCTTTTAACGCCAATCTCCAATGCATGATGGATGATGGTTGCTTTAATTAATGCAGGATGAAGGGATGATGATGCTTTCGTATTATTACTCCGTGTCTGGGAGTACGAAGCGCACCCTCTTCTTGGGCTTTGCAGCCGTGATGTATACACCCCCGTCGCTCATCAACTCCTCTTCAGTCTCTTCTTCGATGGACCACACATCGGGACTGGGTTCCCTCCATAGGTGGTTCTCTCGCACACGAGCAGAAAGGCTCCTGGTCTGTAGGCGAGGAGATGCCCTGTTGTTTGTCCTACCTCTGCCTCTGCTGGTGGTGGGTGCTGGGAAGGAGTTGGGAGAGAGCAGGGCATTGGTAGTGAGGCCAAAGACGGGGGTCTTGGCTCTGAAGCGAAGACCCTCGATGGCAAGATCGCGCAGTGGGGAAAGCATCGACGAGGGCGATGCGGGGGAGAAGCGAATGTATTCCTCTTCGTCGTCGTCATCGGTAGTGAGGGCATCAGAATCGGACTCTGGGGTAGCCGGGCGGTTGCTGTCAGGCTTGCGAAGACCCTCGAGAGAAGAAGGGCTAACGCTGCGAACAGCCTCGCGGGGCTGGCTGGCGTCTTCGATACCAGCGTCAAAGTCCATCATGTCGACATCCAAGTCCAAGTCCATCATCATCTCATCATCATCCTCGTCCGGGATGGGAGTGAGGAAGTAGGTGAGAGGATTGTCATCAATGTCCTCCAGCAGCGGTCGAGGCTCGATGCTGGATCGCTTCTTGATGGACATATTTGTTGGAGTCAAGCGGATCTGGGTTGGTGGCCAGGATTCTCGGCGAGAGGAGAAGACGGATTCCATGGGCATATTTGGAAAACCCGAACTGTCTGGGGAAGAATGCAGACTTGACAGAGGGCGGGATATGCAGGGGTTTTAAATAGGACTCTAGGCAGGCAGAACCAACACTAGGTAAGATAGACAGGACTTTTTGTTGATGCCTTCACGCTGCAACCTTATTGGGTGACTCAGACGGTGGGCGAAATTATGAGCAAGCCTCTTGGGATAAGCCCTTAAATATTCACGTGTGAGTGAAGCGACGGTAAAAAATGACAGAAAACGGGGAAAAGAGAGGGATAGATGTCAGTGGCTGGGCGGCGCCGCCGACGGGTATGGTGAACAGCCACAGAGAGCGAAGAGATGAAATCCTTCACGATGGACCAACGAGCAATGGTCCAGAATATCAAAAAGAAGCCTTGGGGAATAACAACCGAGTAAGTGAAGTGAGCCTGCAGTTGAGGCAGCGAGATCAGCCGCAGACTATATATGCAATGCAGGCAGCGGCTATGCCGACTGGACAAGGTGAGGAACTGAGATGTCCAAGCCGGGACTAAAACGTCACCAATGCATCTCATAGTCGCTCATAGTGCCGGTGGACCAGGGTGGTGGGTGTGGCCTTGTGAGGCCCAGAAGCCCTTTCATGGTGGTCATCAGCAGGCTGTAGATGAGAAGAGCTGCGCCCACGTGAAGGGGCCTATGGAGGAGGGATGTGTCTGGGGCTCCGGTCCACAGTTGGTGTGCTGCCCTATCACATCTCACAAAAAGCCATCAACGCACGATGTTGAACGCTGCTCGCCCGGGTCGAGTCATGAGAGACGAATCAAGGGCAGCAGCAGAGACGGGGCTGAAGAGGCGGCGTGCCTCTGCTTGGCGGTTGGTGGTGTGAGGAGCGCCAATATTTGCCGCATGAGGCATGCAGCGATGGAGCGATTTGCAGCCATAAAAAGAAAGAAACGGTGTGGCCCCGAGCTAAAGCATTCCAAGATTGCGCAGAGTCGAGTCGAAAGGAGGTTGGCTTGGCTTAGAAGGCGGCGAATGAGCGGCCCGTGTTGGGCAGAGCTCCAACGAACGAGAAGAGAGACGCGGGGACGACAGGAGAGGAGGAGGCTGCGGCGGGGCTGTCAAAAGCAGAGCGTTCTCGTAAGCTGAGACTAGGGCACACCACCAGACAAGCCAGATGACTCTTTTCGTGAAGATGATGCTATCAAGACCATCCACTTACACGCCGCGGATACACCTGCGGTGGGGTTTTGGAGCCCCAGGTCATGCCCTCCCGAAAGCCGAGCATGAAATTCCATCTGCATGATTTGCATTTCATCACTCCGATCGAGCTTTTCTTGACTGGATCGGAGACACTTGGCCAGGGGGGATGCTGGCCTGGGCAAACAAGCTGCATGCTGCTAACAGGCGAGAGGGGGAAATAGTAGTAGAAGAAAGCAGGACAAAGAGCAAATGCCCCTCTCGGTGATGCATGGTTCCTTGCATGATGCACTCCCGGGAAGGGTGGGTTGCCGCACTCAGATCATGGAAGCAGCATGTTTTCTTTCTTTCTTTTTGCGCAGATGCCGCCGTGTCGATCAAACGGGTGATCATCCAGCTGAATTACACGGATAAGAAGGGAGAGGAAGGGTAAAAATGGAAACTTCCGCTGGGTATCTGAGCGACAGCCGTGCCGGGCGGGAGCTTCGGCGGGCCTTGGAGGGAGTTGCTCGTAATCGTTTAAGTCGGGAGGCTTGATGTTGCAACAACAGCAACATACAATGGGATGGATGTATTATTAGATGGGCTTCCATTTACGGCCACCATACCACGCCATTGCCATATCGCACCGTACCGTACCGCACCGCATCAGACCAGAAGGAAACCATAACTAATAACTAATACCTACTCTTTTGCGCTACGAGCCGTACTACTGCTGCTAGATCCAGCACCATAATCAGCCATTTTCGAGCGGTGGGTCGGCTGATTTGCTCCAAGCCTCTCGGTGCCGCGACGAAAGCGGCCGTTTCTGCGCTCCAGGAAGCCGGCGTCGATGGATTCAAACATTATCGAACGCCCCGTTCAGCTCAATAATCAATATCTCTAGTGCGGGCAAATGAAAAAAAAAAAGAGTCATTCACGACAAGCTACTGAATGGAATGGAGGAGCAGTTTATTGAAAAAAAGATGTAAAAGAGCTGCCACACCCCCCCGATATCCTAACAATGAAGTTGCCCGGGTTCTCTGGCATGTAGCTCTCTTCCTTATCTTCGTTTCCCGCTTATCGCGACATTAAACTGCCAGACCGCCGGAGATCAACCAAAATCTGACTCTCATGGGATCATGGTGTAAATGTCGCGAAGTGGTTCTACCCGGTAGCCGAGAAAAATGTGACTTGGTGCCCCTGCCGAGCACAGAAATTCACTCACTCAAGCGAAGGATGAAGGGAGAGAAAAAGATACCCTGTACGTCATAGAAGCTGGGCAAAGAGACAACACCCTTTTGCATCGTGAGTGGTTCTTTAATATCCAGCATTGACTTGCACGGTAAGCATGACCAAGACACCGCGCCGCCATGGAGCTATGAACCGCTTCATGATCATGCCAGACCTCCAAGCCAACTAGAGTACCTAGTAGCCCCAGAACAATACTGAGACATGTCTACCACCTCCCTCGTTCATTCGCCATCTTGGTTCTCATTGTCTCTGCTCCTCCATCTGTTTGTTGTTTCAATGCGCCAAGAAACCCCATCGAGCAAGTCGCAGGACCCAGGCACCTGATCGGCTCGTTTGATTTTCTCTCCCCCTCTTTTCTCTCCTCTCGCTGTTGAACATCCAACGACCCCTGCTCGATTTCGGCGCTTGCTGCGGCACCCAGCCATTCGTGGGACAATGCGATGACGCCATGTCGGCTTGATCGGAGACCCTGAGCAGGCGGCGGGGGAGAGAGAGAAGCATACTGTAGCTTGCTGCAGGGTCGCAATTGAGCTTGTTGCATGCTGAATTATTCTCCGTGACGCCGACATTCGTCCTGCGATGTGCGGCAAATGCCGATTCTCATGGTGGTTGCTGGTTGCGCGCACCTATAGACTTTGTACATGCCGCCTATACGTGTACCTTATGCTCTCGTACCTGCATCGCCTGAAGGGCCAAGTTTAAACATCATCTACGCTCAGTATCTAAACGTGTACTAATGCTAAAGGAGCTCTCTTGTCTCCTTTTTTTCTTACTTTCTTACTTTTTTTCTTTTTTTCTTTTCCCTTTTTTTTGGAGCTTCGCCTCTCTCTTTATCATATACGTGCCTTAGCCCTGGACATGGCATCTCAACCTCAGCCCTAAGGGGTACGGTAAACGGCTGAGCTTGCGCGGCCAATTGCGTATCCTTTCTGCGTGCCGTCACGCTATATTCATGCTTAACGCTTGACGGCCCGGCAACAGGGAAAGCCTTTACCCTGAGAGGGAAATTACAAGTCTCGACCGCCCTTCGACCCAAGCTATCTGTAAAATAATATGAAGCTTGCCTGGCATCGGTACCTCGAATCTCCTGTATGACCTAAGCCACCGCCTGTGCTACGTAATACGCGCTTCCGTCACCATCTCCGCGCCACGTGCATCTTCCGTGCGGTCGGCTTCAGATGTGCCGGAGGAACCAACAGAAGCCACAAAAAAGCTCTTGGCACAGGCTCGTCTAAGCACAAACGGAGCTCTAGCTAGCTGTCTAGGCGATTAGGATTCCCAATCGGCCTATCAGCGCGCAGAGATGCCGCACGGAATAGGTTGTCGCTTGCGCAATAGCCCAGTGCAGCTTTTGCCAATTGAAGATGAGAGACTACGAAAAAAAAAAAAAAATAAAAATAAAAAAAAAATTGGTCTGGCGGAGATCTCCTCTGCGGTCGTACGAGCGCTCGATGCCGACAAGGTCAGCCAGTAAGCGGATCGCGCCAAGGACAGGCCAAGCATGTTTCTTCTAATGGCGCGACCCTTGTCTCTTGTTGCCTTGGTTGCGTTGCGCTCGGCCCGCACGGAATTAAAGCAGAGTCGTGACGACGTCGACTGCTTGCGTTTGGGTCGATTTGCTTCCGTGCTCAAAGTCAATGTCAGCCGCCGGATCCCCGGATTAGCAAGCAACGGGCTCGCCTGCGCCGTAGATGCAGAAACAAGACTTTCCTAGGCCAAGCCATTGTATATATCTAGTGCGCCGCATCGTAGCTAGCCAGCAGCCTCTTTTTTTACCTCTCTCCTTCCCAATCCCTCGCTGAATGCTTGCCTCGTGGCGGATTCTCGCTCTTCTATCCGCTTCTCTCGACTGCCTGTTTCGGGTTCCTAATAGCGCCCGCATCTTCCGCAACCTGCAAGCATCTGTTCCCCCCCACGTGCACGAATAGTTCCGCTCCGATTGATCCCCGGATTCATCCATTTGCCAAGGGTTGCAAAAAAACAAAGAGTCACCTGGATAAGAGTTTAAAAGAGGTTCGGTGCCCACCCACTGGTGCGACCGTCTTCATTTTTGCTTTTGTATATGGTAGACGCGAAAGTTACAGCCACCCGTCGTGCATTGCGGTCGTCCATCATGTTCCGGTCAATCGTTGGTGGCTGCCTGCTGTTCTGCGCCTTGATTGCCTGGAGCGGCACTCTCTTCTACCTACAGGGCGATTCTCTGATGGCCTGGTTCGACTCGGCCGGCAGCCGGGACTTGATCATGTCCAGCGACAAGCCGCAGCCGGAACTCGATTATGAGCCCACGCGGGTGGACGTCACAACTCTTACTCCGAGGATGCCGCTGAGAATCGTCACTTTCAACGTCCGATATGCCACGACAAGCCCGGTCAGAGGCGAGAAGCCGTGGAGCGTGCGAAGATCCAAGCTTATCAACGAGCTCAATTTCATCACAGCTGGCCATGAAAACATTTTCCTCACTTTCCAGGAAGTCATGTACGATCAGCTCCAGGACATCCGGGCTGGCTTGGGCCCCTCATGGACCTCCATCGGCAGGGGTCGCGATGACGGCAAGAAGGAGGGGGAGTTCTCCCCTGTCTTTTACCGCTCGGATGTCTGGCGGCTCGAGCGCTCCCAGACGCGCTGGCTGAGCGAGACTCCCGAGAAGCCCTCCAAGGGCTGGGGCGCCAGACACAAGCGAGTCGTCACCATGGGCGAGTTCTCCCACAAAGTCACCGGCACAAAGGTCGTCGTCATGAGCTCGCACTTTGACTACGAGCACAAGGAGGCCCGCCAGCACAGCGCCGAGCATCTCTTGGGTTACGCCCGGGAATGGAGCCAGGGCAACGACACCTCGGCCGTGCTCATTGGCGGCGACTTTAACAGCACGCCGGATGACGTGGCCTACAAGCTCATGACGGCGCCGGGATCTGGCACCTACGACTTGGCGAGTTTGCTCCCCGAGGAGAAGCACCACGGGAACCGCCTGACTTACACCAGCTTCGGCGAGCCCAACGAGTGGCCGCAGCGAATCGACTTCCTCTTCATCCATGAGCCGGTTACTGCGGTTGTCAAGACTTTCAGCGTGCCGGCAAATATGTTTGACGACCGGATCCGCGTGTCAGATCACAGACCTGTTGTGTCGGATCTTGAAATTCTTGTTGACCCCTCAGCGTGAAGGATGGGTTGAAATGTGATGTTTTTTTTTTTTGTGATGACTCAACGTCTCGTTTTTTTATTGTTAACAACATATGTGGAAATCTCGGAGAAATTTAACAAAGATACCCGGAGCGTGCTTTTTGAGAGGCATAGTCTCCAAGCAAAGGAGTTATGAGCTATATACCCTCGAACAATTATATCAATAAAAAAAAGTTATGACTACTACCTACCATTATCCAATAAGAAAAAGGATGAGACCCTATCGTGAAAGCTTCCGGCTGCATATGAGCACCTACCTTGTGTCCTGAGCTATGCAAGCTACATAAAGAGTTATAAGCTGAGAATATCATCTCGACAATGTAATGGATATGGACTGCCGCACCTGCGATTGGCAACCTACTTGCTTCCACATCTCCATCTCTCAGCATATCACTACTACCATGCCGTCTCTTGCAGCCGTCGCACTCACGCACGTCGCCTTCACAAATTAAATGGAGAACGAGCTGGATACAGCATGCAGCGCATGAACGGCCAGCCGTACTATTCTGCATATTTCAAATAGTTTTATATGGAACCCTGGGACTTGCGTCATGCAAGCGTGGCCTCTGCAGAAGAAGCGGTGAAGAAGTGCAGCTTGTTTTTGGATTGATATCATTATCCTTTGGATGCCTCCTCGTGATACCGGTGAATTTGTTTGGAGGATTAGGAGTAGATGTATCGTAAATAGGATGTGATGAATATGTAACGACCGCTTTTTATATATCTTCACCTGTTCCATACGCGGCGTTAACCTATCTGAGGGTTTTCTATACGTGACCTGCATGCAGTATTTGATTCCTGTTATATTATCGCCTGTTGATAGGGACAAATAACACGCCATGAATCCTTACATAGAGCCCTTTCTGTGAGAAACACGGAATAGCGAAAGAGGGTGGTTTGCTCGAAGCTCCGAGACGACATTGACGTGTCGTGTCGTGAATGTCGGAACTGAGTTCTCCTGCAGGCTACATGCCGCTCAATGTCTCGGCAGAAAAGACTGGAATATCGGTCAGAATTTGGTGTAGGTATATACTCTGACCTGAGATTTTTCCTTTCATTGGCGACTGGTGTTTCTATATGGAGTTGAAGCCAAAGGCGTCCGAGCAGATGTACGCTGGTAAGGCTTACTGCAGATAGGATTACAAATACCTATATAATACCGTCTCCCTACATAAGAGCTGACTGACCGGCTGCATGTCTGTATGTATGTAATGCACTTCGGACATGAGAGCTGATTCACAAAAAGATACCACACTCTGAGGCATCTCACCTCTATGCGTATAAGCGCCAGGGAAGAGAGCATCCTCAACACATCCGCAATTCAGTACACGGCATGATACCTACCTACTAGAGAGAATCTTACATACAGCACGTACTCGGTATAAGCTCCAAAAAAAGGTCTAGTAAATCTCATGCACAGACGACATCTTCCGGCCCCCAAAACGTTACTAAATATTAATAGAATGACGCCGTCCATATATCATTCGCTGTAGTCTGAAACAGGTAGAAAAAAGAAAAAAAGCACATAGCTCTTTTCCTTGTCCGAGGGAATCCCCACTTCTCTCTGATATCACCGATCAAGACACAAAAAGGTGTCCATGTAGGAATATACGCGTTCTGTTTTCTGTTTTTCTATTCCATCTTCATTTGCTTAACCTGGTTGGCGGTTGTTCAATGCTGTACGCCCGCTGCTTACTGTGAGACAGCATGAAAATTGGATAAAACGCGGGCTCCCGGTATCGCTGCCACGACTGCCACGCATCTCACTTACACATGAAAAATCTTGGAATCTATTCATGTGCTACCTTGATGAAATTTGCTACGGGAGAGGGAGGGACCTAGGGGTTACATTTTCCTCCGGAGCAAGATAAACGTGTCTTGATCAAGCTACACCGTAGCTCAGATTTGCTAACGGTATAAACGAGGTATCTCTGTACAAAGAAAAGGGTGGATAACAAGATTGTGTTGCCTGCCGCGGCTGCCGCCAATCAAAACAAAGACACTTACCGGTCCTGACAGTCTTTTGGATCACGAGATTCCAAAGTGTACCACGAGGTAGCGCGATATAGTAATACTACGCTCAACGTGTGGGAAAACGACAACCCTGATGGGAGAGTCCAAGCGATAACTGTTACCTGCACCATATCATATGGCTTGTGGAGGCCGCGGCAGCTAGCTACAAGACAGGTATGGTGGAGTAAATGTCTCGCGTGGCCAACTTAGATGTAACGCTGCTGCATTCCCTTGAAAGCATAATTTTCATGAAAAAAACATCATCACCGCGATATTTGTGGTCGTCAACGAGCGCCCATGACATATCTGGCAGCTAGGCTTGCCAGCTTGTGAACCCACAGATGGGTATGAACCGGGCGTATCAGCACTGTGCATACCTGTGCGTGAAGACTGATATCCAGAGAGCCAAACACTTTGCTTCCATGCGCCAAGATGGATGTAGAAGCTAGAGATGCTGTCAGTGTCCTATCCAAAGGTGTTGACATCGCGGATGGTGTGAGGCAGTACGGGCAAGGCCGGAAGCCGAGACACAAAAGTCGGGGGCCGGGAGTGGATCCATGGCCGGACTATCATATACGAGCACGGAGCATGGCATGTGTGCATTTTGGGATCATAATCACCATACAGTAGGCAAACTCAACTAGCAGAAGGAGAGACTCCATAGCATTCGGAGGACCACTTTGCAGCCGCAGCCCGGCTGTGAGCTGCGGGACAGTCATACATGGCTATGTAGGACTTGCCGGCAGCCTGAGATGTGGACACGGATACCTAGAATTGTGGACAAGGGCGTGTGCAGACAGTCGATCATGCATCTTGCCAGACGCTACAATACAACGGAATACGTAGTAGCAAGTAACGGCAATAGTGTCCATATCATGGAAATGTCTTGAGTCATCGGCTGAGCAGCGTTTTGAAAAAGCTTTCAACTCAACAAGAATATGACTCGGAAGACAAAAGAAGAAAGGGTGTGCTGCTTGCTGCTTAGCCCAGCAAATGCCGACCTATGAGGAGCTGTAAAGCTTGCATGACGGCGAACGGCGACGATTGGGCTTCAATGGCAAATGGGGGGCCGGTGTGAGCTGGCATCAACGGAACATCCGCATCCACGCATGCGCCCCTCCTGCAACCAGGCAGAGCAAGGCCCCCGGACGCTTCTCTCCACGTCTTTACATCAGCTTTTGGGGACGCCCACTGCATCAGCTTTTGGGGACAACATCTTGGCCGTCGCATCGTGGGAAATGATCGCAAGACGGAACGGTATGTAAAAGACTTTGTTTTCTATCCCCATTCCCACCGCTCAACGGGCGCTATAAGAGGCGAACATGGAGAATCATCCTCTTGCTCGCCGCCCTTTTGCAGTTGATACCCAACAAAGGCCTAAGAAGAAATTTCCGCCAAGTTGGGCAGAGAAATGAGAAGAGAAAAAGGAGGTAGCGTCAATAGCAATAGGTGGTAAGTCGTCGTCGCAATCGTAATAGAGGATGTTGAGGCTGGAGGTGTACATGTAATGATCCGGACCCCCATATTGTGGTCTGCGCTTCTTGGCTATGGCTACCACGATGAGGCTACGCGTACCAATTGGCGTGTCATTAGTTCCGTCGAGGCTGTCATCAGCCAGACCGTATAAGAATGAAAAAAATTTCAATCGTTTCGGGAAAAAGACAGCTGGCAGTTTAACTAGACGCTGCTGTCCAACCTTGAGCTGTCCATGGCTCCACGGTGGCAATGTTTAGGATAACATACCGAACGTCAAAAAGCACAGTTTCAGTCAGACACCGTGTTTCACAATTCACATCAAGAAAGACACCAAGAAAAGAAGGCGATCCAATGTGGCGGGGCCAGCAACGGGCAGAGACGAGCCGCGCAGCCTGGCCCCGTCCATCTCCACAGTTGGGCGTAAGTGCTTTTTTCTTCTTTCCATCCTCGCCATCCAATTTGGTAGCGGCTCTATCCGGAGCTCCAGCACTAGATTTTGGTGTTTCCACACGTCCTGGAATCGGATATAGCAGAGAAATGGAAATGGAAGGTTTTTCGTTGCTTAGCTTGTCATCTCACCATGTCTCTTCTGACCCTTGTCCGAACCGATGGGATTGGTGTTGGGAGCACCGGTGACGTCGTTTCCAGCTGCACGAAGCAAAAATTTGTCGTCGTTGGGCCCCTCCAGGCATGATTCCAACGCTGCGGTAGTCGTCACCATTGTCGACCAGGATCAAAGACTGTGCAGACGGACGAAAAACTGCATTGCCGCGTGCAGGTTCTCCATCCATCATTGAGAATAGGCGAGATGGGATATTTTTACCTGGAGGGTGAAGAATGCTAGAGCACCTCAGGCGACTAAGAGGACCACCCCCCCTTCTTTCGATCAAAGTATGAAGATCCCTGTTCGAACCTCTTTTTCTTCCCACCGCATTGCATCGTCCCGCATTGCTATCTTTGGCGAGCGCTTGCTGCGACAGACAATCATACTCGCAGCACCCCGTACAGGATACGTGATGGTTTCCCTCATGCTTCGTAGGAGTAGGTAGGTAGTAGCAAACGCTCTCCTGACTCTCATCAAACCCTGGGCGAGACTCACGATCCTCGCAACTCGCCCGGCACCTCATTCGCCAGCTTCCATCGTCGTGCTCGAGGCAGGAAAAGGTGGTGCGGCACCTCCGCCCTCGGCCAGTTGTTGAGACGGGGCTAAGCAGCAACTGGAGGGTCAGGCGGTGCCAGCTGCCGATGCACTGTGCAGCTCTGCAGGCCTGGGACTGGCTGACGGCCCACGAGAAAAAGTCGAGACGGCGATTTGAGCTGCGTGTATCGCGTTGTGGTAGCTCAAACGAAGGAAGCACCGGCTTTCTGGACGGGGGAGGGAGCGCTGTGTGTGGAGAGAGAGATTGATAGCCCGTCCATTCGGGATACATCCATGGCAGATACTTATTCCGCACTGAGCAGAGATCGGACAAGTACCAGGTTGTATCTGTAGCACGATATGATGCCTCTTGCAAGAATGGCACGAGCAGCTGCAAGATTTGTGAGAGTATATCAGCAGAAGCCACCGTCAATGATCTTACATACATGCCTTCGCATTGGGTGGCATCTACTCGACGCAGTCTGCAGGCAGCATCCAGCCGCGCGATATTGTGTCTCCTCGAGCGCCGTAAACACACCACCATCTGCCCAGTGCACCTGGTTTTGCAAGCAATAGTCGCCTCGCCCCTTTGCCCGTCTTGATAGTTTGTTGTTCATTCTTTATTTTATTTCTTAATCTCCCCTTTTCCTCGCACAGACGCCTGTGAACAGTGATAATATTGAGGCTCCCATTCTCTCTCGCTGCCCAAGCTCAAGCCCGGGTTCTCTCCCTTCCCATCAGCTGCTGCCAGCATCCGTGCAGTCATCATCAAACCACTGCGCTGCACAGCACAGTACCACCTGTATTTTGGCGCACAGCCGGCAGACAGACAGCGCATAAACCCCCCTAGAGCACGCCCCCTCGCCCCTCTAAACCCCTCCCTAGCGCACCCCCTCCCCCCCGCTCCATGCCACACAACCTGAACCTTCGCACCCCTCAATTCCCGCCCTCGTAGCGCTGCTCTGGCTGCTGCCCTGCACACACTTCTGGCCATTGGATCAGCGACAACGGGCGATTAAAACCTCGCTGCTGCGCTGTCAGTTGGGTCTGCGTCCTGTCAACCAAGCGCCGTCCTCAAGTCATTTTTCTGCTGCAGCTGCAGGCGGGAGAAAATAAAAAAAATTGCTGCTAGGTTTCATCCTTTATTATCCTACGCTGCCCATCACTCGGAGAGGAGGGGCTCATCTCATTCTCATACTCATTCATACCACTCTCACTCACACGCACTCCCGCCTTACTCTACTTCATGCCAGACAGCATCCGATTCACCGCATTGCTAGTATCGACACTTTTGCTCTAGGCGCTGATCCGCAAGAGACCGGTTGTACGCCCGACTGAACTAGTAGTCGCTGCCTAATAGACGGCCGCTCTTAACGGCGACTCAAAACGACCCAGATTCCCCGCCCTAGTGGCATCTCTTTCTACTTCATAACCACCCGGCGATTTTTTGCCATATATTAACTTGCTCCCTTCCGGGGCGAATCAAATCTCCATCTAGCCATCATGTATAAGAAGGCATCGATGGTAGGCTACGTGGAGGATATTGACGAGGACATCAGCAGCACCGTTGGCGTTGAGGGCACACGACGATACGCCGTATCTGAGTACGCCAAATCTGAGGCGCCGAGAAGTCCTGAGCGATCCAACACCAGCAAGCCCCGCGGCGACAGAGAATACACAGACTCCGAGACTGACGAGTCGGCTTCCAGCCTCAGCAGCCTCACTGACTCTGACGAAGACACACGCGCACCGGTCAAGAGAGAGAAGATGAGACCTGTTGCTGCTGACCCTCGACGCCCAATGCACCAAGACCGCGAGCCTCGCCGCGATCCTCGGGAGTCTCGAGATCCTCGCGGGCCCCGCGAGGCCAGAGACCGCCAGAGGATCGAGAGGAAGCCCAGAGAGGACGACGATCAAAGGAGGATGAGGCCCGAGCCCAAAGACAGAGACCCTAGAGTCCCGCGAGAGCCCAGAGGCCCGAAGAAAAGTCGGCCTGGCCCTCCCAAGCACGCCGCTTCCCAGCCTGTTGTCAACCAGAATGGCTACCGACGAGGACAGTTTGAGGACCCGGCTGCTTACGGAGTCCAACAGCCTGCTGCGTCTGCGCAACGGCCTCGAGCCACTCGTCCTGCAAGCTACTACGCAGGCCAGCCGCCCCCACCGCTTCCTCCTCTGGATATGGGCTGGAATGGGCCTCACCCTCCTCCGCCATTCGGCTTCCAGCCTCCTCTGCCTCACATGTTTTCTCCTGTTGGTCCTGGTGGCCCTCCAATGCACCCTGGCATGCCTCCTCAGTCTCCCATGGGCATGCCGCCGCCGCCGGGATCTTTCTTCCCTTTTGATGGCCCCCCCATGGGGCCACCTGGACCACATGGTCCGCCTGGGCCTCCTCCAGGCGAGCTAAGGCACCGCTTTGATGGACGCCCCTCTTCTGCCATCGGCTTTGGCTCTCCTCCCGAGGCCTTGGAATACTTCCCCGAGGAATTTGATGGTTATGTCGAAGAACCGTCCCAGAAAGTTGCCCGCCGCCCCTCGCGGCCTAAGAAGCCGGCGATGCCAGAAGAGCGCAAGAAGATGCCTCATCCAGAATTTGCTCCAAAGCGTACCCAGTCGGCAAGGCCAACCGCAGGCGCCTACAAGCCGCCCATGGCACCGCGCGAGCCCCTGCGAGAGCAGCCGCGAGAACATCTGCGAGAGCAAGCACGGGAGCACATCCGTGACCAGGTACGTGAGCGCCCACAGTCACGACCGGCTCAGCAGCGACCGCCACACGCCCACCGGAGGTCCGTTGGCTTTGTAGACACGCATGCCTTTGATGATGAAGAGTACTTGGGCGGCGAGGTAGACCTCTACCGGGAAGTTCCTCCCAACCAACGCCGTACTGCCCTTACTCGGCCTCGACGCAGCCACTCTGTCGCCTATGACCACAACGGCTATGACATTGTACCCGCTGGCAACCGGGGCCGTCGCTCGTCCATGTACGGACCTGGCCCTCATGATTCTTTCGGTGGCGCCAGCCTTGAAGAAGACAACAGGTACTTTGATGCTCTGCGGTACCAGGAGGATGTCAGCGGAGGCGCACCGATGCCCTTGACTGCTGAGACGCTGCGCAAGGCATCCAAGCGTGGAGAGTTGGCCAGCAGTCGATCCACCAGGAGCAGCGGAAGCCACGACGAGAGCGACTACAGGCGAAGCCACACTACTGGCCACACCACCCAATCTTCCGCAGCCCACGATGACTTCACCATCAAGGTTTCTGGGCAAGCAGTCGTCAAGATGCCCGGTGCTCAGATCGAGTGCGATGGCGGCGAAATCACCTTTAGCAGCAACCGCGGAGTCCCTGGTTCAGGGCCTCCTGGCGCTTCTCGTGCTGGCAGCGATAAGGAGAGTACCATCTACCAGCTTGATGATGCGCGAAGCTCTCGCATGGACCGCAAGGCACTACCTCATCGCCCTCGCGCAACCAGCCAGTCCGATGTCCACAGCCGCATTTATTCCCCGCTGCGCGGCCCATACGAGCATGCCCCGTACGAGCATATTCCATTTGAACCCTATGACTCGTATGAACGCATTACTTATGAACACGCACCCTACGACCCATCCCTTGCTGCTCACGATTATTAATGATTACGACCCAAAAATCATGTTTGATGGATAAAATAAAATTCACGATATTAAATTCACGATTAATGACATGATAAACAAAATATGCAGCTTTCTTCTTTTATCTTTTGTATCGATCTCGATTTGCGGAAGCAAGCGTCTTTACTCCCTTTGGGGTTTGCCTGCTGAAGATTTTTCTTTCTTGGTTTTCAATTTCGTTTCTATTTTTACAGCTTTTTCTTTTCTTCTCTTCTTACTGCCTTCACATCTTGCGCTTGTCTTGGTGGTTCATATACCCTGCCGCCATTCTACAGCGGCAAACCATTCTGATACCCCCAAAAAATAGTTGGCGATGGAAGGATATTGTGTTGTGGTTTCTACTGGGCGGATCTGTTGATACATGTGGATGGGATTATTTTTTTTTCACTTCATTTCATTTCGTCATTTTCTTTTTTTCTTCTTTCGCATTCTCTTCTTTCTTTGCGAGTCGTGCTGCCTGCACAGAGTGTCGGTGAGAGATAATTGTGCTCGATTGGGCGAGCTGAGAGAAGCTGGTCTGACTCCTCTCCCGACCTTGCCGCATGGGAAATGGCGCCATCTTTGAGGAGGGTTGTTTTCTGCTGGGCATAATCCATAATTCCGACAATGCTTGAATACAACCATCTCCCATCTTTCGGCGGCATTCCCAAGGCTAGCACGATGTGGAAGACGTATTGGACCAAAGTCGTCAATATTTTATTTTCATTTCTGGTTTTGGGACAGATTCAGTCTACTATTTTAGCGGCCCTTTTGTGTTAAGAGGAGGAAGTTATCGAATTATTTGATCTTATTCATGTCTCATCAAATGTTACGAAAGCGATAGAATGTATGAGCAACGGGGGTTCGCACCCCCTTCACTCCCTCTGCTATATACACGCGGGGCTCTTTTTTTGTTTCTCAACTGGCATTCCAATCTGTTTCCCCGTGCTCCTCTCTCGACTCTTTCCCCCCTTCTTCTCCTTTCATCCTTCGAAAGAGAAGAGACCTGTGATTGGCGACCACGTGCATTCGAGCCGGACTCAATACCCCTCACGGCTTACCCTTGTGGGCTAGCACGCATAATGCGAGGAGTGCTACATGCATGCATGGCTCAAGAAAGACGTGATATAATGGATTAGACAGGATTGCTTGCTGCAGGGAAAGCGAGTCTTTTTTTGATTGCGGAGCGAAGGGAGGGTGTTTGGATAGCAATGCGCCTGCTGGGAGGTATGAAGAGGGATTGATTGATTGGCTGAATGACTTCTTTCATGACCTGATGATGAACCAAAAGTGCTTTTTTATCTGTTTCGTTTTGTTGGTTTGTTCTTTTTCTTTGGAAAGACATGTAGTATTTATTTTAGCTCAAGCCTTACTTTCTATTTCCCAAATTTAATAGCCTCTGGGGCCTTTCCTTTCAAACTAGCATACCAAATGTGACCGATTTCTCTGCTGCAAAGTACCGATCTGATGGATACCAAGGCACTTGATGGAATGGAGCAAATACGCCCAACTCCATAGTAGTAGTGCTAATTACTGGTCCTTATGCAGGGAGCCGGCCCAGGCGGTGAATCACGAAAGCTGAGAAGCCACCACGTAGGTCAAATGTGGATCAGCGGGTGTTTGTCTCTCGTCTTGTCATGCAACGCTATTTCTTACGACTCGCACCTGTGTACTAAGCCAGTACTTACTCCATAACAGCACGGAACTTTCTATGTATCCACTATGGAAAACAGGTAGAAGGCAGACAGGATTTTGAGTCGATGTTGAATTTCGTGTACTCGGTATAAGCTTTGTCGGGCTTGATCTTGGGCGTCTGTCTAGCAGAGATGGCCTTGATAGGTGGGCTTTGAGCTCTGGGCGTGATTGGATCGATCGATTGTGTGGGGCGTTGCTGGGCCAGCGAGCTGGACTGCTTACTTTACGCTTGATGCTGTCACTAGAGCTATTTTTGGCTTACAAGTATTGAGGTATCTAACATTGATGGCGTAACTTACACGGTAATTCGTGAAGTATTAACAGGAAAAATCAATGACTTGGTTGATTGTATACATATATGCTTTATAAAGAAGAAGAAATTATAATTATTTAGCTTTTTATTTTTATGTTTATTTTTTATTTTTTGAGCTGCCGCATAACATTGTAGATGAAACAAAGCTAGCTCATTGGTCTGCTGCGGACGAATGGTCGTCAGCACTGCCAAAATACTCCACGTCCACCCCAGCCCCCTTGTTTCTGTAGGAACAACACCCGCTGCAGGATTCTGCCTAACTAATTGCACGCACGCACGCTCTGTTTTCGTTAGCGCTCTTTTGCACTCTTCAACCTCAACTTTTGTTGTTGTTGATAACGTCACGACAATTTCAATTCAAGAGCGAGATACGCATCTCCTCTTGTTTTCCCAAGCGCACGGCCAAGGCTCTTTTGGGAGAGACTCTGGCTGGCTGACACGACAGCGATTGGCCCTCTCGCAGCCTGTCCACGTTTTATTCAACCGGAGAGACATTCCGCATTACAACAATTTCGGTCCATTAAAGCATCCATCTATCAATATGGCGCCGGCGCTGGCGAGTGCCGGACAGGCCCTCACCGGCACGCAGACTGTCGATGTTTTCGACACCGACGCCATCCCCAGCTCTCCAGACGGCCCTCTCGCTGAGGGAGTCCGCCTCTTTGCTCGACAGCTCGCCAAACGAACCAACGATCCGTCCAGTGGTGTTCTCGACCCCCATGACATCAACAATGCCGGCTTCTTCTTCCTTTTCGCCCTCATCGGCGTCGCGTTTGTCGTAACGGGCATCTGGTTCTTCTTCTGGGCTAAGAACGGCGGCATCCACTTCAAAGACGACGATTGGGACGACTACAAGTCTACGGTTTTGCGTCGCAAGGGACCCAATGGAACGATTCTCTCAAATGCTACTGCTTCGACTGACCTGGGCGGTGGAAGCGTCTATAAGCGCTACGACGACCACGAGGATGACGGCCACACTGTAATTACGGAAAGCACTGCTCTGAGCGGCATTACTGCCGGCGCGAGTGACATTTTTGCACGCGAGAAGCGCAAGAAGAAGAGAGAAGCTCGAGACGCTGAGCGCAGAAAGAAGCGCGGCGAAAAGGGCAAAAGCACCAGCTCCAACGAATTTGAGGGCGTTGTGGATGAAAAGGCAGAGCGAGACGCCAAAAAATTCCTTCGCAGCTACCGTCACGAAAAGGCCGCCCGCGTTGGTGGAATCAACAAAGAGGCCGAAGGCTCAGAATGGGAAGGATCTACAAACGCGGCTGAATCTTCTGTTGGCGCAACGTCCGAACTGCTTGCTCACCAGGAACCCACGCCCACTTCGGATCCTCCTCCCAGGTCTGAACCCCCCAAGACCAGGAGCGGTGGTATCCGAAAGGTGTACTCGACCGCAGACCGCAGAGAGAACAGAGAATCCGAGAGACTAAAGGCAGAGGCTCGACGACTGCGGGCGGCTGACAAGGTAGCCCAGCGAGACTTTGCCTACCAGCGAGCTACCGGCGCGGCGACTGACAGCCAGTTGAGCGAGAGTCTGCTGTCTGGCACGGCTAGTGGCAGCGGTGGCTCGACTACCCTTGGCTCGACTATTATGGAGGAGGGTGAGAGTGAGGTCGGCACCAAGAGCTACCACCACCCAATGCCTGAGCTGAGGGAGCAGAGGAGGAAGGAGAGAGAGGAGCGCAGGGCGAGACGAACCAAGAGTGGTTACCGACGCACAAATACCGATGAAAACACCGATATTTGAAAGGGAGAGAAGGGTTGTTGATATGATGATGGGATGATGGGATGTGGGTTTTTACTTATGGGTTGGCAAATGTGAAATAATTGAATGCTTTTCTTTTTTTGAAGACTTGGCTCGCTGTTATTATTGGTACTTTTTGATGAGGGTTTGGGAAGTGGCTGGGTGGTATGAATGTCTCTTTTGTCTTTCTTTCTTTTGTTATGCAGACAGACACGGCAGTCATACGTAACGCAACGATGAACGAAAGCTGTGATTTGAGATATAAAGTTATTCCCCCAGTTTTAAATAAACGATTATTACACCCACAACTGCTTACGTGTGACATTTTTAGGATGCTTCATTTCACTTGTTATTGTGGTTGTTGTCGTTGTCTTGTCACTCTCTAGGTATAGAGCAGTATCAGGCACACTGACCAAATCTAAGTAACACTCTATACAACAATTAAGCCATAGTTCAATTAATAGCTAGAGTTTCAATGCAATCTCTTCTAATCTCTTCGATAACCACATAGCTATTTTGTCATCCGCCCCAAGAGCAGTACAAAAACCATCATGTGCACGAATATAGTATTGCCTAGCAGTTTGCAACTCGTTTTGTTCGTAACAGATGTCTCCAAGGTTCCGGAGACAGAACAACACGGAGATGTCCGTTTTAATAACCTCAGGCCCCAGAGTCTTCTCATATCCTTCAAGTGCCCGCTTAAACATTACTTCAGCTTCATTATATTGGGCTTGCATCTTATAGTGGCTTCCTAGATAAGCGACTGTTATAAGTGTTACTGGATGCTCCAGTCCCATTGCCTTTTCCCGTCTTTGAAGTGCCCGCTTATGCATTGCTTCAGCTTCTTCAAATCGGCCTTGATGATAATAAAGGATTCCTAAATTCGTGATTGTAGAGAGTGCTGATGGAAGCTCCAGTCCTATTACCTCCTCCAGCCCTTGAAGTGCCCGCTTATACATTGCTTCAGCTTCGCTAAATTGATGTTTCTTAGCATAAAGAATTCCCAAATTTTCAACTGTTTCAAGTGTTGATGTATGCTCCGGTCCTAATACCTTCTCTCGTCCTTGAAGCGCTCGCTTAAGCATTACTTCAGCTTCTTCAAGTCGGCCTTTCTTATAATACAAAGCTCCTAGATTATTGACTGTTTGAAGTGTTTTTCGGCACTCCGGCCCCATTGTCTTCTCCTGTTCTTGAAGTGCCCACGTATACATAGCTTCAGCTTCTTTAAATCGGCCTTGAGTGTAACATAGGCGGCCTAACGAATGCAACATATTTGCGTCTTCACATTCTATATGCATGGCCCTGACTACATCATAGCATCGATCTGCATGCCTTCGGAGCCGCCCCAGTTTGGACCAAAACCCAGGTTGTGTTTTCTCTGGGACATGAGATCCAACACAGTGAAGCGCCGCGCGAGCCATCTCCATGCAAAGATCCCGATTAAGAACATAAATCATCCAAGCGTGGACACATGCATGCACGTTATAACCAGCTGACCCTGCAAGTTGCATTGTATTAGGTGTATCGAGCAAGTTTGCTTGTATAAGCCCGTGATTGCATAAAAGCGTCATCACCTTGTGAAAAGTGAGACGATCTTTTGTTAATTCTCGAAGCCAGTCCGATTTATACGGTGCATCGGCCTGTAGTAACTCATACCACAAGTCCTTATTATCGAAATAGGCCCATTGGCGGAGTAGGAGTGCCGCATTTGAGTTTCGTTTCTCAATGTGCGTATATGAGATATTCCATGTGGTGCATAAGGCTCTGTCGTATGATGGCAGTCCTGAGGTGTCTTCATGTAACTGCACCCAAGATTTTTCATATTCTTGGAGATATTCGGTACACGTTATGGGCACTTGCTTCAAGTAAGCTCCCGCTGATGCAAGAGCAAGAGGAAGCCCATCAAGTCGCTTCGCAAGACTATTAGCTGCGCCGTCTATTTATAACTGTTTCAGTCTTTTGTTCCCGTAGATGGCTGGGGCGGCTCACCTTGTCTTATGTTCTCTCGGCATGAAGTCGAGGCTCATATCTCTAGACTCTCTTCTAGATATTTAAACTTCTCAATCTGAATGCAGTTCCCTAATTTCCTTAAAGACACACGTGAAGTCACGATGATAGCGCCATAATCAGTCTCTGGTAGATATTTTCTAATATCAAATGGCTCCGATGTCTCTTCTCTCTCCGGGCTAACAAGATCCGTACGGGAAGCATCCTCTTTGGGAAGGGGCAAGAGATCTTTATCCTTGGTACCAGCATTGCTTAAATCTGGATTATCGTAATTATCATAAATAACCAGCCAAGAACTGTTCGCAGGCTCATCAAACCACCTTTTAACTGCTGCCACAATGTTGATTTGATCTTGGCTTTGAACTGCAGTAGTGATGTAATTTACTGATGAGTCATAGCCATGGATTCGTTCTGCCAATCGTGTGAAGCTTTGATTTAACGCCGTTTCGTCTCTCGCGTCTAGCCAAACGCTTGTTGAGTAGTCCTTACGGTGCCGATGAGCGTATTCGATTGCCAGCTGAGTCTTGCCTATACCTCCTAATCCGTGGAGGACGACAGCACAGCGGCGCTGAACTGCGCCCCGGAGAGCCTCTTGCATTTGTGTAAGCTCCTCTTCTCTTGCAATAAATTTTGAGACTTGTTTGGTATCGGGTAAATAGAATGGAAGATTGAATTTGGTCGATGTATATTGGCTACTAGATGGTCTTGCCTGAAGAGTAAGCTACGAATCCAGATGTCATGTCCGCCGCAAAGCTGTGCTTACCCCTGTGCTAACTCGATGGGCATGTGGAAGAATAATTGCCTAGCATAAGCAGCGGCCGCTGCTGCTGCAAAGCCATGCCAACTGTCGTTCTTATGAGAATCGCAGTAGTCGGAAATGCCTCGAATAACCATGCAAGGGAAATCAATAAGTGCTCCCGCTGCCTCCATTTCGAAACATAGTAGTTTATGTGGCAGCGCCAATTGATCCCTATGCTTCGCATTCAACATCACCAGCTCCCCAGTTGCTATAGTACCACGATGTACAACAACAAACTCCTCGTCGTCTTCGTTGGCTGGATTTTCGATTCGCTGCTCTTCGCTGCATCCCGCTTCCTCACAAGACACTCCCTGCTGCTGATGATCATAAACTGGCTGGTAAAGGTGATCGTTTGAAATACCCGGGAGCTTAAACCGTCGTAATCCTCGGCGCTCCGTCTTAATCCTCTGCGTGTTTTCCCAAACAGGATCAGACTCCATCCTGGCCCGTTGCACAGCTAAAGCCTGCGCAGCGTTGAGGAGTGTAGATGGAGGAGGCATAAGAGAACCAGTGCGCTCAATATAGCCTTCCCTCGCTTTACCATGATCATATTGGACTGCTCCAGAATGCTCACCAGTCGGTTTGCTGACAACCACATGCCCCAGCCGAATCATCCCGTTGTCTGTTGTTACCGGCACGCCACCCCCAATGCCGACTAACAAGCCATACCTGAGTTTCTGAAATGTCATTTTCATCTGTGCAACGACTGTAGCCGCAGAGCAATTGCCTGTCTGGGGAAGGCCAGCGATGACAATGTTGTGCTCGTTGATGCTGCCGAGCTTATAAACATTATGGTCGGCGGGGGATTGCCCGAGAGGCATGTGTTCTTCATCCAGCATCTCCCATGCCGCAATTTGTTCTACTTCCAGTGGACAGATCCATCCCACTAGATAGCTGTCATGTGTGAGCTTTTTCAGCGGCATCGTTTACTATCGGCTATACGACGCTGAGCTTGAAACACCGGAGCTTCGGACAGAGGAGAGTGAGCCGCTTAGTAGATGGGCGGTTGATAAAGAGATGATCGGAAGCAATCATTAGAATTCCAATTTGAAGAACAAAATACCTTGTGGAGGGAGAGGTTGGGCGTCTTGGGCATAGCACTTTAAGCGCCAGCCTCGTGAGGAGTCCATATTGCTAGCCAACCAGAGGCATCGGTGTGACTTGGAAATGCATGGAATCATGTAATCCTGAGTATACTCTGCACTTAAGAAGTGTAACAATATTCTGAACCAAGAAAAGCAGAAAAAACCCTAAGGGAAATTGTTATATCAGTGAACGGTACTCAGTATGGGAAGAATCATATATCCAATTCGACAAATGTCGACCAGGTAATAATTTCAGGCACTGAGGCAACAAGACATGGATTATGGCGGCAGTCTACCTGCTGGATTATAATGGAGATCCCAATTATATGCAGAGAGGGTAACATCGGGGATGCGCCTTAGCGACGATCAGTTCTACCTGGGCCTGTATTGGGGTTGTTGTCCAAAAGAGCTTACGCCGAATGGCAACCTGGAAGCGACAAATACCAGGCAGCTTTCAACAATTGATCAATTCGACAAGTGTTGATTGGGTAGGTAGCAAATTAAGACTCCTAGAAGAGAGGCCTTGAGCCGTGGCAACACTCTGCCTGCCGGATTAAAATACATGTAGATATTCCGCTCATATCCAGCGAGGGTCACATCAGGGATATATCTTAGTAACGATTAATACTACCTAGATGGGCAATGCATCTGCTGTTCAAAAGAACCTACACCGAACGGCAAACAATAAATACCGGTAACTCTTAATAATTGCTTACAAAATATCTCCATTTTCGGACTTTGGCACTTGCACAAGTATTGAATACAACCTTGTACCTGATAGCACCAACTGGGCAGTTCAAAGACAAGAGCATAAACCTACAGGGGAGGCTACTAACAGTATAAGGTATGCTCAAACAAATACCACGCACCATTTTAAAGATCTTACGTGTGTATGTTTGTGCGGAGATTGAAGTCAGGAACCAGAACATTGAATAGCGGCGTGGTCTCACAGTGTCTGCCCTTGCATCGTGTTTGTTTTATTTCTCTATCTATGAAAGTAAAACGGCCCTCAGTGATTCGCCCTTATTCAGCTAGGTACGAAGTAGAGATCTCAATGCTTCTTCAATCTACCTAATTTTGATACGGGGTAGTGCTAGTAGTGCTACTACTCCAGACTCTGACCTGAGATGCTAGCTGAGCGGCTGCGTGCTATGAATAGCAGTAATTGACACAATCAGAGCCCCTGGACAATGGCACGTATAAGCCCGCATTGACTGGCCGATACAGCGTACAAGTGGCTTGAAACCCGGGCTGTGTGGGTGAAACTGCAGGGGCTGGAGCTGGTCAAAGCTCAGTGCTCTGAATTAGACGCCGGGTCGTCCGAAGGGGTCCAGCTGGGAATGTGAGGGAAAAGACACAAAAAAGAGGTGCTTAGATTTGATATTGAGACGTAGTTTGTACAGGCAAATGCGGCGGCGCGTATGGAATCAGCAATGCTGCCATGCCTCAGCGTTTCGGAGCTGAGCCGGCTGAGCTGATTATTTGCTGCGTGCTCACGAGGCTGCGCCCATACGCAAAGCATTGCGTCACACGATCCACCGACACAAGAGCGAAAAAAAGAAGCGCTGCTCCCGCCATGTCACTAGTACCCGGCCAGGGAGTCGAGTCTGGAGCAGCCGCCGGTACTTTAGCTTCCCCGCTGTCTAGATAGCCGCTGCCACGGGGCCGCCATGCAAAACCCTATCTGCCGCAGCGCTGCCTGCATGTACTTCTCCGCTGCGGCCATCAACGCGTGTGGAATGCGGCGCCGCATGTACCCTGTACCAGCCCGTCCCTTGGCCTGATATTCCACTTTTTTCCCTTTTCTCCTCTACTCGTCCCAGCCTTCGCCCAACTTGGAACGCAAACTCTCTAAATCGAATCCTTTGTCTTCTCTGTTTCTCGGCCGTTGTCCTGCAGCAGCCGCGAATCATTTGTTTCTTCTTCTCTTGCTGTATTCTTGTATTCCTTCAATTTCTTGAGCCTCTACAGGCATAGTCTCCTTTGTTTCTCCAAGCCTTCCCCCTTTCACATTCCCTTTCCTCTTCCTTTTGTATTTTCTTTGCGCGCGCTGGCTTCGGTCGCTTCTCTTACCATCCATCCCATCTATTCAATCTTTCAGCCTTAGCCCGTATTCCTCTAGGCCTCTTTTTCTTCTGGGCCCCTGCTAGAATCCAGGCGCTGGTTGGGTCTTACGGCTGTGCTGTAAACAGGCATTCGCCGCTATTGCTTTAGTGCCCGCCACTGCCTGCGCTCTTTAACAAGCACGTCGCTGGTACTCGCTACAACGCCTCACAGCCCGTTCCAGGCCACCCTTCCGAGTCGCTCTCCCTCCAAGTTGTGGCGACCCGAAAACGCAAACTCTCCTCCATCAACCTTCGACTTTTTTTTTTTGCCCTCTGGTAGCGGCAGCTCCGGAACGGTCCGATAAAGCATTTTGTTTTCTTCTTGCTTCAAACGTGCTGGCGACGACATTCTCGATTTCTGTAGCGACCCCGGGATCTGCAGGACCGCTTGCAGCTGTGCGCCCAACGTTTCTGGCTCTCGACGCTGCAGATCGACCATTGGAGCATCATCCCCGCAGCCTCCTCACCAACGCAAGCCAACGCTCACAGCGCTGCGACTGTCGCGGCGGAGACGCCGTGTCGTCCTTTGGACTCTGCGGAGTCTGTCTTTGTTTTCGCTGCGAGCGAATGCTAGATTGTGACTTCACTTGCCGCACCGACCCGACGGCTTGATTTGAAATCCGTCACCACCATGGCGTCGTCACCATCATCCGCCTTGACGGGCGTCATCATCGGTTTGGTGTCCTCATTTGGCTCCATCGTCCTCATCTTCCTCATTGTTTTCATCTTTTGGGCATCTGGATGCGCTGGCTCAGGTCGAATTATCCTCGATCGAATCGGCCGACCCGGCGAATATGACGATGAGCAGGCATTTGCAAGAGAAGAGGCTGAGGCCTTGGAGAACATGGACGATATGTCAAGGACGGAATACTTGAGGGCTAAAGGTGTGCTACGCTGCCTATGCATTATCACTGCCAATACGGACGAAATACTGACCATCTAAAATCCAGCATTCATTACTGCGAACCCTCCAGAGTCCGCGCAAACAGATATCTCGCTCTCACAGTACCTGGCTATCCAAGAAAAAGGTGTCTCTGCCTGGGAGTTTGAACCCGAGCTGGAAATTGCCAACTGCTTCGTCGAGGCACGAACCGAAATTGAATTCTTCGACTCCGAGTGCACCGTCCTGAGCAACTTGCCCGTGCCTAAGCAGAATGACGTCTACTACTGGGAAGCCAAGGTTTACGACAAACCCGAGAATACGCTGATCGCTATCGGTATGGCCACCAAGCCGTATCCTCTCTTTAGGTTACCAGGTAGGTTTTTCTCAACTTGCATAATGATGAGTAATTTGCGCGTCACTGTTCTAACAACGGTTGCAGGCTACCACAAGTATTCCGTCGCTTATCATTCTAACGGCTCTCGACACTATAACCAACCATTCAGCCGAACCCCATATGGTCCTCAGATTGTCACTGGCGATGTTGTTGGCGTTGGATACAGACCACGGACTGGTGTCATCTTCTTTACACGAAACGGCAAGAAGCTCGAAGAGGTGGTTCACGGCTTAAAGTCCCAAAACTTCTTTCCAGCCATCGGAGCAAACGGCCCCGCTTCAGTCCACGTCAATTTCGGTCAATCTGGTTTCGTCTTCATCGAGGCAAATGTCAAGAAATGGGGTCTGGCCCCTGTCACGGGCAGTTTGGCCCCCCCGCCCCCGTACGGCTCTGAGCAAGGCAGCATTCTCCTCGAAACTGGTACCAAAGATGGCTTTTCATACTCGCAGGGCCGCGCTCATCGACACTCTGTGAGCGGCACACCGTACAACGTCCGAGTTGGCGAAAATGACATGAACTTGAACGTACAGCACAATCGATCACGGAGCGGAAATTTCAGAGTTCTTCCTCCCACTAGCCCCGGTCCCGTCAGGAGTCCAACCGATATCTCCCTTGCCCAGCTCGTGCCGTCCGATGAGAGTGGTGAGCCTAGTAGCAGCAGCATGAATCTCGCCGACGAGCAGCATTTGGATGAGAACCCTCTCCATCTCCATCTTGAAGACGCCACCAACCCACCGCCTGATTACTCAAGCCCAAGGCTCCAACAGGGTCGCAATCGACAGTATAGCAGCGACAGCGAGGAGGAGGAGTATACGCCTCTGATCCATGTTATGAATCGCAGCAGGGGCGAATCATCGGCAACAGTACGGCCTGCAGGACACGGCCAACCAGCTTTACCCGAGGATCCTGTTCCAAGCTACAGCGATGCCATACAACAGGGGGCGAGCCCACTACGCCGTGAAAGAAGCGACAGCTCTGAATCCAACGGCTCAAACCACAGCTCAAATAGCGGAACTTCATCAAGCTAAGATAGCTTTGCTCAACTTTCAGCAAATGAATTCACGAAAACAGAGACACCACATTTTAGATCTCCAAAAACCGCTACTCATCAACCAAATACCAATCCGACATCAGGACCATGGTTATAAACGGAGCCACTAAGCATTGCTCATTATCATCACGTTCACACATACCACATACGCACACAATACCATCTTGCACATTGTTACATATCTTTCGCACGGGCGCCTTGGAGTTTGTATAGCATTGGGATTCACCGCCACGGCGGCAACACGTTGGCTCAATTCAGTCTTTTTTTTTGTCTTTATATGTGGCAATGCCTCCTCTCCTCAGACCTTAGAACAGGCCCTTATTTTTTTTCTGCTATGGATGGAACATTTGCACGGATACCTAGGAGGGCCATGACACGATACCACCTCTTTGAAGGCCCTGGCGAACTGCGACTACTTGGATTTTTCTTTTGTCTCTTCTGCGAACTCTAAGGGGACTGAGGTGCTTTTGGGGTAGCATGAGTTGTAGATAGCTGATAACATAGTATAAGGGCTTCATTTTTTTTGGCAGTAAGCTTTGTTTCATTGTGTTGTGGTCTTGCTATTGGTGACTGTGGCAGCTTTCTTGCCGTTTCCCCAAGGTTTCAAGCATGTCTTGGAAGGCCTTCTATTTTATAGATTGTTATATGCGCTAAACGCGTCGGCATCATAGTTTCATTCGATAACGCCTTGATCTAAAATTAGGTATTGTCATTCTATTCACATGGTACATTGGGTTAGCCTAACGGTTAGGTACAAGTTTCAAAACCAAATGAAATGTCTTTAGCCAAATATCATTTCGCTAACTAGATCTATTAGAATATAATTTGACTGTCTTGACCCACTGGATCTGGGGTCTCAGTCCAGCACAGATGCCACTGTTTCGCCAGCTTCAATGCTTCCGTAATGCAATCATGAGTCTCGTAACGCTAAATGAGTCTTTACACAAAGCCAATGCCGTCCTTCTATCCCACCACCTCAAAGTCATATCCTAATTCCTCCGCAATCGCATCGTACTCGGCAGCACTCTCCTCTTCCTCAGGCCTCCTGACCTCATCCATGCCTCCGAGGAAAGGCTCCGAGTTCCCCTCTACAGCTCTCTCCACCATTTCCGGCCAGTAGTCGAATCCGTCTCTCACCGTAAAGCCACTCTTGTTGCCGAGGAACATTCGCCCCAGCTTTGCTCTTGTACCCTCCACCTTCTCGAGCCGTACAAGCCGGTAGCCGAGGAAGATGATGGTCTCTTCCTCATAACACGCCGAGTACCCCTTTTCGCGATGGACCTGAAAGCGGCCACCGGCGCCGATATTGAGGTTGAAGCTGGGATCTGGTACAGGTACCTTGACCTCTGCGCCAACTCCCGATGTGCGGCCTGAGGAATCGCTGATTTCCATATTTGTGAGAGTGACAATGTCGGTGATGAAGTAGCCTTGCCCGTGGTTATCCCGTAATAGGTCGAACAGCTCTTCAAAGTATTGCTTGTTTTTCAAGAGCTCCTTGAACTTTTCGCCTGGCGAATCCATATGCCACACTCGCGCTACAGTGGCCATCTTCTCGTTGGTATCCTCCTTGGCCCTGTCGACAAACGCATCGAGAATCTCATTGAGCTTCGCCGAGACGCCGGCGTCCTTGATACGTCGTGTCCAGAACTTGACGTCGCGGACTTGTACAGGCTTGGGGTCGAGGTTGGGGACCAGTTCTCGGGGCATTTTTGTGCCCTCGCGGTAGGGGATGTGTCGCTCGGTGGGGAGGTCTGGGTATTTGACGACGCTGCCGATCAGCTTATCGCGGTATTCGCCGGCATCGAGGCGCGGCTGGACGAGCCAAAGAGGCTTCGTCTCGTGAGCGTGAGGCATCGCGGGTGCGACGAGGCGCTCACTACGCCGTGAAGGTGCGTCGATTGGAAGATGTTGAGTAAAGGGATGTGGTTGTGGACTTAGAACAGCTGCGGTGGGCATAATAGGTATTATGTATGAAATCGGGAAGAAAGAGGAAGAAGAAAAAAATTAGGACAGGAAAAGGGTATAGGTCGAAACGATAGTGGCAGTGAGATGATCGCCTAAATTGATCTTCAGCTACCAATGCTTGTATGTGCTGTGCTGTAGTTGTTCTTGCAAGAAGCGAATTTATTGAGCACCTTGAGAAAATTTATAGAGAAATATATATTTCGATCAATGGACTATCTTTCATTGTATTTAGCATTCACCGAGGTGTGACCAATCCTTTAGAGGCTTCGCCGATGGTCATATACGGCGATGACAGCCTTGTGTGGCATGTGACGATGCTGTTCCTGGCAGGGTCGAGAGGCCGCCGCTGTTAGCACCAAAGTCTGGGTTAGGCTGCGCCACAGTCGCTCGCCTGTGATTCAGAGTACCCAGCTGCGCCACATATACGAACTGCGGATGGATGGGCTGTAGAGTTCAGCCATTGTGCAAAGGATTCAGCGGTTATTCGAGGGATGTGCTTCATAAGGCATAAAATACACGACTCGCCAAGATTACATTACTACCTATGAATAAGGCGATATGGCAGGAAAGTGCGGGAAACAGCGGCATTTTTGCAAAGATTTACAAGAAGTTCAATGCACTTACACCAACTGAGGCGACGGAAACGCCAAAGTCCATCGGTCTGCCCTCGGCTGACTGCTCAAAATTTCAATTCATACAACACTAATTAGCAACACAGAATACTACTTCATGTTGGATCTTTATGAAAAAGTAGATGATGCAAGTGTTGCATACATCCCATACCGAGGTGCAAATCCAATAATCTTGGGAGCCCTATAACAGAAGTGGAGATGATCATGGGCAACACATCGCCACCTGAACTGTAAAATTCTTTCAGCTCAACACTGCCCGCCGCCTTCTCTTTCATCAGAAAGTTACGATAAAGAGCTCTTTCATATCAGAAATCACAGTATTAGTCACCGCAGCCATGGTCTAGACCTAGTAATAAGGCCATTGGATGCCTTAGGTAGCTAGCCTTAGCGAGCGGGATGGCTATAGCCGGCATCGAGTCTGGCGCCACTCGGTCCCATGAACGCTTCAGCCTGCACAACATCGGCGTTCATCCCAGAAATCTGCCCTGTAAACGAAAAGGCAGTGAACTGTGAGGCTATTGTAGTTGAACCACCAGTATAGCACACAATGTTGGCTGAACAGTAGAATTGTACTATAGATACTCTGTATTTAAGCCGGGATTACTCACTATATATTCCATGGCTTATAACCACATGCTGACACTTCAGCCCACTAGCAGCTTTATGCCCAAAGCAGGGAAGTCGCCTTTCTACGACCTGACAGCTCCTGCACCAGCCACATAGCCTCTGTCGCCTTCTCTCATCTCGCCTTCTCTTTCATCCTTCGTTTCGCTCCCAAATTTAACGCATTTACCATTAAATCTTTCGGGCAAGCAGGCTTCATGTTTGCGCATCGTTTCCCATCGACTGTAAAATACCCAGTGAAAGCATTATTTACTCGTACCGCGACTGCCTCTGCACAGCCCCCGTGCGCTGTATCTGAGCCGAATGGCGGCCCTGTTCCAGCGCGTTCGAGGGGCAGTGACTCGGCAAAGGAGCTCAGAAGGGAGCGGCTTGAAGATTGTGAAAGACTCCGAGGACGCGGACATAGAGTACGTATAATAGTCATGGCTTCATGTCGTCATTATTCCCAACACACAACACATGAACTAACACCTAATACAGCATTGTAGCCGTCCATGGCCTTGGTGGGCAAGGCTTCAGATCATGGATCTCACATGAGGGTGGCAAGTCCAAGTTCTGGCTGGAAGATCTTCTTGCAGAAGATATTCCTAATGCGAGGATTATGACATATGGGTATATGTCCGATGGGGCTAATTACCGATACCTTGTGCACAATGTGCTATATGGTAGGGCATTGGACTTGGTCAAGGAATTAGGGAGTCAACGAGACCGTGATGGAACGAGCAGACGCCCGCTCTTCTTCATCGCTCATAGCCTAGGAGGGTGGATCGTCAAACGCGCACTCATCATCTCCAGCGAAGCCGTAGACGCAGAGATCAAAAATATCGAGTTATCAACTTGTGGGGTGGCTTTTCTAGGAACGCTGTCTCCAGGGAGGCCTTTGTCTCCAACACCGCTCGCGTATGTAATTCGGAGGACAACATCAGGATTTGACGAGCTTCCAAACCGCAGTACTTCTCGGGCAACTACTATGCAACCTCAGGCCAATGATATTGAATGGCTGGAGAATCAAATGGAAGCGTTCAAGGCAATCACAGAAAACTTGCCGCAGATATCCTTTTACGAGACAAAACAAACATCCGATGGATTTATTGTCGAGCAGCGGCATTCAATGTCTGGCTCTGATGGAGTACAAATCGGATTATCCGCCACCCATTCGGGCTTGATTCAATTCCAAGGTCGTGACGCAAATTACAAGATATTTGTCAACAGATTTCGCGAAATGATTCATAAGGCTAAAGCCACTGGTCTTTTGGAGATGAAAATGAAGACATTTGACGTCGCTACAGGTAAGGAAAGATATTGTGTCCTGCGCGATTATATAACTAATTCGAACCTAGATCGACAACTCGAGTACTTGAAAGATAACTTTGACGTTCCATACAAGCTACCCGGTGAGCCATGCACGATTATACACAGGACAAGTTTGCTCGAGCTGCTCGAAGCCAGCTTCAACCCGCCCAATGACCCACAAGCTTTGCATATCAGCATTGCCGGTCTATGGGGAGACGCGGGTGCCGGTAAAACTACTTTGGCAAGAGACTACGCCGAAATCAATAGGGATAACCTTTCCTTTGTTTTCTGGATCTGGGCCGAGAGTTGGGAGACAGCTGTGACAAGCTATCTAGAGTTCGCCAACAGTCTTGTTCAATACTACTCCAAGGACATGCCTCGAATTCAAGTAGAAAACGATCTTGGACTCCTTGGAGTCGAAGATATGCTCAAAGTGAAGAGCATTCAGCAGCTGGAACCATCAAGAGTCAAGTCTGTAGTCCGAGCCGTTAAGGACTGGCTTATGAGACCTGACAATGATAAATGGCTTCTTATCCTTGATAACGTGGAAACTTCGTTCGACATATTCGACTTTATTCCTCTTACGCTCACTGGTAAGATCATCTTAACTTCAAGGGAGAGCAGTAGCTGTATCTGGGGGACAAAATTACGTGTTGGGCCTATGCAGGACGAAGAAGCAGTCGAGCTACTTCGTTCAGTTGTGGGGGACGATTCTCTACAGATTGACCGTGAGGGTATGAAAAAAATTCTTAAAATTCCCTTTGCCTTTAAGATTATTACATAACTAACGATTGTGATTAGTTGACGCAGCTTACAAGTTGGTGCGCCAGCTTAAATGCCATCCTCAGTCTGTAACCCTCGCAGCCTCTACAATCAACAAGAAAGGTCTTGACGTGTCTCTTTTCCAGAGCCAGCTCCATTCCAATATGCCGCTGAGGCTATTAGGCTCGACTCTCGATCAATCTTCTGTAACAAGGACAGTGCTTCGTGTTAGCGCAATGCTTTCGTACACAGTAATTCCAGTCGCTCTTTTCAATCCGTCGAAAGGACCGAAGAATATTCCAACACGATTTGCAGATGCTTTTGCGGAAATTAGAGGTTCGTTTCATAGCTATTCATTGGGGTAAAAGCGATACTAATTTTAACCTAGCATTTCGAGACGCAAACAGGCTTGATGACGTCTTGCAGTACCTCTTTGATCAGAATTTCATACAGACTTCTTCTACTGAATCACCACCAGCATCAGCAACTTCATCGCCTAGTTCACCTTCCGCGTCGCAAGATACAAATTCTTCTACAACTTCCTTTGAAACGTTCATACTTGACCCTACAGCTCGCGAGTACGTGCGTGCCACGCTTAAAGATGGCGAACAAAAAGAAAATGCATGGCTAGCCTGTAATATTTGTGTAGATGGAATTCGGGAACAAGAAACGACTTCTTCGTATCTACGGGAAATTCATGATTTTGGGAGAATCATGGCTCCACATGCGAAAGCTTGCTACGATGACTGGTCCAGTATCTTGGAGCATGACGAGGACGACGTTGCCTGGCAGGTCTTGGGAAATGTTTGCATGACACAAGGTGCCCTGGAGCAAGCTATCGGTTGCTTCGAACTCTCGCTGCAGCAAAAGTCAAACGTTGATGCCGGTGAGAGGATCCAGACCGCTCTATCACTTGCGTCACTGCTTCAGCAAACAGGGCAGCATGAAAAAAGCGCAGATGTCTTGAAGAATATTGACTTGGCGTCCATCGACAAAGCTCTTGGGTTTCGAGTAGCTTTAGCTAAAGTTTCAGCGGCGACTGCTCAGGGAGATTTCGATTATGCGGAAGGTCAATATGGTATTATTGAACATGCACAGGAGGAAGAGCTTGGGCCTACAGATGCGACAACTGTGAGTACAGTGCAAAAGCTCGCGTCTACGTGGGAACAGCTAGGGAAGATGGAGGAGGCTCAAGCGCTCTATCGCCGTGTATACCTCTCTTACCTGAGAATGTTTGGTCAGAGCCATCCTCTTACGGTTGGGGCTCTCGATGAGCTTGCAAACGTATCAGAGGCTAGCAATGCCATTGATGAGGCTGAGACACTCTACAAGAAATCACTCGAGATCAAAACTAGAGCCCTTGGAGCAGAACATCCTAAAACTGCCGATGCTTTGCAAAGGCTCGCTGTTATTGACGATACACGCGGCCGTTACGAAGACGCCAAAGTCAAGTATCAAAAAGCCTTGGATATCATGGCTGCCTCACTCGGCAAAGTCCATCCGTTGTATACAACCACAATGGAGAATTCAGCATTAAGCAGTCGCCTACGTGCTCATGCATTTGGCGAGGAAGATGATGCTAGATCAATATTATCTGCCGAAGGAGGCACTAGCAATCGTGCTTTTCGTCATCGCGCCCGCCGTCGCCTCACAACCACCTCAATGGCTACCATTACTCGAGAAAGCTATACTGCAAATAAATCCAAAGAAGAGGCCGTGCTTCGCGATGCCTCTCGCCAGCGCGCTTTTGCCGAAGCAGAAAAACTCTATCTCGAAGCTCTAGGCATTAAAAAGTCTGCGACTCAGCTGTACCGTGAGGAAGAGGTTGTTGAGACAGCATCAAAACTACAAGAGATGTATGAGAACGAACCCTTTTTCGAAGACTGTCGAGATGAAAAGATTTTCGCCTTGATGGGTATGTTGAGAGAGATGAAGAGGAGAGGGACATTGTAAGCTTCACTCTACATTTTGAAGAGCAGCACTTCTTGTTGCTGCTCGCTATAATGAAGCTTTCCAGAGATTGAGACAACAACAAGAAACAGGCCGTGTGGCTCAATGGCAGAGCGTCTGACTACGATTAAGTACATCAGGAGGTTGCAGGTTCGACCCCTGTCTCGGTCAATCTTTTTGATCTTTTTTGGTGGCGTTTTCTGGTTATGCGCTAATACCCACCAATCTCGTTTTGGCCTCTATTCAAGTTTTTATAATTTGGTTGCTTGTATGCTGTCATTTCATTTTGATGAGTTGAGCGAGGCGTTCGCTTTGGAGTTGTTTGGTCTCAAGTTGGCGTTGTTAAGAACGGAGTTTTGGGTTATGAACGCAAGGCCGATCTATTTTCCTTCTTTTGGGTTGGCTGTCTGTTATCTTTTGGCGTGGATTTTTACTACGGTTTGAATGGTAATTATCCTGGGTTATGTCGGAATTTAGGAGTTGGAGTAGGAGGCTGTATAAAGCCAATCCAATGAAGATGTTTGTATTATAAGATGTAATGAACGACATCACATCATTTCTTCTAAACATGAAATATTTGATATCAATTGAATGTGTGGAGATACGTACTGCCTAGTATACTTGCTTGCAACTAACTGAACGTATACATCAAACTCCAGCCGTATCCAGCGCCAAGTCATATGACATTATCATCCCATCCAATACACTTGATTCAAAGGCTGAGCCTCGGTCATTTGTAATTGTAAAAAGAGGCTCATAAGTATACTCACTCATAACCAACGAGTGACAGGAATACACCAGCCACTTTCTTCAGTGATCCTATATGAGAAGGACCTTGTAAAAAGATGTAATAATCTTTGATATAATATATATAGCTTCTCGCATTTACTCTCTCGCACCTTTCTACTGCTGCTGTTGTTGTTGTTGTTGTTGCTGCTGCTGCTCCTGCGGCTGCTCCTGCTGCGGCTGTTCTTCAGGAGGCGGAGGCGGCGGCGCAAAATACGCCTTTCCAGCATCCACAAGGACCTGCTGATCGATGCGGGCCTGCGTATCGCCGTACTCGACCCTCTTCCACGTCGTGATGCGGGCCTCCTCGGTGTCGACCTCGAACATGCGCAGGCGGCGGATGTAGCCGTCGTAGCCGGCGTAGCCGCCGAAGCCGATGCCGCCGGAGTAGCACATCCACATGGCGGGGACTTTGGCGGCTTCGTCTTCGGGCTTCTTTTCGGATTGGAGGGGGAGTTTCTCTTCCCAGCCTGGGAGGAAGGATTTGGTTTCGTCGCCGTGGCGGGAGAGGGAGCAGTAGTCGTTGACGTGGTCACTTGGGAACAGATTAGTATATGTATGAGAATAAAGGGGGAGAAGCTTCTTACTGTCCAGCGCTGACCATGACAACCCCTTGCTCAACGAGGGCATCATGGAATCCAGTGTTATAAACGGGGGCGGTGACGCCCTCTTTCCATTCTCCCACGCGGGGCTTGTCCCAATCTGCGTATTCTATCAGGGGGATATGTATAAAGGCAATATCCATGTGTCGGTGGGTATATCCATCGTGGTTCTTCTTCAGGCTCGCATGGGTCTTTTTAAACCAGTCAATCTGATTCTGTTTGACCCAGTCATAGCCCGGGAAGTGGCGCTCGTCGGGAGAGTACGAATGCGTGTCGAGGAGGTAGATTGTCAGGGCGGAGTGGTCGTTGTGGCCACGAGCCAGGATTTCGATGTAGTAGTTGCCGACGCCGTCGACGTCTGCGGGGCCGGCTCGCGATAGGGAGTAAGGCAGGGTTTCCATCAGGGCCATTTGGGCCTCTCGCGACATGGATTTTTCGTCGTCGTGGTTGCCGAAGATGGCGGCATATGGGATTTTGCGCTCGATGAGGAGAGAAGCGTATTTGTAAATAGCCTATTATATACCCAAAGTCAGTTTCTTGTATACTCAATTCACCTAGGAGAAAAGGGGGCATCATACCGAAGGAGCATCGGGGGCCGAGTCGCCGTTAACTTGGTCGCCGCTCAAGATGACCAAGTCAGGCTTCTCCTCATCAAGCATCTTGGTGAGGAAATCAAGCGTCCTAGGATCGGCCTCGCATTTGCCTCCCTTGTAGCCATCGGGAACAGCCTCTCGGCATTCACCCACGCCGGTGCTAAGGTGCAAGTCTCCCACTTGCATAATCTTGAATCGTCCGTTGTCGGGGATTCTAGGCTTCGGCTTCTTCAGCTCGCGATGCGCGCCTCTCTTCACGGTGAGGTGGGCGCTGAGAAAGTTTGAGCCGGCATTGAGGTGCAAGGGTCTTCCTACAATGCCCCAGCCGTCGCGCGCCTCGGTTGCGTCATCGCCAAAGACGACGTCCACGTCTGTGACAGCAGCATCTGAGTCGCTTGATTTCTTATTTCTAGATCGCTTTAACCATATGCCGCCGGGTCTCGGTTCCCAGTGCTCGCTGTCGTCGGAGACGTCTCCGGGATTGAGGGATCCCACAGAGACGCCGACAACAACCTCGTCTTCGTCGGTCAGGTTCTCTTCGTGCTTGCGGCGAACGTGTAGGTATGCGCTCGATGTCCAAGCCTTCCCCAAGTATAGCTCTTTTTCAATGCGATGCCATTCTTTCGGGTCCAGTTCGCAGGAGGAAAAGGGCTTGAGGGTGGAGCAGGTCGTGATGGTGATGTCGGTGACCACCAGGCCAGGATGGTGGGATGGCATATAGTTGTGGAGGGCATTAGGAAGGACCCTGTAGTTTCGGTCGAGGAAAAAGATGAGAATGGTGGTAAGGAACGCTACGGCGCCCAGCTGGGTGAGCGTGCGAACCTAAGCGTTGAAGCGACATGTCAGTGTCAAGAGTCTTGAAATGCAGCAAATAGGGTGGCGGCCAACGTACAATGCGTCGCGTCATCTTGAAGGGCGCTCGAAAGGGAACGTAAGCTGAGTATCAAACACGGGGGTTGGTTCTCAGTAATGCGCCGTGAAGCAAAGTCCGCCTAGTATCGCGTGGTTGGCATCTTCATGAAGAGAAGAATCGCATGGCGGGATCGTGTTGGCAAAGGCGAAGGAGTGTAGGTATTATATATCGATGCCGCCACCGAACAAACTGGCCTCGGCTTCTGCCTGCTGGTCACCAGCAACTAGCAGCGGTTCGCACTCCTATTGGGATCCTCTAGGAGAGGCTGTCGGAGCCAAAGTTTTCCAAAGTCTCGCGTCGAGCCGAGTCGAGAAGATGCGTTGATGCGGCTTGCATGTGTCAACTTTTTGCTGCGTCGCACTCGATAAGGCCATATATCGATCCAAGGGGTCAATGCCGGGATCAGCGAGATGAGCTGCCACAATTGGTCCAAATGCCGCAGTTAGTGCGGTGCAGCGAAGCCAAGTCTTGGCTCTAAAGATTGGCTCCAGTGGGGGAGGCCGTTGAAGCTGTAGCGAGCTCTAGGGCCTGCAGTGGCCGCCAGAGCTCGGCCGTTGAAGATACGGCACTACTGCAACCAAGATCTTGTGTGCACACCATTCAAAATCATTTCATATTAACAAAGTCATCGCGTTACAGTCTCATAGATAAAAAAAAAATATGCTCTAACAGCTTGTTGCCTACCTAGTCTATTTCAGAGAGCAGGTGTTCAGTTCAATGTTGCTTAATTCTACCATCAAACGCTAATATGGCCATTGTGGAGCTTAAAGAGTTGCATCGGCTCTTGCAGATAGATAGACCTGCTCTACCCATGTCATTGACGTAGAGCAGCTAACCAGTCATCTAACCATGGAGATCGTCCTGTTACATATCATCTTCGTCTTTATCGGCCATCGTTGCCCCCTGCTCAAAAGATACATGTCTTTTCCTAAAGAGTAAGCGTTTAGTGTATTGCTTGGGCTCCATCCTCGTATTCAGTCAGTAGCTAGACTAATACGACACGAGGCTAATATAGGATAGTACTCACGCGTCTTTGGATAAAGCCAGAACTTGCAGAAGCTTCTTGTGAGTCCGCTATCATCTTCGATCTTCTCCTGTACATCGCAAAATATTTTGGAGTCGATTTAAAGTAGCCAGGGATGACTGTCGTTTATCGATGAGCCATAAGCGCTAGTTGTAGTCTCTTGCCGTATTAAAGAGGCATATATTAAATATCTACAGTTATAGGCAAGTATATTGAAGCTAATCCGCTTTATTACGGAGAATCTGTTTTAAAACAAAAGTGTAGCTTTTGTATGTATTGTATCTTATTACAACCCAATATATCGTAACGCTAATAAGCCAAAATATCGGGTTTGCCTATCATGCAGACGGCACTGCCATGATACACTGAGCTTTCTCTAATACCTTAGAACTCTCCCCATGAACATTGGAGTGTTTGATGAGAGCTCCAAAGATTGGGAACGCAAAATCCCCTGTCATGCCCGAAACGTGGGATATTTCTCCAATCGCTTCATATCGATCTTCCAATCCCTTAAGGCGACATCCTGGAGAAAGATAGCATTCAAAAGGTTCTAGTGAACTACGCATTAGAAGTCGGAGAGCCCATGCCTCTTTGCAAAGCTCTCGATAACCATTTCTCAGCTTCATAATCTGTTGTGACGTCGCCTTATCAGAGATGAATTCTTGAAAGCAATCGAACATGGTGTCTCCAATGATGGCGGCACAGTCACTTTCACCTAACCCAGCAGCCTCAATACATTTGAATGTAGATAATCGCCAGTTGACCAATATATCGGGATTAACTTTTTACGATTGATTAGCTTGGAACTCCAATCAATTGCTAGAATGACATTTTCAAGGCTCTTTCTTACCGCCACAATCGCTAATAACGCGCTCAAAAAGGCTCAAGGGCTGGCCCAAACTCGGAATAGGGCAGCAAAGTCCGGCTAAATATGGGCTCTCCTTTGCTTCGTTGATATCGAAAAGCAGTTTGTCGAGAAGATTAGCATGCAAGAACTGGAACAGAAGGCTCCGTAAGATAACCAGTCGGCCTGACTTTGGCGATAGGCCCCATAGAGCTTGGATGTATCTGCCCTGAAACCATCTTTCATCTAGTGTGAGGTTATGGAACTCTTCTATGTTATAGGCTTTATTTGAAGCAAGCCTCTGTATGCGCTGACGGAGTTGAGTAAATCTCTCGCATACGTCTCTATCGCTAACAACTCGGTTATGGTTATTTTCGATGAGAAAATCCCGCATGCTTCGCTCTTTATCTTGTAGCCGTAAGATTTCACATTGAGAAGCTTGTAGTTCAGTTTTATGGTGGTGTACCGAGTCTTTGAGTTGACACACCTCGCTATTAGCTCGGTGTGTTTCGCTCTTGGCCTGCTGCAGTTCGCTGTGAGCTTGTTGCAGCTCCTCATGAGCTTGCTCCAGTGAATGTGCCAGACGATCGCAATCGACAGTAAGTCGATGATGCTCCCTAGTTTGCCGTGGTGACAATATTGCCTGTATAAAATTTGTCATCTTGCTAGCAGCTTCTCTTTCAGTATTTTCTACCCTCTGGGATTGACGTCGAGATTGATATGCCCTGGATGATGATGAAGACTCCTCCTCTGAGGCTACAACTTGATTGGCGTTTTTGGCTGGATCAAAGCAATTGTCGTTGGTTGGTTCGTGGTAGCCAGAATTACAAACCGTAGTCACCAATGGCCTCCAACGTACTAGAAAGCAATTGCATAAACTAGACATTAGATACGCATAGTTATGAAGTTATCGTAAGATTATCGACCCGAGGTAAAAGGAATCGTGGGTGGTTTATAAGCTTAATGTGATGTGTATGTCTTAATAATAATGGGGTCCAGTGATAAATAGAGCCCCAGTGATGTGATGCAGAATTGTAAATTTATAGCTTGGCTTCTTAATCGCCAAAATTCTGTTACTGGATTATAGCATACCAGCCATTCGTGACATTTTCAGAATCATTGCATGTAGCTATTAAATAAGCTTCGTCATCAAACTTTGGCACTGTTGCCATTCTGTTTACAGCCCCCTACCGTGGCGGCCTACGGGCGGCCTACGACATTCCGCTGCCAATTTACTAGAAATATGTAATCCCCTCTTTGGTCATAAAAAGGATAGAGGCTTACCTAATGTTTAAATGGCTATTGTGTAGAGGGATACTAACTATATCTAAAGCTAAAGCTAAATCGCAATTTATACTTTTGATATGTACTCTTAAGTAGTGAATAAATTTCCCATTCCGGCATCTTGCTATTGATATAAACAAGCTAATAACTAGGAGGAGCAAGAGGGGTATCGTTCCAGTTGAGAACGCCATCTAGCATCTCCATAGCGATCCTGCATTTAACATGGCCGAAAATTAAATTTGAGTTGCAAACGGCTGAAGATAAGGTGTTCTTTGGAATGTCTCGAGAATTCTAATGCCTGCAACTTCGAGCTTTCTGTACCTAATAAATTTAGGTGCGTGCGCAAAAGGTAAGATATAAAAAGCAATATTTCAACTAGATGAAGAAGCACTCATCCCCGTAGATTGCTATTTCTTATACTATACTTGAACTGGAACCAAATCTATCCATTATGGACGATAGGCTTATTATTGCTGTGGACTTTGGTACCACTTACTCTGGCATTGCTTACTGCTTTGCCGATCAACGGGACAGTTCTCCTATTCCCATCGATAACTGGCCTGGTAAGCTGTTCCTTGCCTCTGCCATAAGTGAATAGAATTCTCAAAATTTGATATTAGGAGCTAATGGCACTGATGTGCCAAAAATTCCCACTGTTATTTGCTACGACAAGCAAAACCCTCAGAATTTTGGCTGGGGAGGGAGTGTAGACCCCCAGGCTGACAGCGTATCTGGATTTAAACTGTTGCTTGATCCGTCGCAACCAAGGCCAGAATATGTCCCCGGAATTAATATCACAAAAGAACTCCAACAGCTACCGAAAACGCCCGTTGAGATTACTGCGGATTTCATCGGCGCCATACATAACCATGCGATTGAGGAGATCACCAAAAAGTTTCCTAAAGATTACGTCCAGTTGTGCCGCAAGGAATATATATTTTCTGGTATATTAATGCTATCGGCCTGGATATATAACTCTCTTCTAATAATGCTTACAGTACCGGCTGTATGGTCTGATGCTGCTAAACATGCTACATTAAAGGTAAGCCCTAAGTAATTAACTCCGTAATAAGATTATATGCTTATATATATAATTGTCTACAGGCCGCTGAGATGGCAGGACTTAGTCCGGTTCAGCTGATTAAGGAACCCGAAGCTGCCGCATTATGGACAACTAAGAAGCTTAAAGTTGCTCTCAACCCTAGCGATGTCTTTGTTGTTTGCGATGCTGGTGGTGGTACAGTTGATTTAGTATCTTATGAAGTTGAGACTACCAGCCCCAAGCTGCAAGTTAAAGAAGTAGTTCCAGGCACAGGTAAGAGATTTATCTATTCGAGCAGCGTTCTACGAGGTTTAATCCCAGGCTAATACTGAACACGCTATAGGTGGTATGGCCGGATCTCTCCATCTAAACAAGCGTTTTGAATGCGCTGTCAAAGAGCTTGTTGGCGAAGAGCAGTGGAGCGGGTTACACTCAAGCAAAGGCTTCCAGCTTGCATCATCATTATTTGAGAAAGAGATTAAGAAGGGATTCAAGGGAGATTCCGATGATGACTGCTTTGATGATGATGAGTTTTACGTTAATTTTTACCCGGCAAGGCTTACAGATAACCCTAACCGCGGCCTGGAGTCGAATACGTGGACAATGGTCAAGTACGTAAACGAATCGCTTCCTCGAACGGCTGACAATGCTCACATTTCGCTAGGGAGGACTTGACGGATATATTCAATCCCGTTATTGACGATATTCTTAAGCTGGTTGACGAACAAGTTGAGCGTGTTAAGATCAAAATGGGAGGGCAAGGGCCAAAGGTCTGACATCACACTTGGTATACACCACGAAAAGAGGCAAATCTGACTGCCTACAGTATATTTTCCTAGTTGGTGGTTTTGGTAGCAATCGATATTTGATGAAACGAATCACGAACGCATATTCGAATATTGAAGTTTTGCAGCCACCCGATGCCTGGGCTGCAATTGCCAAGTAAGTCATCATTGATCTCAGAGAAGGAGGTGGGTTTCTAATTACGCAAATTAGGGGCGCCGCGCTTTCTAGGATGTCAAGCGAGACAACTGTTACAAGTTTCTCATCTACTCGCCATTATGGTACCAAAGTTTGGGATGACTATGATGAGATTGAAGACCGGGGAAGACCCTTTGAGAAATCAATTGATGACCGCGTTCTAACCGAAAAAGTAAGTACCTTTGTTAATACATGCTTGGCCTTGCTAATTAGAATGCAGATGATGTGGTATATACATAGAGGAGACAACCTTTCGAAGAGTATTCGGATTCCATTCACACTTTATAGTACCTTTTCTCAAGACGAATTCGATACAGGATATCTTTGGTCATACAGCCAGCTTTATGAATCTCAAGAGGAGTACGTACAAGCAACTTCTTGGATGATTGTCTCTCTTAGTGATTGAGTTATTGACTGGGCCATTCAGAACAGCGCCTCACTATCCCTCAGCAAACGAGACCTTCCGCGTCAATTGCAAATTGATCTGCAACCTCTCCAAAGTGCCAAAACATATATTTAAGAAAAAGATTAGTGAGTTGCGAACCCGCCAATTTTTTTCATTGTTAGCTAATCATAACTGCATCGGAAGACAAACGTCATCAAATATAGTAAGCTTAATCTCCCCCCCCCCCCCCC
>KQ479127.1:147367-233674 GCA_000331835.2 Trichoderma hamatum GD12
CCCCCCCCCACGCTTAAGCAATGATATTGACATATCGTTTAGCTATACACTTCCATTGAAGTTGATTATGACACTTGACGGCGCACTAATGAAATTCTCCTTGGAAATTGATGGGATTCTGTATGATTCTGTTGAAGCAAAGTATAGCCCTTGAGTACAAAGTATGTAGTAGTAGGAAGCGGTGATCTGCCGTTCAAATTCTATAGCCAGCCTTCATCTACCTCACATGTCAGATACAGTCGCGGTGACACCGAATTGAGTTCTCTTTGCAGCTTTTGGGCTCTCCATAGCCCCAAATACCATATCGCTGAGCGACTGTAGGAATTTAGCCTGTTTCTCAGCGGGCACAATATGAATGAGATGTTGGAAATGGCTCTTGTGCTTGTAAAACTACCTCGGTTACAACGAAATCGAATATCTAATGGTTGTAGGCAACAGCCGCCATGGCTAGATCTGCCTGCTGATATGTCTTGTATGATGCCTCGTCTCACCTGCATTGCATAGTGGCTATACAGCACCCTACCTTGGCATACAATTGATTGGACCATGGAGCAACTCTGCAAAGTATTGGTGGGCTTGGGGTTTGTAATGAAGCTAGACGCAGCCTAATACGACAGTACAATTTTTTAGGTAAGATATTGTGGTAGACTGAGTAGCATTTCATGCCGGCTGTGCATAGGTAGTAGGCAGGTTACCACTAAATAATACAAGACACAAAACCGATCTATTCCAAAATGCACAAGTATTATCTCTCCAAGAGATGCAAAAATTAGTGTTCCTGTCTATTACCAATCACGATAGATATCAGCATTTTTCAGCCTAGCCACGTGGTCATGCATCGGTTGGTCGCTTGTTGATGCTGCTGCAATGTGGTGTTGGCACATATAAGAGATATCTAAGATCACCAAAGAGAAGCTCGGGTGGTATGGCGTGACGTTTACAGCATCGGGTCGGCTGCTAGTTCTATCAAATGCCTTAACAGGAGATAAAATGATGGTGACCGGATGTTTTTTGATCTCTCTCTCTTGGGGTTTATGACCTAGAGCTAGTTGAAAAATGAAGAAGATTACCGGGTAGTTAGAGAAAAGGAAGAGCGCCGCAATCGAGTGCCGATATACTGCTAGTACTAACACGTTGGAGGCGGAAAATCGCAGCCTTGGCTTTCTCGAATACGCGGTTGTTGCTCAACAGCAAGCTTTCGATGTAAACGAATGAGAAGTAAAAGAATAGCATTACCTGTCATGCTTTCCATTCTGGTGATACAAACATGAAGTTCAGTGGATGGCTTTCAGAGCCCAGTGCTCTCTTCCAAGCTTACGTGGTCCGTGCGCATTCCCTTTTCGCAGCTGTACTGTAGCTCCACGGGCTGGTGCATCTCGTAATAGCGGCCCGGATCGCCGCCGCCATCTACCGCGTCTGTCTGTCTTGCTCGTTTCTTTCACAAACCCGTCACTTGATTCATCCAACGCCCGTTTCTTCTCTTCTCGCGCATTTGCATCCTCTTGATTCACCATTAGTTGTATGCGCCCCCCCTATTTATTCATTCACCCTCTTCTTCGAATACCGCTACTCTTTTACTGCCACTCCTGCCGCCTACCTGGTAGCCCTGCTTCTTCTTCCGCTCCCTTGAGCTCAATTTAATTTCGTCACCGCAACTGCGCGCCATTCCTTTCATCTCGACCCAATTTTTCATCGCCTTTTTCTTCCACCATGTCCGACTACGCATCCCTCAAAGTGCCGGAGCTGAAGAAGCTCCTGGCTGAGAAGAAGCTGTCGCAGACCGGCAACAAGGCCGATCTCATTGCGCGCCTGCAGGAGGCCGACAAGAAGGATGCCACCGCGTCGGCAGACGACAGCAAGCCTGGTATGTAGCGACGGCGCATTTTCTTTCACCGAGTTCACATTTCATATCCGATTGGCGACGCTTTTGTGACGCTTTTGTCGCGCTTGGCCTTTCGATGAGACAGCGACGCTAACGTTGGACTGCGCAGCCGAGAACAAAGAGGACGAAATCAACTACAGCGACGACGAAGCTACTGCCGCGCCGGCCGCCTCAAAACCTGAAAAGGCAAAGGCAGCTGAGAAGCACGTAGAGAAGCCCGCCGAAGCACCCGCCGCTGCGGAAGCCACAGAAGAGAAGGAGGAAGAGACGAAGCCCGCCGAAGAAGAAGCGCCTGCTGCCGAAGAAGAGGCCAAGGAGCCCGCCCCGTCTTTTGCCATTGGCCTCTCGTCCACCACCGCCGACGAGGAGCTCAAGAAGCGCGTCGAGCGAGCCAAGCGCTTCGGCACCGAGCTCGACGACGAGACCAAGAAACTGGCCGAGCGAGCCAAGCGTTTTGGCATCAATGATAAGGAATTGGCCACCGGCTTGGACGCAGCTCTGCCCGAGAGGTCGCTTAAGCGTGGCCGCGGCCAAAAGGAGGGCGATGGCAACAGGCCCGGCAAGCGACGCAGCCAGGACCGCAAGGGGCCTTCTGCCAACGAGAGGCGCAGCGGCCGCAATAACAAGAACCAGGGCGGCAATGCCTCGGGCAAGCCCAAGTTTGGCAGCATCATAGAAGATCCTGCTGAGAAGGCCAAGGCCGAGAAGCGAGCTGCCAGATTTGCTGCGGCGTAAGTTGGTCAGCTGGAGAAATGAATGATGAGGAGCTACTCAAGCTGGAAAGATGACTGGACTGAAGCTTAAGAAAGGTGAAAAAGATTTTTTTTTTTCTGGAGATCTAGGTCTGTAATGAGGATGTCTGGAAGGGAATGGACAGGGGAACAGAATCTGGTATGGGATGAAATGGCATGTATATCATACGAAAGCGCTTTTTCTAATAAGAGGCAAAAACGGCGTTTTTGGGTTTTGACAAGATTGCTGCATCTTGCTGTGCTGATGATGCTGCTTCTGCTGCTGCTTCTGCCGTCTGTTACGGCTCTGTGTGAGATGCAAATGCCTGTTCCACGCCAGCTTGTTCGTCAGCACATGTGAATAAGGGACTTTGTCTTCGAACAAGCTGGCTCGTGGTAACTCTGTACTACGAACCTCGTAAAATGAAATGATGTTGGCCCAGATGCTAACAACACACGAAGTAACTGCCTACCTGGGTACTAATGCCAAAGAGGTTAATAAGCTTCAGGGTCCAAACAAAGCTCATCTCATCTGCCACAGCTTCCCATATAGATGAACCACTCTAAATGTCCATCATTACCCTTTCATTAGCAAAGCACAATTTTTTCTTTTTTAATCTACAGAAAAGGGACTTTTGCAAATCACGATCCATAAAAGGCCCTTCTCATCACGCTTCAATACCTAGGTACGGCCTCAACCAACAGCAATGTGATTATCTCGTCTCTTACAAGCTTACAGAGAAAAAAAGAACGCAGTAATCTGAGCCCAGGGAAAGTGTGATAAAAACGCGCACATATGACCATCACAGGTATGAGATATCCTCCTCCCTTATCCGTAACGAGAGAAGAAGAAAAAAAAAAATTACATGTGCAAAGATCTATATCAATCACAATCACATTTTACTAAAAACCCGTGATCTCCGCTATATGCCCACATCCTAGCTCATATCACACATATCACCTCGCTTTTCCCCGCTTAAAGGAGAGGAGAAAAAGCGAGAAATATAGCGAAATGAGGTGGCCTCGACGGGTGGACATGGGGTTAGGGGAATTTGTCCGTGACGGGTAGTTAAGCACGCCATCTTGATTTTTTGCATTTGCATTTGCTCTAAATGTGATGTGTCGTCTTTATAACGTTATGAGCAAGTATATCGTTTTGTATACCCGCGCAGGATACTTTATACGGGAGCCAAATCTAGTGTTGAAGCTAGTATTTGCTTTATGGGGCGTTGTTTTTATGAATAATCATTTTTCCCCCTCCAGTGAAAAGAGAATGCTTACGCGCCCGGGGAATGTAGGTTGAAGGATCCAGTAGTGGCTTCCAACACTACTATCCAATAGTGGGCTTGACAGAGGACCAATAGCGACGATGAGGTCTTGGCGAGCTTCTACTTTGGAGATGTTACTATAAGCATATCTAATGCTGAGGTGGATATTCTCGGGAGAACGTCAAAGCGTTTAAAAGCAATGAAAGAGGGAAATGAGGGGATGCTGGATGTTTCTCCTCAGCTAAGCCACTTGACTTGAGGTTATAGGGACGATACGAAGGTGATTCGTCTTCAGCGATGCGTGTATCGCTCTCCACTAAGAGAAAAATGATGAGGATTCCGTGCACGCCTGTTAAATTCGAGCTCTTATTAGATCCTTCTCTGCGGGCCAAGGAAGAGTGTTTACCCAATGTTAGAACCGACCAAGCTGATGTCTGAGACGAGACATCCAACAGCACAACAACCAAAGTGAGGTCTGCCAGAAAATATGCAATAAACACAAGGAATGGGTTAGTTCAGCATGTAGTCAGATATCAGCCACAGCGTTGAATCAAAATAGAGGCCAATCACTCGACGGAATGGGCAACCCCTTCGAGCTCGCCGCTCAGTTGATATGTCATATGAATGGACCAACAGGACAAAAGATCCGTTTGAAGACTGTGAAAGGACCAACGCGCTAATCCCGCAGTTTGAATAATAAACGGCTTTCCGTGTCTGCTCCCACTTGTGCCGCAAATCAAGCGCTGCAACCAACAGTCACACCAAGGAGCCAAGTCTAGCGGCGGTCGTCGGTCATCGCTTTTGGAGGTGAGACGAGGCAGAAATTTTCACCTCAGCGAGCCAACATGCCAGGCTTGCTCCCCACGTACAGGCCCGTCGGCAGCATGATTCGGCGCTGAAGAGCTGGAGTGGTTGGACGGTATTCGAGACTGATGCACCTCGGGGCCACCCTCCCGTCACGTTACTTGGAGACCTTCAAATTCGGGAACCAATGACGGTCCTGAAACCCTTGCTGGGCTAAACGAGATGGGGCTCTGGCCTGGCGTCTTGCACACATTTTGATATGGGTAGATGGGCAGATAGGGTGTGAAGCCGTGGAAAGACAAGGGACGTGACTTGATTCGCTACTCTTGCCCCGGGATTTTCTCTCCTGGTTTCAATAGCAGCCTGTTGTACCCCATCCATACTACCTAGGTACCTAGGTAGGTACACAGCAGTAGTAGTAGGTAGAAGTAGGTATAGGTATGTCCGTTCGGTACGTAGCTGTGCTCTGTGCTTTTACCTGCCGATATTATGCCTTGCTGAGCCAGCTAAAGGGGAGTGTTATCAAGTCTCGGGCCCGAGCCGGAGGTACAAAGAACTCGGGTCATGAGCCCGAGTGACTCCCGGAGGAGGCAAAAGTTAAGAGGAAAAAAGCACGACGACGTGTCCATACATCACCATCCATCCGTGGGCAAAGAAGAAGGAAGAAGAACAAAGAAAATGCCAGGCCACAGGCCAGCGAAAGCAATTGCCGCCAGTAACCACGGCATCGGCGGCGACCGCAGATCTGGCGATTCGATTTGGCAACCAGCCACAGGCCACCAGCCCCACAAAGCCGAAGCCACTGCGGGAACGGCCACGCGGGACGTGCCACGTCACAAGCCTCACTTTGTTCCAACTGTGGCCATGTGTGGCGAAGCAGCTGCAGGACTTCAATGCACGTTGACGACAGCGCAGGGTATTCTTAGCATAGGTTGCCTCCCATCCGACTTCGTGATATCGCTGGTCCTGCTCGAGCATTTTTTTTCTTGTCCCAGCAGATACCCAACAGGCCGCATGAAAAGCCCTGCGTCAGCAAAAGTCGGTAATTGATAGACTTGGACATGGCTAACACATCCTGTCGCCACTAGCTTCCAATGCCAAGGGATGTGGTGTTCAGCTCCGTTGTGTTCCCCGAGCTGTTGGGTCAACGGAGCACGGCCTTGTCATCCCAATACGCTGATAATTCCGGTATCTGCCGTATTGTCTAGCGTCATGCTGGGGCCGAATCAAGGCCTGTTGCTGCTATTATTGTCATTTGTATTCGGATGACTCTGATTTTGATTCCTTATGGTAGGGTGTAATATGGAGGAGACCTCGCAGTGACTGTCTGCCTTGCAGGGGCAAACAATCAAGATACTAGGTAGTAAGGGATACTCCTTGGATAGTAAGGTACCCATTGAGCAGACTAACTTGGCAAATTCAACTATCCGAATCATTAAGAACATCTCTCAACATTTTTACGATAGCAATTGATATCGAGTCGTGTATTCCGCGGAAGCTATCCAGCTGAGCATATAGTGTAATTACCATGCTGGGGTATGTTTGTTTGTTTGCTATATAGGTACAAATTAGCGATATGGAACAAGGCGTTTTGGCTATTGGGGGATCCTAGCTAGCAGGGGATAGCATGGGGTCGAAATAGTTGAAGAAATGTGATTGGGAGAAAATCTCAAAATAGAGGCCAATCAGAGCAGAGAGGCAGCCGCCATCTCATAATAATGGCGAATGGCCGTTCCTGGTTTCCCCAAAAGTACTCCGTAGCGGGACCTGGGTTCAGGAATAGAAAGTGGGCAAGTGAGCCTCCAGAGCTGGGACTTTGCAAGCCCACTTGAGGCGTTGGACCCCTGGCTATTTGGCTTCCGCGGTGTGATAGTGGTGGTGCGACAATTTGCGGCTGGCTTCACCCGGCATTACCTGTAACGCGAGCACTGTCACCGTGTGATGAAGCCGGAAATGATGAGGGAGATGGAGAGAGAAAAAATTGCCAGGCCCAGTGCTCTGTGGCCATCACCAGCCTAATTTCCCCTTCCGCCGAAGGCCTGGTCGAAAACACTGAGTGTTGCGTGTGGCTACAATGCATGATGATCTACCAATGTCCCCCCAGCTGGTTGCATGCAGATGAGAGATGCAGCAAAGGCCCATGCGGGAGCACCCTCCAAAGGTGAATAATGGCCGACATCTGTCCGTCTAGGCGTCCGCTTGAAGAGACGGTCGTTGAATACGGGCGTAGGATTCAGTGCTACACCGGGCACATGTTAATATCGAGCTGGTGGTGTCTATGCTCGGGCAGCGGGGTGACTCTTGCCCGTGCCCAGCGATGTTTTGGAAGCGAGAGGACGCGGGAGAGAGAGAGACATGTGTATGCAAGGACATAGAATTAGCACAAGTAGCATTTGCTTGTCGGGACGGGGGCCCAACTGGCCACTGAGAGGCTTCAGCAGATATCCATCCGCAGCGATTGTTAGACATCGAAGTGGGTAAACGGCGCACTACCCAGTAGAGAGCTTGGGTGTGGCCCATCTACCTGTATTTGCACTAGGGACCAAGGCAGACAAGCGTATCACAGGCCTTGAGCAAGAGATTTGAGAACAAAGATGGCAGAAAAAGACGGCGCGAGATGGAGGCAGATGGATCTATGCGGGGCAGATGTTATGGATAGACAGAGGTATACTTGGGGTGTTGACATGTGGAAGACGCTTGCGAGCAGCGAGCAAAAGCACAACCTAGGGATGACAGAAAAGTTGAAAGTTGCGGAGTAATACCTCGGCGTGTGTACCGCTATAGCACTGTTTGCACCTGCTAATCTTGCCCGTCTACCTTGTTTGAAGGTATCAACTGGCGGTACCTGAGGCAACACATACAAGGCCCTGCCTTGGTACCTACTAGTACACACCCATCTCTCGCTGGCCCTCACCATCTCTCTCACCATCCATGTCTGCAAAATTTGACGCCCACCACTGATGGCTGCCCAGTGAGAGAGAGGGTACAGGCTAACGATGCAGATCGTGCGGAATGCTGAGACATGCAGACACCTCTTTCTCAGAATCGACCTGTCGGAGTCGACGCAAATGAGACATGCAGGCAAGATATGTCTGAGACATGCATATAGCCTCGACCTCTAGCAAGCAACAGAGCACAACGCTCGGCTGTGGCTGATGCCTGTTCCCAAACGGGCGTAAGCGGCCGGTAAAGGTCGGCGACCGCGCCCATGGGCAAGAAAATACAGGAAAGGGTTAGGACGTGGAGAGAGAGAGGCCATCACTGCCCCGGCTGCCAACTCATCCTCAGCTCTCTTCTCCTTCTTGGTGACGACGATAGTGACGATGGCATGAAATCAACCTTGGCCTTGATCGGCCAGACCAAGATGGAGAGGGACCATGTGGCCAGCGTGTTGCTGCTGGGCAATAGCGCTCGTGGTACTTCATGCGATGCAAGTCTCGACCAGGCCAATTGCAACGCGAATTTGACGCCGCGCGCCAATGAGTCTTTCTTGCTGCACCGTGGCCCTGTCGACCTAGTCTTCTCCGCCTGGCCATCAGGAACCACGGTAGCCTTTCATCTTCAACGGAGAGGCCTGCCAGACCCTCGGTGCCCCACCGCCTCGGGCGCTATGTTGAGGATTTTGGTGCTTGGACTGCCAGGAACAGACGCCGCTCGCCCATTTGCTGCCAGGCCCTGCGTCCAATCGCCGCCTCGCTCTGCCCGGCCAGCCTCTGGCGGCATGCGATAGGACGATGACATCCCAGGCCGCGTTTTCATGCGCATGCGGCGCAGCTCCAGCAGAAGCGCAGTGCCACTGATCTCCCCAAAGGTTCTGGGGACCCTGGTCTGGACGACTTGCCAGTGCATGGTCATCGCACTGCCTCCGATCGGCCCCAATTGACCGCCGCCCAAGCCCGCACGATATCATTTTCTCTGCTCTGCACACGGTCAGTCAGAGCTTGCCATGTTGCAGTGGGGAGGGCAGAATGGGCCACCAGTGACGCCCTAAGGCTTTCCAAGTGCTTGTCGTCGCGGCTGCAGCCGACCACTCACGATGCTCCATCCGGAGGCCTTCATGGCCTTAATAGGCATGCAGCCCACAAGATGCCAATGTTCGCGTTTACAAAGACTGCGTTTTTCTTCATCCACTCCAAGCAGCCTCATCCACCAGAGTCCCCGCTCTCTCTCGCGGTCCTTTCACAACGGCTTCTCGTTGGTGTATCGCCCGTGCAAGCTGGACCTCGTTTCGCCACTCCACACCTCTTTGCCACGCCCTGTATTCGCACAAGTAGCCAATCGATTCCCAGCTGGCGAAATCCTTTCCACGCCTATAACATCCCCCTGTTGATTGCTACAAGCCAAGTGCCCTCCGGCCTGTATAGTCAAATTTACCTATTCACAAGCGCTTTCAGCAGCACTAAGCTACTCCATCCCTAGTCAGCTTATTCCCGTCTCGGGCTGCGTCTCCACTCCTCCGGTCCTCTACTCAGTCTGCCGGTTTCTTTTATACTACCGGCACTCCATCGTTACATTGTTCCCTTTGCGTGCAGAATAATTTCTTTTTTTCCTTCTCTTCATTTGTTCTCGAATTAGCCACACACGCTCGCTTTATCAAAGTCTTGGCGGAAGCTTCTTTTTCTGCCCTGAAGCTGTTCAACAAGAGCTTGTCCCAGCCCGCCTGCTCGATTTGGTGTGCTCTATTGTATAGCCACTGCTGTTATTATCAGCAGGAGAAAATAGAGAGAACAAAAGTATATTGAGGGAATAGGCGCCGGTCTGAGCTTGGGTAAGTTCTTTTTCACTAATTAGCTGCTGATGGGTCGAGTTTGACCTGGGTTGCTGCTACTAACACATATTCTACTTTGTACTTCGTAGTTACGTTGCATCTGCTAATTTGAACGCAGAACAAGCTTCAGCTTTTAGGAAAACATCTTTGGGCGAAATATGCGTCTCTATATATCATAAAAGGCATGTTTGGAATACTACAAATATCCCACGAGGTTGGAACAGTATGGCATCCCCCAAGGCGGGATACGGACTACCGGCCAAGCCCACCGATGGCTTTCGAAGACGACCCGAAGACTCGAGAATGCTGAGCGGCATCCCAAAATCTACTTCCCGGGCGATCGAAAGAGAAACCGACACATCAAGGATAGCAAAGCAGGATCAATCGCAATCCCGCGGGGCTAGCCGGGTCCCTCTCCCAGCTTCAACACGCCGCCCCTCTGCCACCTCTGCCACCTCTGCTATCCAAAAGCCTGCCCAAAAGCCTGCTTCAGACCGGCAATCAAAGTCATGGGGCTCAGCGACGAGCTCCTCTGGCCACTCTCGGTCCCACACGCAAACCGAATCAGGCTCATCCTCTTCTAGTCGGTCATTCGATAGTGGCTCAAGGTTGGGACAGAATGTGCCGAGACGGAAGAATCCTTCTCTATCACCCGATGCCGCCAGCTTGCTTAATGATTCTACCAGCCTTGGCTCAAGTTCTCCCAAGCGCCGGTCACAGGTTATAATAGATCCGGCACTTGGAATCCAACTTGATCCAGGTGTGACCGTAAGCCCCAGCAGCGTTTATAACGAAGAGTCATCGAACGTCTCCAAGCCTGTTGGCCAATCTCCGGTGATATATCCCGAGCTAGATCGATATCGCCACTACGATCAAGCGCAAAATGTCTTGAACAGGCACATTGCGGATATGCCTTATCGCTTGGCTACACATGATTTACCACCGCCAACACCTGGGAGCTTGCTCTTTTCTGCCAACAGCAGCCAGGTTAGTGCCATCAGCGGTAGTCCTTCGACAAGATTTTCGGCATCTCCTGGTCCAGGATCATATAGCCGTGACACTACCCCAACTTCAATATCGTCGCAGTCTCCCGGTCTTTTTGTCCCTAGTCGAGGCTTCCCTCTGACCAAGACCCGGCAACACAGTCCTGCTTTTACTCGCCCGCCTGTGACTAGGCGAAGAACTGGGAGTATATCAAATGAAGTGGACTTAATAAGCGTTGATCCTCATGGCCTAGCTGCAGTCAGAGAATCACTGACTTCTTCATCATCAAGTTCTACAGTCAAAGGGAGTGTGGTTAATCCAAAAAGGGAGAAGAAAGGTGGAAAAATTCTAGGAGCACCTCCACAAAGCCCGCCACCACGGAAATCTTCCCAGAGGTTCCGTACGAGCCAAGACGATGAAGACCTTTCTCCCAGGCAGCATCTACAACAGAGAGCTCGGCCCATGGAGATGTCTCCCCCAGCAAAGTCCAGCCTCTCACCTCGCAGTTATCAGTCGCCCTCTCCTCAAGCTATGCCGCCACGCCGACCAAGCCGGGATGGAACTGCTGACCTCAAGTCCCAGCTGTTCACCCCGATCCCCGTCATTCAAAGTACTTTAGCACTACGGGCAGCCAACATGGAGAGGCGTGATAGTGAGTCTTCAATTGCTCACCCATCTCAGCCTTCAATTTCGCAGGCCAATAGGAGTGCCTCGACATCAACTCTCCTCACATCTGAGCAACCTATCCCACCAAATAGGTCGACGGGTCGGAGAAAGCTTAGCGTGTCTGGCATAGTCAAGCCAACCGATACATCGACCTCGACTGCCAAGGCTTCTGGTTCTCGATTTCCATTCTTTGGACGCAAAAAATCTGCTTCTGAGAGCGTAGCAAATGACAGAGAGAAAAAAGAGAAACAGAAAGTACCTAGAAAGGGCCCAGCGGCTGGCACAGGTCACGAAGGGTACGGACGAATTGGCGGTGCTCTTCGACGACGGAGTGGGATCATTCCCAATCCTCAAATATCGAACGAGAGCCTTGTCAGCGGTGATTCCTTCCTGGCTGACCGCATCAACCCTGTTATTATTTCAGGAGGAGCTATCGTTGAAAACCGAAACGCCAGTGCCGAGCTCATCAGGTCGGAGAGCAACCTGAGTTTATCAACAAACGAACGTCCAAGCATTGATTCGGTAGCAGCTTCTACCATGTCTTCTGCTTCAAAAGATGTGCTAAGAACACCTCTCTGGCCTTCGGCTATCCCTCGTGGATCTTCTAATGCTCGGAGGCCGTCTGATAGCACCGATACTAGTAGCGTGACCATGGGATCTACATTGGCATTCCGGCGATCAATTCAACGACTGAAGTCGTTTCCGGACAATCCTTTGCAGCTGCCACAGCCGATAAATACCAGTGGGGCAATTTCATCGCCAATGACTAGCTTTGATACCAGCATCATGTCCGATGAGTCTTCTCTGTTTAACATCCAGCAAGGGCCATCTCATGAGTTGAGCAATGTACAACCAGCACCCAAAAAACTTCAGAAGAAACCTCGATCTCCAAGAAAGTGGAACTTCTTTAGTAGATCAAACGCTCAGCCCAAGCCGAGAAAAACAAGTGAGACAGTTGCAGTCACTGTTCAGCCTGTGGAGAAGAAGCCTGTCGCTTTTTATACTATAATGGACTCACCTGAACAAGAACCTGTTGACCTACGGGAGATTCTACGGGAAGCTGACGCGTACTCGCGCTCACCTGCCAAGATAGGTACCCCTGAGCTGCAGGCAGCTGAAGGGCAGTCTCCCATCATATCGCAGTTGCAGCCTCCAGCAAACATCATACCGCAGCATTCTGTACCTGGCCAGGAATTTCAGGCCATGATACCGGAACCTACCCTTCCACAAATTGAAGGGGGGGTTCCTGTTGCTGTGACGCTGAGCTCTGGAAGGCCCAGTCGACTACCGCAAGTAGGAAGAATCCCCCATGTGGTGAGCAACCGTCCAGAGCCGGCCTCCCCTCGTAGCTTCTCACGTCCGTTTGGGCCAAATCAGCCGCTGGCTTTGCATATACCTCCCACACGTGGTGTAGGTATGAACACCAGGGTGCCTAATTTTTCCAAGCCCTCTACACCCATCCCGGATGCAAGCGGTGAAGGCTCAACCACCGATGCAGGGACAGAATTTTCCTTCTTTAGCGAGCCTAGATCACACAGATCTCCCGGTCCTCCAACTACACAAGAGTTCTTATCATTTTCTCCTCGAAAGAATTCGGACTGTACCAGTTCGACTGAATCTTGTGTTTACAGCTATGTAGAGGCGACCGCTGTTATCCCAAAGCCTGATGACCCACCTGCAGAAGATGAGGTTTGGGACGAGTATGATGATCTTTTGGGGGAAGAAGCTGTGAAAGATCGACAGTCGACTACATCTTCCAAGGGCATTCCTTTTCATCTCGAAACATATCAAATGAAACTATTGAAGGAAAAGTCTCTCGAGTCTCCAACAATCGTCACTGATAGCCGCAAACTGTCGACTCTCTCAGATGCTCCAACAGCTTCCACTTCCTATAGCGCTGATATGACAGAGAGAATTCGGAAAGCCTTTCAGCCTCATCCCAGTCCTACCGTACCATCGCCGGTGCCAGAAGACGCAGAGCAATATCAGGGTGGACATTCAAGGAAGCCTAGCGCCGCTGAGACGACTCGTCACAGCACTGTTTCTTCTCACAGGTCTAGGCAATCGAGCTCATCCAACTCTTCAGAAGAAGGAACGCCTCTGGCTCAAGTGAATCTTCGTGTAGGATCTATGACCGTTAGTAAATGGCTTACTTTTGGTCAAGTTCTCTTTAGCGACATTCGCCATGGACTGGTGCGGGGCCAAGAGCCCCTTGAACGCCCCCAAGTTCTCGTAATCGATGGGCTCGGTAACGATGACTGGTCATTTTATGCTGCGGAAACCTATTCAGCCGCCAGCTTCTTCAACCTATCCCCACGTGCTCCTTTACCTGCCGAAGTATCGAGCTCTCCATCTCGCTATCCCTTGAGCCCGCCCAACCATCATCAAGTGCAATATGTTTCTCATCTTGACGAGTTTCCCTTTGAGCCGCAAACCTTCAACTGCGTTGTTTATCGATTCCCAGCTGCAGCCACGGAGGCGCATTATCAGAACGTCTTGTCTGAAGCCCGTCGCGTGCTCAAGCCGGGTGGATATCTTGAACTATCTATTCTTGATGTTGATCTCAATAACATGGGCAATCGCGGGCGCCGAGCCATTCGTCAGCTCAAAGAACGCATGAACGGAACATCGCCAGAAACCCATCTAGCGTCTACCGCCGATCTAATTGTTCGTCTCCTGGGAAAGAGTGGCTTTTCAACGATCAAAGCTGCTCGTGTTGGTGTCCCAGTGGCAAGTTCAATCACCTCCTCTGACGATGGCTCTCAAGGCAAAGGCTCAGCCGAGATCAAGAAACAGAAACCCAAGGATCAGCCCAGCCTAGCAGAAATGATGCGAGATCATAGTTCAAATGCAGATGAGGGTATCACTAATATGGTGTCCCGAGTAGGACGCTGGTGGTACTCTCGATGCTATGAGAACGCAACTAGCCATTCTTCTGGAAAGATCATCTGGAACGACAAGGCTTTACTCAGAGAATGCGAGGAACTGGGTACTAGCCTCAAGCTGATGGTTTGCTGTGCTCGTGCGCCTTGAGCAGATCAACATTGTCTTTGCATATGACACTCTGTGTTTTTATTACAATATACGCGTATTTCTTTCTTTTTATTTTCTTTCTTTTCCTCTCTTTCCACTGGCATGTGGAAAAAAAATTGGCATTGGAAAACAAAAATTCCGAGATTGGAAGATATGGCGCAAGCCTACCCTCAAGACTGGATCTTCAACAAGCATGATGTTACATTCTTTTCTTTCCATTTTCCTCCGATTGTTTCAAAAAACTTCAGGAGCCGGAGCCCTTAATAACGCAAAATCGATATTTTCTTCATTTTACCCTTCTTCAGCGGAGAAGCCGAAGACAACATATATGCATGCGGTGGCTTTGAAGCCTCCATCTAGCGAGCATTTGACATTCTCAGCTTGATATATGCTATTGATTTCTCTGTTTGCTTTCGTTTCACCCATTTTCATCTCACCGCCGGACGGAAAATTAGCTGCCGGACACACAACACAGTTTTCTTTCCTCTTTTCTCTTTTTCTTTCTTTCTTTGTTTCTTTTTTTCTTATAATCTACAGAATCAGGGGTTAAATCTTAATGGAAAATGCTTCATTTGGAAGCACTTGAAACAGATGCAATGGCAGGCTGGTGCACTCTGTGGATGGTCCTTCGAAATGGATATCAATACTTGAAACGTATTGAGAAGAATGCAAGAGGAGGACCATAAAGGAAAAGGAGGCAATGGTGAAGACTGTGTTTTTTCTTATTCATGAATGCGATTACGACGATTATGACGACGTACCTGAAAATTATTTATTTCAAACGCTGTATATAGAGATACCCGCCATCAATTTGGTAGATGTTTGAGAAGCGAGAATGAATTTTGGCTTGGGCCTTTTTTTTTTATCTGCAAAAATAGCAAGCGAGAAGCATAGTTGGCTGAGTTACTATCTTTTTGAGCATTGATATTCGCTACTGTTGATGTCTATATATGTGTTGATTTCTTTAGAGAGTATTAAAACATTTTTGATTGTTTCTTATACGCATAGAGTAGGAATGATATATTTGGTGTATACATAGTGAAATTATATACGAGAAAATTAATAGCAAGCGCTTCATCTATCTGGATATACACTCTATAATCATATTTTCATGCAAGAAAAATGATGGGCAGATGTCGAGTTCACTCTTCTGTCTCTGCTTCTTCAGGGGTTTCTTGAGCTGGCTTTTCAGAAATAGGCCATCGGCGTAATACGGCCAAAAATCCACCGCCAGCGACTCGCTCTCCTACCCTTGGCCGCATTACCTGCACCGGTTTCTTATTCCCATCTTCGCCTTGCTGTGCCCTCGGCACTACTGTTTTCACATCCCAGTGTCTTCCACCGGAGCTATCATGCACGCCACCTTCGGAGGCAGTGGTGGCGTATAGTTCGATTACCTTTTCTGTGCGCACTGGTTGCTTTGTCTCAGCTGACCAGGTTTGGAAATCGGCAATTTGGCTGATGGAGGGCTTGAAGAGGATGAGGATGCCGTTGGGATGCAGTGCCTTGATCACGAGCTCGGCGTTTTCATGAGCTGATGGGAGGTCGAGAATAGCGCGTGAAAGAAAAGGTTGACCTCCCGTCTGCTCAAGTCGACGGCTAAGAAACTCGTCTATAGAACCGACGTGAAAGTCCACTGCAGGTAGGTACTGGGCACGCCGAAAGTTGCGTACCAGCTTATATGCTGCTCGGGCATGCTTCGTGTTGTGGTCGAGTGTATGCAGGATCGCGCGACGGGAAGATGCATATGCATCAAAAGCGGATTGATCTTCGGGAGAGACTTCCAGGCAGCCTCTTGAATTGGTAAAATCGTAATCAGGTTTGTATGGGGAAGAGATGAGTGTTCGTCGTAGAAGAGCTGGGTACGGCGGATTTGCGGCATACAGGGCGCGAGCAATGTGCAGAGTGAGGCTGCCCATGCCGGTGCCTGCTTCAAAGATCTCAAAAGGAGGACCTGCATCGTCTTGGTCGTCTTCCCCAGGGCGAGATGGGTTTAGGTCGAGGAGGGAGACAATGGTGTTGGCATCGTTGGGATAGATCTGCAGCCGTTTAGCCATGCGCATTGCCAGTGTAGGAGAAGGAGGTACACTTACCGGTGTCGCAAGGCGCTCGCTGTTAATGATGTAACTTGCAAGAGACGGCTCATGCAAAACTACAGAGTTGCCGGCGCTATCGCGAACCACATCGAGGATGCGACGGCCGATCAACTCTGCCCCGGGGAGAGTGGCGCCGTAAGAGAGCTTCACACGAGATGTAGGGCGCAGGGGGGCCGTGAGGTGCCATTTTGCGTGCTTGGTGCCATGTTGACGAAGGAAAAGGACGTCGTGCTCTATGAAGGACGAGGGGGGTTTTGTTTGCTGTGTGTTCTGTGCCTATTGGCCGAGTTTTTGGTTCAAGAGCGTAGCGTACCTTGGATTGTGCGGTTTGAGGAAGAGTAGAAGCGGCAGAGGGTTTTGCTACGGCTAGCAATTAGTCGCTGGGGCTGCTTGGAGCTTAATTGGTTGCAGAACAGCGACATTGTACTTTGCCCTGGTCGTGGTCGGAAGACGTTGCGATGCTGCATGTATGTGATGTAGTCGATGAGGTCACTGGAAACTTTTTTTTCTATTGCGCCGGTGATACTTCGGAGAGCCCGCCCGTGGTTTCCTTCCAAGGGGCATGTACTTGGGAGATTATAGTGCACAATATATACCATAAAAGTAGCAGGAATCGGCCAGAAATGTACATGTACTATGTCATCATGTCTTTATTCATTACCAAAAGTTTTAATACTAACAGGCAAGTTGATAGAAAAGAAGGTGCAATGGGAAATCAGTGGGCTGCCGCTCCTTCCCAGAAGGACGGTTTGGTTCTACCATCTGCATGACAATTGCCTCCTCGTCCGTTCCTGCCATCCAAACTCCAGCCTGCCGTCGCCTTCCCAGATAATGCAGGAAATGCTCGATAAGGTATTTTCTGCTCAAGTCCCATCAACTCCTCCTTCGCCCTTTTTTGAAAAGCCCAGCCTGGCTTCGTTTCTGCGCCACCACATACATCTCCAGAAACACACACAAAAAAGAGCAAAGCACTGCGAAAAAAAAACAAAAAAAACAAAGAAAAAGCAAAGAAAAAGCAAAGGCAAAAAAGCTCACACACACACTATTATACACGGATGATGTACATCCAAGGTCAAGGCCTCCAAAAATTAAACGCCGGCTCGAGGTGCAGTAACTGCAACAAACAATCAAGGAAAAGGGCTCGTCAGCGTCAGCTAGGTGAGAAAGGAAATTTCACGAGGGTGAAAATATCAGCCGTCCAAAACTCCAGGCTCGATATGAGATGGAAATGAAATCGTCGCTATGCGCGCCACAACCCTCTTGATGCTGGGTATCAACCGTTCGCTGAGATTCGACAACGACTCTCAACAATCCATGCTCGCCAAAACGCGCATTGTAGACTTTTTTCTTTCTTTCTTGACAAGGTAGTCGTCATGAGTAAACGAGTGACAGAGGTAACATGATACCTGTTATTGTGCCATTTGGGGCATTTCGCTAAATGAAGCCCCAGGACCTATTTGTTGTGCCCATCTGGAGAGCTGCCGCCCACGCGTTTTGGGGTTCTTGGGCATGCTCCGTCGTGTGGAAGTCCTCTTCAAAATAAGGATGAATTTTCACACCAACAAGCTCTTCCATAATGGTCACGAGTGGATCATACCGCCTCCGACATCTCTTTGTCCACGGATCGACCTTGAGTGGACTGTGATAGCAGTAGCTATTCGGACGCGGGTCTCGCATAGGGAACATCGTGTTCATACTCCGTAATGTGTTCCAATAATCGTTTGCGGCTTGTTTCGCGGCATCGGAATTCGGAGAAGCAGCATACAGCAACTGCAATATGGAGTATCGGATAGCTAATACCTCGACACTGGTTTCGCCATGCCGCTGCTCGAGTTGTTTTTGAAGGGCCCGAAGTTCGATGACGAGCTTTTCAATTCTCTCGGGATTCACCTGGTTATAAAACAACGCGAGATCGGACCATGTTCGAGCTACATACGGATGGCGGCGTCCGTAGATCGCTTCGAGTTCTTCAGCAATTGTGGAGATGCTGATCCACAAGAGTTCGGAGAGTGTCTTTGCACCATGCTTCTGTTGCACTTCATATAAACAAGTGAAAATTTGCCGAAGAGGATGTGTGCGTTCAAAGTTCGTCGAAGAATATGCCGCCAAATATTTGCAGAGCGCCGTCATCATGCCGGGATCACCGTTAATCATACCCAAGATTAGCTCCATAATGCCTTGGGGTGAAAGCTTCATCAAATCGACCTCGAGCTGTTTAAAGGCTCGCATCATATAGTCGCCTCCTTGATCTGCATCGCGTGCTTCGAAATGAAAGTTGGCCTCGAGCAGGAGGTCGCTTGACCCAGCCCCCCAGACCATAATTGATGGCCAACTAATCTGGGTATCCGTCTCCATCTCAAATTGCCGGCAGTGCAAAAATGCCTTTCGCATGTTTCCAACAACAAGCTCTTGAGCGCGAAGGAGGTCAGGGGATCGAAGTGCTGGAGGTGGCGTTGGTGTTCTACATCGAATATGAGCTGGGAGATCGGCGGGCAGCTCGAAATCCACCAAATCATACTCGGTCACTCCCTTTCGCTTCAGATAAGTACCCAGGTTAACCACCCTGCCGTTTCGGACAAATTCGGAAACCTTGCCCTCAGCATCGCGTTGAAACTTCATCGACAACAGCCGCTTGACTTCTTCTTCTGTGTTATTCTTCACAAAACCCCATTGAGAAAACCTGGTCTTATACATCTTTGGTCTGAGAGGCGAGCCAGGTCAGCATTTAAGAATCAATAAGAAAAAGGAGGATCAAACATACGTGGCTTGGAAACCGTATTGTTCAGACATGATGCTCATGACCTCTTTCAACGGTTTTCTTTCCTCAAGATAAAGGGTTCGAATAGTGGACTTATATTGCTCCCACGCCTCTGCAGGAACCTGTTCCCGTGACGGCCTAGTACCTGCCTGGGCACGAAGAGAAATGGAATCCTTCCGTTGAGACTATTTGTTTGGTTAGTACCCGCGCGGCCGAGATTATTCAGGCTTATCATCTATGACTTACAGTAGAAGGGGCGGATGATGATGAAGAAGGTGGTTCTGAGGGTCGAGGCGGTTTTGGAGGAGGAGACATCGGTCCTGGGGTTGGAGCAGTGACTGGAACCGGTCTCGGTGTTGGGGCTTGCGCAGGTGTCGGTTCTCGCGCCGAAGCTTGTGTTTGTGTGACGGTAGAAGGCTTCCGTGGAGGCAACCGAGGCTTTGGTGGTTTCGCTGGGGCCTTTCCTTTGGCTACTTTGGCGGCGCTTGGGTTGAATTCCAAAATGAACTGATTGCCCGTGTTCACAGCCGGCTTTGGCGTCGTTGGTACTGGTGGTCTGAAATAGCCTGCAAAGTTGGTCGCGTTGGTGAGACTAGAGGGCTCTGGTTTGGACCCCATCGAGGGAGGAGGGCGCCATATTTCAAATCCAGGGGTGCCAGGCACTGTGGGTGTCGCTTGAGTTGGTGTAGATACTATCGGGCTGGCCACCATAGGCGTCGACACCATCGGACTATTCACACGGGTAGCATTCATGAACCCATCCATGCTTCCAAATGGTGTTCCAACACCAGGACTGTGCACTTGCTGGGTGTCATGGAAACTGCCAAAGTGCATACTACCGGAGCGACCCATACTGGTGGCAATCGGGCTGGGAGTTGGCGGCGAATGAATACCGAGAGAGCCATATTGAGATTCACCTGAGCTATTAACGGGACTCGAGATCCTGTGCGATTGGGCTACGGAATTTAGACTTCCAAAGTGTGACGACATTGAGGGACTGGTGCCAAGGTGATGCGTTTGGTGGTGCGCGTTATTGATGGGTCTCGGAGGCAGTGGAGGGACATATCCTTTGTTCTCGAAATGCGAGACCAAGCGGCCAACCCCCCCTCCTCCCCCTTGAGTCGAGTTCATACTGCCCATTTCGACATTCTCTGGCGGCGACATGGCAACTCCATCGCCGTTGTGGTGGTGAAAGGTTGTGTCAATCTCGGGTGTCCAGTCCATTACAGATGCTGTGGAATAGGCTCGTCCGGTTCTCTGCATGGGCTGAGGGCCCGGGGGCGGAGGCGATGAAATATTGCTGAAGCCATACCTTTCCCAAGCCTGGTTGGCAACAAACCCAAACGGATCATCATCGAAGCCAGAAGCGCGAGGCTTGTCTGGTGGTTGATGGAACATTTCAACGTGCCCACGCCAAGCAGACGGAGCAGTTGGTGCTCAGTCCGCCGGCTATCTGTCTGTCAGTCACTGACGGACCTGAGCAAGTCAAAAGACTCGGCTGGAATAAATCAGTCTCCAGCGCGATGATTCATCACTCTGCTGGAGTGGCGAGCGAGATTGCTCAATCAAATCAAGGTCGTGAAAGGGAGGCGGGCAAAAGTGCCCATAGTCGCCCAGCGCAGATGGATAGTAAAGAGAAGAGAAACACAGCGGTAGAAAGGTCTGCTAAACGAGCGCTGAGCCCAGTACAAAGACCAGCTAGGGGCAGATATCGGTATCGTTCCCCAGATATCGGCTGATGTGGGCAATGCCTTGATAGGGCAACAGTTTATTGTGCAGTTTTATTAGGACAAACAGCAGAGCAAACCCGCGTGCGAGGAGGAGACCAGGCCAAGCCACGAAGCTCAGAGAGGGCGAGCAAAAGTTCCCTCGTCTAGGCTGCCGAGAATGGAAATCCCATTTGCCGTCGTTCAGTTTAGAAGGCCCCCGCTGAGATAAGAGGGAGAGATCCCCCAATACACGCTGGAAACAGGCCGGAGCGGAGAGAGCTGCTACAGTATGCTAGTATGCTTCTACGATTACTAGTACATTGGGATTAAACAGCGACGGGAGAGCCTAGGCACGAGAGCAGGTGGAGAGGGGCTAGCAGCAAAGACAGGCAGGCCAAAGATTGGATTAGAGGGGATGTAACCTAATGCAGGCTGGTGGCTAACGACTATTGCAACAACGATGGCGAAGCAAATAACCAGGCCGGGGAAACAAGTAGGGCTGCCGGCCATTGAGCTGGAGTTACCAGGGGGGTCGGCGTGTGGGAATGCCACCATCGGCCAGAAACAGAAGGTGATATGGGCTCAAGCCACCATCCACCAGACAAAACCACCAATCATAGCGCTCTGATACCAACCCCTGGTGCCATACACACGAGGGCACTGTGCTGAGACCATCGATGATGGCATTCGACTGCTAACGAGGGCCTCAGTTGCACAGCTCGATGTATCTACCTATTAGTAGGTAGTTCCAGAAGGATTCTGCGTCTTGTGGTATCTCTGTAGTGCGAATATACATGGCAAGGCGGTTGTGAGATATGCGAGCCATTCAAGCGAGAGGGGGGGAAAAGGCGCCACAAGTTGAACCACCACCACTACAATTCGCACCGGCATAACCGATCACCTCGGACGCCATTACCAGTTCGAAAGGAGTGACCGAGCCAGCGGGCGGGAAGGCTTAGGGCTCACACCATTCCGCCCAAGTCGCTAAATAGAATGTTCTTTACGCCTGATAGTCGTCTTCGCCCTGGTGTATCGCACTGCTTGCAAGATACAGAATATGTATGGGGTCCTTGGGGGTTGTTACTCCAACCCCTAGTCTCAGCGCCGTACGCTAACCAATATAGCACCACTCCGCAAACCCGTATTGGACCAACTTGAACGAGAGTAAGTGTCTCGGAGACCACCAAGAGGTTCCATACAGTATACCTGGGGGGTTTCTCTCAGCGCTCGATAGCAGCCATCAACTGACAGTACTTCCCGCGACGACTCTACGAAGAACGCTGCACGTATACACTTTATTGGCCCTGTTATGGCTGCCTTGCGTTGGAAGGATCGTCCGTATGGCGTTGTAAAATCCGTCGGGATGGCACTCTTCTGATCCATGCGCAACGGACGGTGGGCATGGATGACCAGGCGTTGGAGCCGGCCCGACAGTCTCTTGTCCATGGCGATTTTTGCTGTTCTTTGATTTGAACGAAGGCTGATTGCAGCCAAAACACCAAGCTTGGGGAGACAGCATTGTGGGGCGCAACGCGATTCAGCGTGGCACAGAGTACGGAGTACGGCGCAACATACTGCTGGCGCCTTCGGCCACCGCCGTGGGTCGAAGCAGAAGCCTATCGAGGGTCTGGGGCTGACCCGCACCGAGACTTGGTGTCAGCAGCTTCTGCGGGACTAGCAAGGATTGCTTGGTGTCAGTCGCAGCCCTGAACCCGCTCCCTTGGACACTGTGCTTGCTGTTGTGGGTGGTATCCCACGAGATCTCAAATCACTCGTCTATTACGAAGTACTCCGTACCTACTGCTGTCCGACTTATGGGTGCTGCAAAAGAAGCTTATCATCGATAAGCACAGCTCAAAGTCCTGCATCATAGAAACCAACTGCAATGTTCCCCGATAGAAGCTAACGCCAGAGTGGTCGCCATTTGCCCCAAGTGGGCAGAGCCCTTTATGACCAAGCATCCCAGACCCGCTATCCACGAGAAGCAAGGCTTGCGGCAAAAAATGCGTGCAATTACGAAGTGCGTGCTACATTCTCTGCTGGCGTTATCTCTGCTGGCGTCCACCTAGCGCAAGAGCCCCGGCGATTTACGCCATTCTCAAATTTTTTTTTTTTCCCTCTCGCGCCTGCAGGTTGGCAAACGAGCTTCCGAGAATAAGGAAATTCCAAATCAGCTAGGGCAGCATAACGCTAATATCAAAACGAAAAGAAAGTGCTAACATGTGCAAAGCACTGACATTTAATGCGCAATATGAGACGGCGGCACTCACTGAGCCGCATGTGAAGAGTACTTTGGATATTGTATTCCAGCTACTTTCACATGACGGAGAAATACATGTACCTAGGTAACTGCGGCACGCGGATCCCCTACCGTGCCAAGTGCTTAGTTTCGTTTACCCGCTTGGCCATCAAATGTTGCTTCCCGAGCCTCGTCCACTGGCGCGGCTACTGATAAGAGGTCACTTGGATATGGTTAGCTAATTGAAGCGACAAAGGATTCAATCACTCGCATATCATGGTCATGTCGTGTGTGCCGAACGCTTCAGCTCGTGGGAATCTGCAGATTTTTCGATGCAGTGATACGACAGGCCAGGGTGCCCGAAGTACTATGGTACTACCGCAAGAGCAGCGTGGCTGCTTTGGGGCAATGCGACAAATACTAGTAATCTACATACTACTACCTAGTCGCAGTTGGTCTCGTGCATCCGTGGCTGATTCCCGAGCCTGGCATGACAACTGAGTTACTGCTAGTCTCGAGTACGAGTAGTACCTAGTACCGCCAGCCAAACTCTCTAGGCCAGGGCCTTTCCAGGTCGAGACCAATGACGTTGGGTCGCAGACAAGCGAAGCAGCAGCTCAAGTGGCTTGCTTAGCAGTATGACGAATCGCATGGCCATGAATGGATGCCAGGATGTTATCCCGATTTGACGGGGGGAGGCGCTCTTAAGTTCGGGAGGAAGCCGCTCGCATCATATTCCCCTGAAAACAGGCCTAGCCCCTACAATGAGAACTTGGCAACCGCATCCCAAGTTCTAGCAAACGAAGTCTTTGCAGAGCCCCTAAAAGGACTATCGGGATGGAGATTAGTTGTTGAGATTTGGATCTAGCCGGGACACTGCCGAATTACGTGAATGCTATTCGTGCCCGAGGCCTACCAGTACTATATTAATGCGGGGACTGACAAGCGGAGCTCAGAGTTGCCGCCGAAAGCTGGATCATGGAACCTTGCCGAAATGGCTGAGGCGATCCACCTGCTCGCTGCATTTGCCAGAGAGGCGACCCAGCGGATGTCCATGCGAGCTGCAATTCCAGCTCGCTATGCCACGCCGGTCCATCAACCGATGTTGAACAGCTACCGGCTGTCGGCGACACTTGCAGCTGCAAGTAGTTGTGCTTTGCTCATGACTAAAAAAAGCACCCGAGGCACGAGCGCAGCGTGTTTGAGGCGGAGGCTCAGCTTGTCGCGCAAATTTTTTCGGAGGCGGCTCGGGCTCTGTCGGGTTTCTACTGTGTGGCTGCCCCGATTTTGTGCCCTTCTGCGACTCCTCGCGCTCTGCCGGCTGCGTGCTGCTTCCTCACGACCAACTACACAGTACAATGTCAATATATTCACGAGATGAACTTACATCGTGTGGCCGCATCGCATCCCCCGCAGCCAAGATGACGGGGTTTTATTTCTATTAGTCGTGATTTTCCAAAAAGGTCCTCCAAAGTGGACATTTCCCCAGGAAATGCCATGCTCTCACACCACCAAACTGTGCACGTTGCTTCCCGACGATAGCCGCCGGTCCGCCGTGGCGGTTTCTGGGGATTCTGACCTCCTTTTCTGGGGTAAGGCTGGCCAGCCTCGTTGGAAATGGAACGAATGGAACGAAAATAGACTGTTCCATCGTTTCTGCAGAATGCTTGAAGCCAAGACATGTCAGCATGGTTGTATTAGAGACTATTGGCTCCCAATATTGAATCCTTCCTGTGAACCTAGCGTTGACATGTCGGGAAGCCCATTCGAGAATCCATACACACCATTGAATGAATCTGCGGAGAAAGTTTATTTGAGATCCAAACCCAATGGAACAAACTGCGGCTTTTACGAGCAGTTTACCTCATTAGGTTTTTTTCCAATAGCATCAGAAGATCCAAAAGAATGGGACAAAGTAGAGTTTCCCTCCGCCTGGACCGGTTCATCGTCTAGCTTCTCCGCATATCGTTCACACTGTCGAGTAACTACCTCGATTTTTTTCTCCGAGTTTAGCATCGTTCGTCCGAGATCATCCAGGGGCAAACAATGACGGCTACTGTGTGCGGATGCCACGCCGTCGAATCCAAAGTGACATTCCTTGCTAATCCATTATGAAAGTGGGCGTCATGTGTTACGTGCGGTGACGAACCAGATTCCGTGGAAGCAGGAAACTATTTTGAGCTACAGGAAAAACTTTTCCTCCATAACAAGGAACTTCCTTTAGGAGTGGTGCTCTACAATAAAGTACAGTGTATCTCGATTCTTCGTTCTCGAGCGTTCCTTTGGTAGTTTGGTGGTGCTACTGGGAATCAACAAATGGTGTCTACAGACAAAGAGATGAGCTTGGAGAAACAACACTCTCTTACCCGCGAAAAGGATCACATGCATTCACATAAGGCCCTCGGCAGAGAATATTGGATGATCGGCCGCAGTTGCGCCTCGTGTTCTATGTCTCAGATGAACTAACCGCTATTCAGCCCTGTGTCTCTGACAAGTGCTCAGCTGCCTACTCTATACCCACCTGTCAACTGCCTCTCGCCATATGAGCCGATATATCCAAGTACGCTACTGTAGCCTTTCGGCAAGTATCGTTGCACAGCGTAATCCTCCGAGACATGGTATATGCAATGTAGCTCGAGTTCTCCCTATTCAGCCTAGAGGCTCAACAGAAAATAAAGGAGGCAAGCAGCGCGAGAGAAAGGACTGTGTGTCAAGCTAAAAACATATATGCCACGGCTTCAGCTAGTGAAGATAAAGATGCAGGCTTTACATGTGATGTCCAATTTTATTTTATCTTTGCCTTTTTTTTCGCTAGTATTAAAAAAAAAAATGCACGGACTTTTTGGCAGACCGTCGTTGCAGGTGGGAAACGTGGTGCATTAGTTTTAGTCCTTTAATGGGGTACTATCTCTATACCCTGTTGACACAGCCTCCCTATTTTCTCTCTATTCTGTTTGTCATGGGATTCGAGTCAGGTTTCAGGTTCAGTCTATGAATAGTCCTCCATATGCGCGTATGAGCTGTTTGTGCTGTAGGATGAGACAGATGAGGAATAGGAGAGGCGGTGAAATTCCGCATTTGGGGTATGATTTGAGTCATTATGCTTGTTTTGGGGTAGCAATTTGCCACGATGGATGGATGGATGAGGTAGCATGATGGGAGATGCGGGATGGAGTTTGGTGTTACGAGATTGGAAAAGTGTTTTATGGGGGATATTGGTTGTTGTAGCATGGTTTTTATGTACAGTTTGTGAAAGCGTTGTGTGATTTCTGTATTAGATGTGAATTATACATGTGGAGTAGATGTGCATTCGATGATGTACAAGTTTGAAAAGAAAAGGGGGGGTGTCGTAAGAAGAGCGTTTGATGACATTAAACGTGGGAGTTTCTGTTCAAGATGGATAGGACATTTAACTTGACTTGTGGCTAGATTGTCTCATATCGTGTCTATACATAGCTCACAGATCTATGACGAAGGTAGCAGTGTCGATGGAAGAGGGATCTCGATATGTCAACTTTATAGTTAACATATCCCAATCCTGGATCCCTGCGGACTTGGATTCTGCTTCAATGTTACCCTATATGAAACACTTGTGTCAAATGTAATATGGACGTCTGTCCTAAGAATATATAGAAATAGTATGTGATAATAGCATAAAGTAAGGTAGACATGAAGAAAGGTGTTTGTATAGATACTTTTAATGAGAAAGAGGTATGCATGCGTCTTGAATACCCAAATACGATTACAACACGCAAATGTATATCAAAATGCAAATGGGGACAACCCAAGGAGACTCCTGTGGTATATATATATATATATCTATATATATTGCACTCCCAAATTATCTCGAGTCAAAAGGATTTGAAATACAGCCATCAGCTACGAATTAATTTATTAAAATTACACTCCAAACATAATCTAAAGCAAAACACTACAGCGTCTCTTTACACGAGACGCTACATATGGGCCAGCAGAATAGGAGGCCAACTACTAATACAAATACTACCAATACATCTAATCTATCCGACTCTCCTAGTCAAGTCAAATAGATTGCCAAGTTTAAAAAAGATGACAAGTGACACGTCACGTTTATTGTCAAAACCAACAGCAGCAAAGAGCAATCCGAAAAAGAAAAAAATACATATAGAAAGTAAAAACCCTGATGATTCTCAACCAAACACCCAAAACCTAAGGAAACGCTCTTCCATGGCAAGAAGTCAGCCATACGTGACTCACTATCTCGCATATACTCTCCCTCTCCAGTTGGAACTGCTCCCACTTTCCTTCCAAAATTGCTCATAGGCCTAGAGCTTTCAAAAAAATCTGTTTCATGCGGTAGAATTGTTGTCCATCTACCGCCCTTATAACTCCTGTTCATATGATGGGGTTTACCCGTTTTCGTGGTTGATATAGTAATAGCGCATGAATTGAATGTAAATGCCAGTTGAGCCCTGACATGATGAATAAAGAGGAAAAGAAGAATGAGGAATAATAAAAGGCTCCGAGGTGTAAAAGTGTAAATCGGGCCAAGAGAGAAAATATATCATGACTGGTTAGTTGTTTTTGGTAGCCCCGAGGTAGAGCTAAATGTAGCGCTTCTCTTTCTCAGTGTCTCTTTTGAAGAAGAGCCTGTGGAGAAATATATCTACGTCTTCGACATAGCTGAGAGCATGGAGGGAGATGATGATTTGTAGTGTCGACCATCATACTTCGACTCCTCCGATTTCTTCTCTAAAACGTATACCGCCTTCTACGGCAATGCCAGCTTGCACCCAAGGCATGTTAAAGACTTGCTGCAACGTCATGCGGCTTCGTGCGCGCTTGAGAAGGCCCTCTGTGATGTACATGGCGTCCAAAAGACCCCTTTCCTTGAAACGGGCTTCGTTGCCTTCATGGTCACCATCATCGCCACCGTACTCGATCCAACGCCATTCGCCTCTTGCAATGCGGTGGCTCTTTCGACTTCTCATTTTATGAGAGTCGTTCATGCCTGGAGGAGGATCAAATGGGAGTCGAGATTCAAGGAGAGCGTATAGAAGCACGCCGAGTGACCAGGCATCAGTAGCACGCCCGTCATAGGGCTGACCCATGATGACCTCGGGGGCAGCGTAATCTTCTGATCCACATCGTGTCTCAAGCTTCTCATCTTCAGCAATTCGTCTTGATAAACCCAGATCAGCCAAAGCAATCACGGAATGTGGGTATGTGCTCCAATTAACTGATGGGTCTGCAAGCTCGTTGGGGGTAAGATTGACCAGAACATCTAAAGAAAAAGGGATGTTAGTGATGCTGCCTCTTCTCTTTGGCTGAAAAAGAAACTCAGTAAAACTTACTTTCCAGCTTGATATCACGATGGACAATCATTTGTTCATGAAGATATTTCACAGCGCCAACCAACTCGGCAAATATTCTTCTCACTAGGGGTGGTGTCAAAAGCTTTCGGTGGGCCGTAGCAACATCAAATAGGTCCCCTCCAGGAGAGTAAGTCAGGACGAGAATGGCTCTTGTGGGTTCTATGCTCCACGCCTTAAGGTCAACCAGACTAGGATGATGAATGCTCTGCATGATTTCCAATTCTCGCTTGAGGCTCATCTCAACACGTTCCTCACTGGCTCCTCCTTGAGGACCATGCTCACACACTTTGATAGCTACCAACGTCTTTCGGTCAAGCGGGGGATCCGTCACTGCATTGTTATTTCCTGAATCAGTAGTGAGATATTTAGGGTGATCCATCTGACTGGTAGCCAATACGACTCTGCTAAAGGTACCTTGACCCACAGTTCGTACTGAGCGCCAGCGTCTCCGTTTTCGATCATGTCGGTCATAAGCTTCGAAGTACTCATACCGTGAGGTTGAGGAGGTATCTGCCGAGTCTCTAGAAGATTCACTAGGAGGAGGGGTCGGCGGCTTTGTAACACTGGGAGATAGGCCGCGTGATTCTGCTAGGTTTTGCTCTCTTCTCATCTGAGGACCTTGAGACTCAGGTTTCGCGTGAGGGCCAGATACTGACACAATCCTCTTAGGAATGGCAGTAGCATCTGGCGCCGTATACTCACTGAGACTTCGATTTCTTGTATGAGGCTGAGATTGAGACTGATGCTGAAGCTGCTGCGAGAGTTTGGGCAAAGGCTGACTGGCCCCATCATTTTCGGCTAGGCTTACATATACTTTGTGTCTTGAAGAAGAAGCCGCTGGATTAGAGCCTCGTATTGGCCCTGCCGGGGCTGCCATCGAAGGCAAATCCTCACCAAGACTGCTCAACAAACTGCGATGCTGAGGAGGAGATACAGAGCCCACGGCCAGCTTCTTCCACGGCCCAGGGGATTCTCCCGACAAAAGAGGACTGGGCAAAGGCGTCACATCGCCCATTGCAGTGATCATAGGGCTTGAAATGACACTGCTAGTACCGCTAGCAGATCCAATTGAATGCGCAAGGGCAGCCCTAAGGCTTGGGGTTCGTGTTAGCAGCCGTATACTGCTAGATGATGTCTTGTGATTTAAAGGCGTGGGGATGCGGATGGGCGATAGGCTTGTGTGGCCAGTAGGAGACTCGCGATGGTATACAGAAGGGGAAGCTGTGGGAGAAGAGGACGATGCAACGTTGGTCGAAATGCGGAGCGAGGAAGTGGCATCATGAGAAGAGACGCCAGGGTCTAGAGCGGCCCTGCCTCGATGACCAGCATCTTCAAACGGAGCAGACTGGATTGGAGGCGAGGGAGCAATAGTTGTGGTCTGGAAGTTGATGAGGTGCATCGGAGGATTACAGCCGCCCGCTGCGGTAGCGGTTGTGGGCACAACTGAGGCGGGCAAAGCTAATTCGTCATCTGGAACAAAAGCTGATCTCTCGTTGCGCTGATTGGTGTTGGATCGGATGTCGGAAGCACAGCCCGAACTTGGCGTTGGGTTTAGATTCTCAGAGCTTGATGCCGAGGGAGCATGGGAGCCATCGTCGTGGGGGATCGAGGTCGAGGTTGGCGAGAAAAAAGAAGCGTTGCTCATGGCTGGACAGTTTGTCAAAAGCCCTGTGTCGAAGATGAGTATCCATCAATCGGACTTGGCAGCGAGAGCCTAGGCATACCCAAGGCTTATCACGTACGTCAAGTCGAGCGCAGAACAGAGGCTGGAGCGGCCGCCTTGGGTGTTCAATGGCGCTGTAGACTTTTTGGTCGGCAGTTGACTGAGGCTAGAGGTTAAGAGGAATAGAGGAATAGAGGAATAGAGGAATATGATGCCGAGGACGCAGACGAGGCACGCGGTGCTGTCAAAGCAAGGGCGGCGCGAGGGAGACGGACCGTCGCGGGCGGAATGAGGGGTTTGGCCGGGCAAATCAAGAGCTACGCTCTCCTATAAGGGCACCGTGGACATCTAGGGCTGCTGTTGCGAGGCGATGCGGGCGATGCGACAGCGGACAATCGCTGGAGAAGGCTGAGGAAAAACCAGAGGCGCTGTGAGTCTTTGGTGGTTGTCGCGAAGGAGTCAAAAGCCATTCCAACGACGTTGGCCCAGTCCGATCCAGCGGCAGGCGCCAGGCTGGACGTTCCGGGTACAAGCGAAGCGCATGACATGCTGCGGGCCTGCTCCCTGCTCATGTACAGCAGCGTGTAGCAGGTACAAGCGCCCCACCGCCTGCCGTAGGGCGAGCAAAGGTGGGAGATACATGGGGCCACAGGGCCAGCGCTAGCCCGAAACAGCCCGGGCGGTACGTTACATAAAAGTACTTGACCGAGGGGCACTGGCTGCAGGCCCAATCAACGGCGCTGGTGCTGCCCCAGCCCGATTTAATGAAATGAATTCGATGTTGAGTACAGGCCTCTTCCTGGTTATGCGTCTGCAGTTTTTTTTTTTTTTTTTTCTTTCTTTCCAAATAGGTGACCCAGAAGAGGTATGTTTGGAACAGGGGGGACGGTTCATGCAGGTAGCAAGAGAGAGTTTCGAAGCACGACGACGAGTGGCATGTACATCTTGGTACCTCAATGAGTTACTTCTAGTTGCTATGGCTCCATTTCTGAGATCACAAAACATGGGCACTACAGAGACCATGCTCTACAGTAGGTATAACCATAACGTCATACAGCTCAAAAGCCAGAACGTGCATCAGCTTTGGCGAACAAGTGGACTCGTGGGAAAAGCGGGGTGGCGATGGATGTGAGCCACTCACAGCAGGGATTGCTGTCCTTCACTCGCTCGTTTCATCTCTTGAGAGGCTTTAGCGGCGGTTCTCCCACGTGACAAGATCCCGGCCGTGTGGCTCAATGGCAGAGCGTCTGACTACGAATAGTATATCAGGAGGTTGCAGGTTCGACCCCTGTCTCGGTCAACGATATCGTCGATCCGCTTCCACCGGAAGTGGTTTCTCTTTTTGGAGTTTCGTTTGCACAGTTGCAACGTTCTTGAGGCACTTGGGCCTGCCCCTCAACCACAATTCAATGGCCGTGTGGCTCAATGGCAGAGCGTCTGACTACGATCAAGTACATCAGGAGGTTGCAGGTTCGACCCCTGTCTCGGTCACGAGATCATCCCAATTCTGCGGAAGGGGAGTTAATTTCTTTTTTTGTTTCGTCTTTTGGGCCTTTTTCGCCTCTGTCGTGGAATGTTCCGTGCGGGATGCCCGTTTCGGTAAATGAGTTGATGTTTGAGCTGGGCTAAAACTTTTGGTCACCGGTTCAAAAGACCAGCGCTAAATATGCTGATAAGCTCTGTGGACGGGCAAGCGATATTGGCAAATGTCATGTAGAGTGCAAGGTCTTACAGGGCTTAATTACCAATTGCCAGCACCCATGTCTTAAAGACCCTTTGTGGAATACTGCATCTTTAGCATTGGCATATTGACGGCGAATCGCAATGCTTGGCATAACACTAGAACGTCTTGTTTAGGCTTGAGAGTTATGATGGACAAGGGCCTCTGGAAGTGCACGTGAGATCCAACAGGGCAGGGAATACTTTTAGCCAGCTGAAGAAGTTGCAGAGGACCTGGGTGGTTCAAGTGAGAATGATTGACCAAGGTTGATCATCCAACTATCCTTGTATATTGGCTGACATGAGCGTAAGTAGTAACTGGAATAATACAGTGTTGCTATGAAGTTTGTAAGGATTATACAGTACTTTTTTAAGTGACAAGTCGTTTTATCCTGAGCAGTTGGACAACTCAGTGGTGGATGGCAGGGGTTAGGTTACTTGTACCTTTGGCTGTAGCGTTAGTGTCATCACAACACAAGTACAGGTACTAAATGCGATGAGCTTAATTGATTTTGAGCTGCCCCACGTCTGAACGCGTCAAGTCGCGTCTCTCCACACTCAGTCTGCTATTCACAAGGCAAATCCACCAGCTTCACGTAGCCAGCTGTGATTCCACAGTGATTCCACAGCACACAGACAGCAACCATGATGCGGCAAGACTATAGCAGGATCGACCCCAAGAGGCGAAACATTGTCGACCACCGGAAGAAGCAGTTTGCAACTCCCCAGTTCAAGGACACAGAGTATCCCCATCGCCTGAACTTTTACGCAGAGGCGCCCACAGCAGACATTACGCTCGAGCAGTTTGAGCAATGGGCAATTGATCGACTAAGAGGTAACGGGGAGCTGCTTTTGTTTGATTTACTGGCGGCTTCTAACATTCAACAGTTCTGGCCGAACTCGAGGCCTGCTCTTTTCGCAACCGATCGCCAGCCGAGACGGAATCCCACATGAAGCCCATTCTCGATAAATATCTCCCGCTCGACTCCAACAGCTCCAGCAACACAAAGCTATTTTCACAGCGGCAAAAGGACCATTACAGCCATTTCATCCTGAGGTTGGCCTTCTCTTCAACTGAAGACCTTCGACGGAGATTTTCTCGAGTCGAGACGATGCTGTTCCGGATGCGATTCAATAGCGATGATTTGAGAGAGCGGTCTGCATTTGTATCCAACCTGGATCTCGACTGGTGGGAGCCAGTGACGGACGACGAGAAGATTCGGTATGCTGCCGAACTTGCGGCCATGACCAGCGCAAAGAAGATGAATAACGACGACGGAACTTGGTTCAAAGTGGACTGGGAGCGAGTGCCTGACCTGGTGGAGAGCCGACGAGTCTTCTTGAAGGCCGGAAAGGCATATGTGCCTGGGCGAGAGCAGTCGAGCATGGTGGTGGCAGAATTCACAAGCCGACTTGAGAGGCAACTAGAGGTGAGTTATGGACCCTTTTTTTTTTTTTTTTTTTTTTTTTTTTTTTTTTTTTGTTTGTTTGTTTGTTTGCTGCAAACAATATCATCGAGTCAGTCATGGCTAACGTTGGATTTCTTTGCAACTAGCTTACGGCTCGAGCTCTGCCACGTCTGGACGAAGACGACAGATTAACACCAATTCTTAACCATCTCTCCAAAAACTTCATCACCCCCGACTCCGCTTACATGTCTGGGTCAACAGCTCCCGCCGGAGCTCAAATCTCGGCTGCCAACATCGACAACCTTTCACAACATTTTCCCGCTTGCATGTCCAACTTGCATCGATCATTGCGTCGTGATGCTCACCTTAAGCATTACGGTCGTCTCCAGTACACTCTATTCCTCAAAGGCATTGGTTTGAACTTGGAAGAGTGTCTCATGTTTTGGCGGAGTGGCTTCCACAAGGTCACAGATGACACTTTCAACAAAGAATACCGATACAACATTCGCCACGCTTACGGTGAAGTTGGCGGCGATTCGAATCGACGAGGCGGCGGCTACAGCCCGTTCAGCTGTCAGAAGATTCTTACTGAGCACCCCCCTGGGCCTGGTGAAGCTCACGGCTGCCCGTACCGGCATTTCAATTTGGACAATTTGACTGCTTTGGTACAGGCCATGGGAGTATCAGATAGGGCGGTACTGCAAGGGGTGAAAGAGGATAAAGACAACCAAAAGTTCCACATAGCATGCAACCGGTAAGTTATTCTAACATCAAAGCCCATTTGTTGTCATTGCAGAGCTAATTCGACTGTTTAGGGTGTTTGAATACTTACACAAAGCCGAGATTAAAAAGGCCAAGGATGAGGGCGTTATGACATCCAATCAGCTCGAGACAATTGTCCATCCCAACGAGTACTTCAAACGGAGTTATCTGCTGAAGAACCTCGGTAAAGAGACCGATGTGAAGATGGAGGGCTAAAATGGTGCATTTTGCGCATCGCATTCTACATACGTGTTGCATTTATAAGAGAAAAACTGCAAACGATTACATGATTGGTTATGGGTGATATGAATCAGCATTATGCTTCCTTGAGCTACGTAAAAAAAATTGAGTAAGAGGACGAGGTGCATAGGGAGGAATTATGCTATTGGCGTTTTTTGTTGTTGTTCGAGCTATATTAAAATATCAAGGAAAGGGGGGGATACAGCCAGAACAGGATATTACGAAAGTTGTATGTATTGAGGGGAGATATTCTAATTTAATTGGATGTCAGCTCAAATTTGTTGGCTTCAATAAGCTGTCGGTTAGCATGCTTGTAATGGCATCTCGCCTTGCTTTCTCCTCTCTTGTTACGTACTTTCGAGGTTGACTGACTTTGTTCGCAGTTTATTCCATCTTTAGTAGATCGTTGATTCGTGGAGGGACTATATGACCGTAATTGCTCTTTTATAGTCGCCCTCCAGACAAAGTATTAGGCTATCTAAACATTTCTTATGCATTAAAATGATCTTAATCTTCTCCTTATAATTGCGTAGCTATAGTCCTTAACCACAGTTCATCAGGAATATATACGACTATCTCATGTACTCCGTCAACCTATCTGGTGCATTGAGCGATCATCTCACTCCAGCTCTTTACGACATTACTACCGATATCACATCGCCTATATGTTATCCCAGAAATGCCACCAACTTAAACACAGTACGGTTGCAACATACGAGCAACTTTCATCTCATTAATCTGACTCTGCATTTGAACTATTTACAACGTTGGAAAACCCAAAAGGAAAAGCCAACATCGAATCACATTAAATGAACATATCCAGATTCCCCCTCATTCCTTCTGTAGCATCATAAATGCGGATGCCCTCTAGCAAATCCCACTGCAGCCGGCAGTTGAGCCAACAGCATTAACAGTAAGCTCCCCGTGATCTTCGCTGTTATCTCCCTGAAGGAAATTCATCGGAACACTGCCACACTTATTGCATCCGTGGCCTTGCAATGCCTGGAGCAACGGCTGAATCGAACTACCAGGGGCGCCGCCGGTGTTCTGGAGGAAGGCACAAAGTCCAGTCCCAAGTTGACTTTGCACGCAAACAATGTGTTCCCCGTTATTATACCAACGGTTGGGGTCGATTGACCATCCAAATGAAATAAGGGTGCTGAGGTCGCCAGCTACTCCAGGGCAGTTGCCACTGCCATTGCAGTTAATGCCGGCTCTGGCGCCAGTGATTCCAATGCTTGCAATGGCGATGACGGAAGTAATGCTGAACTTCATATTGCTAGGAAACGTGAGTTTTGAATGTTGGATATAATAGATTGAAAATCCAATGAATAATGACTTACTAGAGAGGTTGAAATTGGTAAATGGGTAAGTTTATTGAAAGCGGTGGCTAAGTTGCTGTGGAGAGTTGTGATGGATTTCCTTGTTTGAAGATTTTAAATGCAGGAATGATAACCCTTATTTATACTTCATCATTCGCTTATAAATACACAGAACTTTGGATATTTATAAGCTTTTCACAGATCATTTAGAGCTAAGATATTACACGAAGCATGAATATCATATTGTATTCGCTCGCCAGTTTCGATAGTGGATTGTTATTACTTTTTGATAAAATCCTGGGATCAACCCGCTATCCTATTGGCTATGTTGATAAAAACGGGGTTCAATTCCGGAGATGTCCAGTATTGAATCCTTCGAGGGCATACAGCAGATAACACGTATTCCATTAGAACTTTCTACCACCTCGTATTGAGGATAAATCCATTCAACCTCGTCATTGATCGACAAATCACTGCTCGTTACACCAGGCAGCTTATATCATTCCCTTAACCAAAAAAGTATAAGCGTTGGTTTTCATGAAATACCATCGTAGAAGATTGAGTATTTGTTTCATTATCAACATCCGCAAAGAAAGCCGGTTGCATATATTTGGATCTGGGTAACCGGGCAGTATGAGCCCCTGATTTAAATCCTGTGTTTGCTAAATCTTCATTCCATAAAGAAAAGTTGAAAGGAGAATTGATTTTCATTCCCCTTGGATTCTAAACGAAAAGTGAAGTGTAAGTCTTGTTCAGGAGATACTTTTCTGGCATTACCAGGAGCAATCACTTGACTATACGACCTTCCACAAATGTTATTAGGCTCACCGGACTTGCGGTAGGATCTATTATCATGTCCGAATCATTCGGAATACCAAAAGATCTCCGGTTATAAGATATCCGGGAATAATCTAATTAGAACAGCTTAATTATACGGCATTCCAATGATTCCATAAAGCATCCTTGCATTCTAGGCTCAACAGATCTACAGTGGGGTCCAGTACTATGTCCGATTTGTTCGGGATATCGCTCAAAAAATCCCCGTGCTTAGACTCCTTCCTACTTTAAAATAGCCTCCGCGCCTAGAATGCTCCATCTCCACCGTAAGGCTGTAGAGGGCAGGGGCATGAAAGCCGTAGGAGTTCTGGGGTGATCTTTCTCAGCCCAAGTATGCCTTTTTTTCAACTTTGGGAATAAAATGAACTAAACGGAATATATAATATGCAGTGAGATTATAGTGTAATACCAAAGGTCAATATATCTTCTACTTACAGTATATCGTATGAAGCATTAATACATTAACAATAATAATTATATTAAGGTATATAAATTTATAGAACACACATTGCAAAATATAAATAGATGCTATTTCTCCATTATTGATAGAAAATAAACTCCTTCATCTTGCTCAATCATTCAATCCACAACATTACCGAGTCCTCTCAACTCATCTCAGAACTATCTATTTCACTTTGTCAAAAATATATTCGGTGAGTTGCCAAGTAAATGAAAAAGTTACCATGTCTAATGGAAAATTGAAGTACCAGCAACATGAAATCAAGTCTCTTGTCTCTTATTGCCATTACAATTAATAGTGCCTTGGCTGGCATTAACTGTAATGGCAGCGGAGACTGTGCTGGGACTCCTGGTACTCTAGGCGATCTTATTGCTGATGCATACCAAATTGACCCAAATCGTTGGTATAACAATGGAGAACATATTGCCTGCTCGGATAATCGAGGCGGCGGCGGCCTTTGTGCTTTCTTCCAGAATACTCTCGGTGGCCCTGGAAGCTCAGTTCTGACTTTGCTTCAAGACCTGCAAGCTCACGGCTGCAATAAGTGCGGCAGTATTCCGGTAAATTTCCCTCAGGGAGATAACAGCGAAAATCATGGGGAGCTTACTGTCAACTTTGTTGTTTCAGCTGGCTGCACTGGGCTTTGCTAGAGCGTATTTTTACGTTTTATGCAAGAGGGCAATCACTACTAGGCACATATGTAGCATTTAATACACGATCAGAGGTATTAAAGAGGTGCAATAGGAGGATTGAATCTGAGATAGTTTTATTATGGCTCGATGGTGGTTTTCCCTTCTAGGTTTCCCAGCATTAATACATAGTGCAAATGCAGAGCCGATTTATCACGATAATGACCACTTGAATATTGTCACATCTGAAAAGTAGCCAATGTCAAAATCATGGACACTTTACTACTGTCAATCATGTCATCTAGCCGGTTCTATTAATCCAATTGATTATTCTAAAAGTATGTAGATAGCTACTTAACGTCTCATTGCTGCCTTATTTCTAACATTGGCCTTGAAGGGTAAATGCAGTCGATTGTAGTCAGCCGCTTGTAACTATTCAGAAAGCATAAACACTCCGTAATTGTAAAGAATCGTAAGGGTTAAAAACCCATCTACACATATCATATTTCGTCCCAAGTCGTATATAGCTCCCGTGTCATCTTTAGCGCTCTAATCGTGGTGCAGATCACATCCTCTTAGGCCCAAGCGACGGATAGCAGCCCTACGCAACGAACGCAGCACTGACTAAATGCCCCACCGTTCCACTTCGCTTCCTTCGCTCCTCTCATAGCCGAGAGCGACCTCATATAAAATTGACAGCGCATCGTATATTTCGGAATAAGCGACGTGGGCTTTCCAGTTCAATTTGGTAAACCCTGGTGTTGTGAGAGCTATATATAGACTTGTACCACACACTTTGCCCCCATCGCCGTCTACAGCATGTGCTCCCAGCTGAGCAATATTTGCAAGGCCATGATACGCTGAGACTCTTCCCTACTTTCTGTAACCATAACTAACGACCCTGAAAGAGTCAGGAATGCTTGGGGGGCTTCATGTCGATACCTCTTGTTGTCTTGCGCCATGCAGATCTCATAACTTTCACGCCTGTTATAAAGCTAATTACTACAAATTTATATCTTTTACAGCCCCTTTAGATATCTGTCATGGAAAACCTCCCTGGGCCTTTGTTAGATCTATATACTGCCGACCTTGTTCATCTTTCAAGATTTCAACCCATTTTGCTACTCCATCATTTATGGCAACTCTCTTACACTAAATGGTTATTTAACTTGGATTATTATATCAGTGAATAAGGTATATTATATGTTATCAGGCTCATTAAAAGAAATTGGCATCAGCAACCGTATTTTGTCATTCTATAATGTGCCAGCTCTCTTGTTAGAAAATACATGTATATAATATCATTTCTTCACATACGCGAATCCCCAATATGATATCGCCCAAGGCCGCTATTGGGCTAAAGTGAAAGCACTCTTTGTGTTCATTTAGTATCTGTTTGTACTGCAGTACCAGTGCGCCAAGATAAATCGCATATCGCCTAGCAGGAATGTTTGGGATTTTATCGAGGAACTTCGCAGCTGTCTCTCTAATGAAGTTGCCATCAATTTCGCACTTGGAACGTCCGTCCTCTGGTATATATAAAGCATTTTCACCATAGCTTCTTCTTCCTCTTCCTCTTCGTATGGCAAAGCACATTACAGCCAATGTCACTTCTTCTGTGCCAACTGTAGGATAGAAGCGACTTCTTCAAGGTATCCTTAATACTGAGAGAGACTTTGCTCTCTGAGTTCCTCGCTGGAGTCGTACAAGGTACTAGTAAGTCTCGCTAAAGTGGGATCGTACTCGACATCTCCCTCATGCTCGTCTCCTATATCAGCACTTGTTTCTTCAAGAAGAAGAAGCATATATTTGGCTTGATCAACCAGTTGCAAATCTCGTGTTGTCACCAACGTAGCGGCAAAAGCATTTTCAAGGTCTATTTCGGAATTGCGATTGTGGATTTGCACGACGAATACGTCGTGTATAACAAGACATCCGATATTCTATACACTGAGATCTCTCGTCGTCCAGAGTACAATTATCTCCAATATCGTATCCAAAATCTGTTATTGCTCTCTTAACGCCTCGTGATGGAAGAGCAACTTTGCTTTTGCCTTGAGCAGTAATTAGCCCCAGAGATGTAATTCCAACAGTGCCATTTGTAGAGTTGAAAAAGCCTGACATGGCCAAATTCTCTAGGGTAGGGTATAAGAAATGCTAGCCTGAGATTCTAAACGACCGTAGACAGTGATGTAAATAATATCACTTTAAGTCGACAAAGGACAACATAGCTTCCTTGTCATTCTTCTAACATTTTGATCCAAAACATGGCAGAACGTATTCACATTGCGAATTGAAGCTCTCTTGTCTTTTGCCATTGGAAGCGCCGATGTGATCCTCAAGCCCCACACTAAGCTTGCCCTCCACAAGGTAACCATGAGGCTCTTCGCTTTCTCTCCTCCTTGAGAGGATTTCGTCATATTTATCTCTGTTAACTGGATCTTGCATATTTTCCTTTCCTTTCTGAAGCTCACTTTAATGAGATTGGCATGCTTTGCTGTTTGTCTCATTCTACGCTGCGGGCAGATTGTGCATTCCTACAAACAGGGTCAATACATGGGTAAGGAATACTCCACATCAAGACGCTGAACAATAGATACACATGTGTTTCTAAAACTTTGACTGTGGCTATGAATAGAACATGCAGAATTAGACAAGTTTACTTGAGTTAATAAAGCGGCATGCACATACTGCGTATTACTTGAAAGCCTCCACAAGAATTACAAATAAAACCAATTACAAAAAAAGAAGCCTCGTCAAGATACCAGCAACTTCATGTCAGTCACAACTAGAATCTCAAACTCAAAAGACACTAGTCAGTCGTAGTCAGTAATCTCATATCACTAGCCGGCTAACTAATACGCTTTCTCTTCTAATATCCGTTAAAAGCGTATCAAAGTTCCCGCAAAGCTACTAAGTTTATACTTTCCCGGGAGTCAGACATAGTAATAGTCCCTGCATAAGCGAGAATGCCGAGTACAAATATTGCCGTGTCTCTATTTAGACATGATATGAGATTTTAGAATACACAAGAATAGTATTAAAAGAGGAGGTTCGGTTCTGCTTAGTAAAGGCGTATTGCACGAGTACCCAATTCCATCTACTTATATTGTCGGAAAGAAAGATGCTTCAACTTTCCCCTTAGATTCCAAATCTTATTAAGCCGTCAGCATTTAAAAAAGATGAAGTCATCTTGTTCTTGACACGGAAAGCAAAAGTATCAAGAGTCAGTCAATATCACGAGATTCCCTAATGTTTCTTTTCACACGCCCTCGCCCTCGCCCGCGCCGTACGATACTATACTATAGCCCCCCTCAAAAAAAAAAAAAAAAACCAAAGCAATCACAGGAACAAAGACCAAAAAAAAAGTGGCAAATACATCCCGCCTCCGCGGGGTTGACGTACGTTCACGCAAAAGCAGGTCCCGTGAACCCGTGCCTCACCCGCCTTACCCGAAGATCGAAACATTAAAGTGTGCAGTTAGTTAGTTGCTCCTACATGTTCCGATGAGTCATCCGTAGCAACAAGAGTCATTCTACTCGGCGTAAGAAGATATAACACGCATAAAAGAGAAAAAAATGAAAACGTCATGAGGTCCAGCTGAAGACTTTCGACCGTCAAAAGCCGGTAGTACCTTTTTTTGACGATTTCTTAGTGGCCGCCTTGCTGATGAGCTGACGAAATAATCTACCAGAACACGTTCTTTCAAGGTCAAGCTAATGCTTAGCAGCCGTGGAATTGTAACCGCTGCCACGTTTTTTCTCCTTTGTCTCGCCCGTTTACAGTTAGTTAGCATTCACACGTTGCATCGCGATGGTGTACAGCTAGAATGATTTAGGCAAAACAGGAAAATCATCATCTTCAAACAAGAAACCAATATTAAGGGGACTTTGCAGTATGAATGAGATCGATCATATTCTCCTCGGGCAAGAGGGAGGGGGGCCACGTTGATGTTCTTCGGGCCGTTGGAAGCGAAAAAAAGAGCACTTTCACACAGCTCTCCCGGGCGAGCCGTAGTCCCGTAGCGCCGGAAGTTTTATGTAGCCCGCGGGGGCCAGTTGAGTCGCGGGCCAATAGAGTGAGGGAATCGAGGGCCCTTTTGTTGTTTAGCCGGACTGTGCATATGGATGGAACATTCTTTGGAAGCCGTGTGATGCGTGTGATGGCTTTGTTGGCTGAGAATGAGCTGGAGCAAGGAAAACGATGGATGCATAGTTCATAGCTGGTATTAGCTGGTGTCAGCTAGCATTTACTGAGGTTTCTGCTTCAGCTGAGAAGAAATATGCTTCAAACGCTGGAGGTTTTGGCGGTGATTTTGGCGGTGGCTTACCCAAGCGCAGCTGCAGTTGGATAGTGTGTAAATAGAGTGAGCTGCGAAAGGCTAAAATAAAACTCACGGCAGCCATATCACAAGCCAAGTAAATAGATCCAAATCCAAATCTATGTACACTGCGATAAACGATAAAGAATAGGCTCAGCTACGCAACTAGTCTCGCCTCATGTAAGCCTCCAGATATCGCATATCTAGATAATAACGGCGTATAGATGGGAGATTGTTTTACGCTTCCCTATGGGAGGGGGAGTGTGTGAGAGTGAGAGTGAGAGAGAGTGCGCCAGCCATCGTCGCCGTCGGAAAGCAAACGCCCTGTTCCAGGCCCAAATAAGGAAAAATCCAAGGCACATTAAAAAACTGCCCTTGGCCTTTTGGGGGCGTGTGTGGTCGCCTTTTTTTTTTTTCTTTTTTTTTTTCAAAATTCCCTTGGGGCTCTGGATCTGACCAAGAGACAAAGAGGCTAGAAGGTTGGCCAAAGTTTCTTTCCGCCCTTCTAGGGTGGTTTCGGGGAAGCGCCGGCACCACAGGCCAATGGCAGGGCTGAATTGGAGCAGTGTGTGTTTTGGCATGAATGAATGAATGGGAGCAAAAAAAAAAAAAAAAAAAAGTTCAGTCCGTCCTAGCCCTACACACCATTAGCGCCCAACGCCCTGAGTGTCACTGCTGTCTGGTGCCTTTCTGCTTTGCCAATAGCGTCGCCAGGCCTAGAGGCGGGAAGCGAGCGAGGCAGCGCGGGACGGCCTGACAGCTCTCAATCCCGTTGGCCTAGACCTTGAGCCCGCCAGCCCGCTGCAAAATTAAGAGTTGGGGCCTAGACTTTGCTGAGGGCCGGGGTCGGTTTCTCAACCGTCGCCGCCTGGCAGTGCAGCCAAGCCAGCAGGGCCTGGAAGCATCTCTGGCCGCCTCGTGATGTCCCGGTCCCTTCGTGCATTGCGCGCTCTAGTTTTGAGAATGGGCTCATCAATAGTCCAAGTCGCAGGCCAAGGGGGGGAGGGTAAAGGTAAGCTTGCGCGGCGTTAGGGGTGGCTCTTCTCTTCATTTCTCTTCGTTTCTTGGCCTATTTTGCCTTTTTTCCCTCTGTTGGTGTCGCGCCGCCCTGTCGGTCTCGACCCTACGTGCAGCAGAACCTGCGTGAAGCCTCCTGCAGAAGATGTGCCATCCGGCCAGCTCATTGGCGGAGGCGGCTCCAAGGCTTATGCGATCGGATGGCTCTACAGTATGCGAATGTGAATATTGGATCTCTGTTTGCTGATGGCAAACGAATGCCAAAGGCGGTATGCGATAAGAAGGTCTGGGCAGGTCTAGACCCTCTGCCCGCCGCGGCTCGGTCGGGTTCCTTGATGGGAGAATCTTGGTTGGGGGCCAGCCAGCCCTCTCGGCTACTAAAGCCGACAGCGAGTGTAACATTTTTGTGTTTGTGGCCGTGGGGAGCTCCAGACTGCCGGACTTTATGAGCGGGTGCCCGGTGGCAATGGCTTGGCTGGCGGGACTCTGGAGGTTTGTTTCGACCTGACAAGCCCATCTTTGTTCGATATCGGAGAGCAGCCGAGGCCGGATGGACGGCGTTACATGGCTTCTGGCACGGCCCCGAAGTCAAAACAACGATATCGTATTAGCCGTAACAAATGCGCCTCATTAATACGCGACTTACAGTGCTGTCGACTCACGCCGTATTTCGGCCCTTGGTCACAAGGCCCTAGGAGCGAGCCAAGCAACAATTCGGCAGCCTAATGTCTGCAGCTGCCAGGGCCGTTGGGCTCAGGCATCGTATTGGAGTTGGAGGGACGACTCAGCTGGCAGGACTGCAGACGGGTTGCATTTTGCTCTGCTGGCACAAAGTTGGTACTACCGCCCGTAATTTGCACATACTGTCTGTATGCATCTTGGCCATGCAAAGTGGCGAGGCGTGAAGCTTAGAAGGAAGCGGGACGGGCTTGAGTTGGCGTGTTTTGTCTTGAGTGAGTGAGCGACGCACACCCACGGCTTGAAAGTCTATTTGGCAATATCGAGAGTTTACTAGGGGATCTTGATAGTGGTGGCCTTTTGATGATCGTCGGTTTGAATCCTCCGGACATAGGCCGTAGGACCACTCGAACTCCAGCCTTCTGCAGCACACTACTACATCTGAGACAGTTGACGACAAAGTGCACGGGAGCCAGCAGCGATGAGCCAGGAGCTAGCCTGCAGCACGGTGGTTACGCGCAAAGGGTCGTTTGACACACGACTCTCGCGTGAGGCATTAACCACGGCTTACAACATCACGTCGGCGAAATAAGAGTGTTTTACTCGCAACACTGCTCCATAAGCTCTGTTGGAATCTCTGATCCAGCTGTCAGACTGGATCTGTTCGAAACGAGAGACCCACAACCTACCTGCCTCTCGGTAGCTAGAAATCGACGATCAGTGCGGAGATGCTCCAGGGAGACTGACAACACTGTGTAATACATAGCTAATCCAGTGGAACGGGGCCACAGTTTGATAGAGCTGTATCAACCATCAAGGGCAGAGTCCGAGCTCAGGTTACATGTGATTAAAGGGCTGATTTGATATTTGGTTTTCCTTTCCCCTTTGCTCCGTGCTCTTGGCTGCGGTACCCGGGCGTGTGTCACGACAAGGCAGCAGCAACTTGAAGTTAGTATGGTATCATGTCTAAAATAGAAAACAAGCCATGAGTGGCTGTAGCTGGCCGAGGTTATAGGCAGATGACACGAGCGGATTGGTCATGGCATGGCATGCATGAGTGGCTTGCGAGCATGGACGACAAAAGCAGCTGCAAAGGATGGCCGAAGGGAAGAGTGAACCCCGGTTGCCCAGGCCAGCGCCGCCTTGTGATGAAGTGAAAACTGACAAGTCAACAGGAGTTGGAAGGCTTGGAAAGGCTTGGAAAGAGGCCAGTTCAGTAAGCCACTGAGCCTGTTGTATGCACGCTGCACGCCGTACGCCGTACGACGAGACTTGGGCCTGGAAAGGATGCCCGTGTGTCCAGGATGAAACGGTTTGTAAGATGAAAACTGGAGCATCAAAAACGTGGCGAGTGAACACCACCACTCAACGTAACAAACCGAGATAAGGAGAGAGACAGACCTCGTCTCCCCCCCACCGTAATCAATTAATGTCTTGGAACGGCGTTAACTCTGTGCCCGTCCAGCGCAGCCACCATTTCGAGCCTGCTTGCTGCTATTGCTCTGCTGAAAAAAACAGGCTTTGGGGAGGAGCTGGAACCTCGTGCCAGGGGCTGAGGATCGGAGATTTGCAGGGAAATCAAGGAGCGGCCGATGGCGCTAGCCAGCAAAGGAGAATGAGCGACGAAGACGCTGGACAGAAGGGAGATTCAGAGAGCGCTGACTGGTGAGCTCTGGGGAGCTGGAGAGAGGCAAATGCATGCATCTCCTATTCCCACTGGCTTGCTGTGTATGCCAGCACCAGCAATAAACAAGGCAGGATGAAGGGGGGAAGGTCATCAAAGGAACCCATACCTGCATATGCTGTACCTGAGGGCCAATCGCTGGCTGGGAACTGGCTGACGACGGAGTCGCCTCTGCAGGTACTAAGACACGAACTCACAGGCAAAGCAGGACATGCTGTGTAATCATGGTGACGTGGGGAAAGAAGAAGGGAAAGATATTTTTGTGCACTGCTTCTCCAGGATCATTTGCCGTCAGCGGATCGGACCATGGTGTTGAACCGTATTTGCGCCCATCGATCGTTGCCCGCTTCACCCTCGCTTCACCCTGCTCTGCTACTAATCAGAGGGCATGGCCTTGCTATACTGTAATAGATTCCTGACAATGGATTCCTAGAATGGATTCCTAGGATCAGTTTAGTGCGCTGCGTATTGTCTTTGTTCCATGGAGGCGCTGCTGGGTCCATGGAGGGAGCCAAGAGCCTGTTCAGTAATATCGTACCAATTGTATGTACGTAAGCCTGCACTGCATCAGGAAAACGGCATGGGGGCCATCTTCAACGCAGCCCAAGCCTCGCAACCGCCAGTGAGCGATGAATCAGACCGCCTTGCGGGGGAGGAGATTGCAAGGGGATGAGTCATCCGCCTTGTGAGCTTTCGAGGTTTAATGTCAGAAACGGCGCAATGTTTTAGTTGCAGTGTATAGTACGGAGGTCTACGGTATTGCTCTGGCTGCGTATCGGAGTTTCTTTTAGTGCATAAGGCGTATTTATGCAACTAAACACGATTTTCCGTTTCGATGCCCTACTGCTTCAAGCCTAGCGCCATCGAGCAAATCTGAAACACGCTGGGCGTCGCCCTGGTTCCAATTTTCATTGTCAAGATTCCAATGGCTGGATCCCATTTGCCTCGAAACACCGCACCGAAAAGAGAATGCGAGGTAAAAACGACCGAGAGGAGGGTGCCTATACATACACTCTAATAGAGTGAGAGATATTGACAGTAAAAAACTCACTGAAAAAAGCTTCAGCCGGGCTCCGTTTTGTGGCCCGGTAGCCACGTAGCCGTCGACTCGCTGCCTCGGCTTGATTGCAAAAGTAAGAAACGAAAATAGGAGAGGGGGCGGCTACTGCCAACTACCACTCACTACCACTTATTACCATTCCATCAATATCCCCTTTCATTTATTCGGTGGGCTCTTCTGGAACTTTTTCTTGTTTCCTTCTAGCGTTTTGTTTCTTTCATGCAGTCGACAAATCTCTCTTTCTGTCGCGTGGGTTCTTCCTTTTCCGATAACCGATTGTGGATGATGGGAGGGGGGCACGATATGGGTGCCCGACGTTAGCACGGAGCAGACCAGTTTTGGATTGAAAAGATTCATTCAGAGTGGTGTGACTGGATGGATCTTTGCCCATTTTTTTTTCTTCTCTCCTTTCCTCAGCTTGTCTCCAGAAATGGTGAAAACGACACTGCGGATCATCGGATGGTTGTCCGACCCGAGATTTCACATGAGAACTGCTGCGCGTCAGCCCGGGTCCTCTTCAGCCTGAGATTCCAATCTGTGATCCACTGTCCAAGCACCGTTCTGTAACAGAAATCTCAGGCTGTTCACATACGATAGATACGATGCTAGTTGTTGCTAGTTATGTTAGCACCAGTAAGCTTTCTCTACTTTTTTTTTTTGTGGCTTACACCTCGGCGGGCTGTTCTAGTCTCCGTTGGCCGAGCCTTTATTTTATTTTTCTCATTCTTTGTCGTTGCAAGTGCGAAAACGCGCGGCTTTGGGCACAAACGTTCTCCATTACAGTTTGGAACTACGCAGCGCTATCCCATCGTAGTGGCTTGTTGCGGCGCATTAAGCATTTGAGTCAACAAACCTACACTGCCTACACTGCCCTTGGGAGACAGTTGGGCAGCGTTTTGTGAGTGCACGGAGCAGGTTGGGATGGATTTATGGTTACCTGGTATAGGCAGCTTCTTGCTTCACACCTCGGTCTGGGATGGCCCTGGTTGGCTTTGGGCAGCTGGCTCGTAGCTGGCTCGTGGCTGGCTCAAGCTATGGGACGAGCTTTCAGCTTGGCTGGCATGTTGTTATTCTCGTCGTCGTAAGCTTTTGAGCGTTTCAACTTGAGTCTTTTTGGGCGCCATGAATGAAATGCACGTTCCCCCTCCGTCTAATTAGAACGTGCACAGCAACGACACTTGTGCATAACACTTGGCATTCCTAGTTGGTTTGGGCGGCGTCACGGTCTTGCATTTGTGGTTTGTTGTTGTTCATGTTGTTTCTTTTTTTGGGACCACTGCCTCTCGCGGAGCAATCTTGGCCTTTTCGCGGCCACGCATGCACGACGGACGCCATCGTGGTGTGGTGTGTAGTGTAGTGTACAGCCACCAAGCAACAAGGCAGCCGATGTGATATCGACTGCGCTGCACGCTACCAAAGACAGAGTCTCGGACCGGGCGGCTCGCACAAGAACGGCATGGGCTCCGTTGCGAGACAGAAGCTTAGCTGAGGGAAACCTCCCGGAAAGGGCCAAAAGCTCAAGACTTGCATGATGAAGAGGTTCGTCTCGGAGCTGTGACGGCCATCGGCGTTGCGTTGCGTGAGGCTTGCCGCTGCTGTCGAATCCTCCCGTGCCCGTCTGGCCAACCAGCTGGAGACATCGGCTGACAGCTTGCTTAGTTTGCGGCTAGCCAGTGAGGCGAAGAACGGTGACGGCTACGCTGCTTTGAATGCGTGTTGCTAATTATTGATTGCTTTCCTGTTTCTTTGGCCATGATGCTGTCTTTGACAAACATGCCCCTGCAAGGTCCACTGTGGAAAAGAAAAAAATTTCATCCATGCGAATGAATGAATTGGAATCCACAAGTCTTCGTGCCTTACATGTGTCCAGATTAATATCGGATGGTTTCTTTCCTGTTACTCATATCTGAAAGTGTCGGGCAAAAAAGAAAGAAAGAAAAAAAACTTCATAGTGGACCAAGCTTCTGTTCGAAATGCCAGACAGGCCGGGTTCCAGCGCCCACGCACGCCCCCCTTCAAAAAAGTGGCCTTTTGAGCTTAGCACAACGCCCTGAAAGCTCTGGATTTTCAGCGACTTCATTTTTTTCCTCAGCGCCAAAGAGCAACTCGTATTCTGCATATGCACATAGACGCTATACGACCTTTGAAATGCATACCCCCCCGGACCCCTGCCGGTTTTCACGGCTATGCTGAGCTGCGCACACCCCCCTCCCTGGCTGCGCTGCTAAGCCCTCTTCTAGCTTTGCATCTATCCCGTATTCCAGCTGAACCCCCCTATATTCATACTTGTTGAACCTTGTGTGCGCAGTCAGGGCCTTGTCTGGTTCTTGTTGCCCAGCTGCAAACCGGCGATCTGCTTCGTAACCGCTCGGGCACAGCGCGTGGCCAGGGGACCTGGGAGATGTAACGAGTATCGAATGTGCTGTGCAATAAATGAATTAATTACATTGGTGCATGCGGGCCTCGCTCGCAACAGAAAGTCACATTGACGTGTTGTTTGCTCGCCTTGACGAATAGCGCAGCTCTGAAACGAACGGCACACAAGGCACATGCCGAATCCACACGCCCGCAGCACCCGCCCCGGCCGCCTGCTACTGTGCTGTATGTTCGCGCTGTGTCGACGCTTCTCCGGCGCCCGAACAAGAGCAGCACTCGCGGCCTCAGCCGATCCCTTGTCATCCTGGAACTCCGACCAGCCATCGTCGATCGCCCACCCTGCCGTGGATCCCTCTGTTGCCTTGCTGGAACCCTTTTTTTCCTCTACTCGACACACCCCCCTCTGCTTGCTTGGCCCTACCGCTCCTTTACTTTAAACAAGGCCCATCCTCCATCCTCCCTCTGGGACACATCTTAGTACAAGTATAAACCGTTTGCATCCAAACCTACTTTTCCTCCTTTCCACCTTCTCTTGCTAAAACACCAACAAGAGACCATCAAGCAAACAAACACCACCGGGATTGCCCAAGATTCTGCACTACCACTGCTGTTGTTGTTGGTTCACCCATACTCCTCCAGGATCAGCTTACCGCCTGCCGCTTTGCATCCATCACAGCCCTGGCCGAGTCACGTCACCCTGCAAGCTGCGATTTAAGCCACCCCGCCGACTGCTCCGGCTCGCAAGACGACGCGGACAGACATACAAATAACCAACGCTCGCCTGCTTCGGATCGACGTTTTCAGCATCCAGCCTGCCCTGAACCTGCACCCCCAAACCTGAGCCTCCTTCAACCACTGCTACATACTCACAAAAGATGCCCGCTGCCGCAGTCATCTCCAACTTTGCTTCAGCGTCCTCTTCCTCTTCCGGCGTCTCTTCATCGTCTACCAGAATGGACTCCAACCCTCGACCCAGCGCCTCCGTGCTGGTGCTGCGCTGCATGCGGTGCGCTCGATCTGCCGAGACGACGACGACCGACGACGCAAGCACAGCCGGCATGGTGCGCATCTCCCACAACCTCTACTACTGTGAGCGCTGCGCCAAGATTGTCGGATACAAATAAATCAGACGATATATGCGGCCAACCGCATCACCATCTCTCCCTCTCTCTCCACACACGACACACACATGCACACCAGCAGCCAACAATTCATCTAATACGCAGCTGCGACACCATCTTCCCGCTGTATTTTATCCTTCCATTTTGAGAAAAGCGAGCATACGGCATATTATAGACGGAAATCATCACCTGTTTTAGGACCATAGAAACGACATCGGACACATCACCTGCAGCTTTTTGCCACGGCTATTCCTCGCAGCCGTCAACTCATTCTAGCCGCTGCACCTCTTCCCTCGAATCCTGGCTGAAATGTTACCTGTCAAAGTCGAGCTCTCACTTGCATCTCTGGTGCAATTGCGGGATTAGGTCAGACGTCCTTTGGCATTGGCCGTGTCTTGAGCAGCCCATCAAGGCATCCGGATATATCAAAAGCCTTGACCACTCCAACGGCCGCTGCCAGGGAGATCCTTTCTGGAATCACTGCTGAGCTGATGCTAAGTTTATCGCATCACCCATGTCTCCCGCGGCAAGCAGCCCCGCGAGCGCCCAAATAATGGGATTCGTCACCCGCTGCGCCGGCTCAAACAGTCAGCACTCTATGCGGCATAGCCTGATGCGCGCTTCCCGGGAATGCAGCGGCCGTTGAGGACCGCACGGGACGTCAGGACGGCATGGAGTGGCACAGCATTTGGCATATCCGAGCTCGAGCCGCCCTCTCACGGAAGGGAACAGCGAGTGCACACACACCGAGCTGCCGCCGCACAGGACCCTGATGCCTCTCTTGGCTGTTCTGAGCGATGTGCATCTGCATCTACACCTCGAGTGCACACATGCGGTGCTACCCGAATCGTGTACAAGGCGCATGGCCCTTGTCGCCCTGGCCGGTGCCGCACTGCCTTCGCTTGCATCGCTCGTCTACTGTACGATGCACCAGCCGTAGGTGGCGCCCTCGCGACGTCGCCCGCAGACAGGGCCTCCAATTGGAGGCTGCGGCATTTCGGCAACGCTGTTGAACAACGCTGATTCGACAGAGCACCCCGTCCTGTGTTTTGTGACAGGTCGCTTGCAACCGAAACTGGGCTTACCTGTCTGGGGAACTGGGAACCGCGATACCTCGCTCTCTATGGCTCAGACGGGAGGGGGATCTCCTGCCTCTCTCTTGTTCTCCACAGCCTCGGGGCATCATGCGAACAAAGACTACGAAATGACGATCACAGCCATGATTTGGTTCTTTTTTTTCCTGTTTACTTTTTTCCTTCCTTTGTTCCGCACAAGTTCTTTTTGAGATACCCCCATCTTTGCTAAATTATGCACGGCGACTTTTGGGGCAGAAAAGACGGGTACCGCTAGGCCGCGCCGAGCTGCAACCAGTTCATATGCGCGACAGGGGTCTTGGCCTTGGGCTCTTACAAAAAAAGAGAGAGAGCAAGAAAAAAAAAAAAAAAAAAAAAAAAAAAAAAAAAAAAAGAGGATGTCGAACCAGCGACAGAGACGCGAGTGGATTCCGTCGCTCACTCGCCATTCGGAGGCTAGCCTGCGGACCAAGTCAATTCCTGTTCCTTGGCACGCTTCGTCCTCGCTATTTCTGTCTCTCTTTTTTTACAGAGCTCCTTTGGCATAGCCACTGACGTCTTCATTACTTGATGTACACTTTTTTATTTTGGTTTTTTTTTTTTCCTTGCATACCTACCTAGGCGCTGAGCGCCAAGAGGCGGACCCCAACATGATGCATATACGACGACGGGATGAAATTGAAAGGGGGGCCCTGGATAAACGGATATTTCTCTTTTTCTTCTTCTTTCTTCTACTATTCACTTCTTCTGTTTGCGCGAGATCGCAACACGTGCATTGACTAGTATCACCTTTTATTATGCTTTCCTTTTGTTTTTTACGGTGCGCTGCGATATAGACTGCGAGATATCTTTTTTTAGTATTATAGTGATACCATCTGGGCCTGCGAAGCCTATGCCTTTTTAGTATTAGAATGCGAAATCATTTTATCATGACTACAATTATGATTCCTCTCTGTGCATCGCTTATTTGTGCCTTGTGCTGTGAATAAAAAGCATTGGATGGTGTTTTTGTGAAGATTCGGCTGTAGCTAACTACATGCGTACTGGGGCCAAGGCCGGGCCAAGCCTGGGCGGTCATGTCATGGCCATGACTTGCAACGCATGCTAGATTCTATCACTTTTTACTACTGCTGCCGTTGTCTTACATTTAAAAAAAGGCAGATGATGAACTTTATTGAACTGATTTAGTAAGGATTGCGGGAGCGATTAGTGTGCATCAAATGATTCAGAAAGTAGAAAGTTGCTGCGCGAGGCTGCCTGGAAGGGGGACCCATGCTGCTATAACATGTCTCTTTTTTTAATTTGCTCTCCATGATATATGAGCCGAGAGGGGGGGTTTGTAAGGCATGTTTGCAGCCCCCGGAAGGCTGTTATTGATTCTGCGGTGTGACTTGTTTGCGAGGCCTACATATAACGCAGGGTGCACGTACATACATACATGCTGCTGCTGCGTGCATGCGCGATATGATATGATATGATAGGACTTTTTTTGCTCTCTTGTTGTTGGCAAGGGTGGGCATATGCAGGTAAATGCGCATACGGGCATTTGTTTTTTTATTTGTGCGGTGTGTGTTTGCTGCGATGTAATGCCATGTGATGCGAGGCTACGTGGTTCTTTCTCATTTCGACTTTGCTCTTTAATAAGGCCGTGATGGTTTGATTGGGCTACCTATTTTGTGGAATAGGGGGGACTGCGGAGGAAATGTTATGTTTGGATGTGATGGTGATGGTGATGGAGTGTGCATTGCTCTGCGCTGTAGAAGTAACTGTAGAATTGGGCAGGGTGGGTGTCATGCACTTACGCAGATGTGAGAGATTGAATATTGTTTAATTGAAGGGATGGCAAAGCGCTTGCGGTGGCAAAAAGACCATTTTTGCTGCGCATTTGCTGATGTAGATGGGGAGTTTGTGGTGTTGTGATCTAGTGTATGTATGCGAGTAGCTAGCTGAAGGGTGGTATTTAATGCATGCGCGCTATGGCTGGGTGAGATGAGACGAGGCTGTGCTGTGCTGGTTTGTGCATCTCGATTAACTATGAATCTATGAATAGAAACAAGTAATGAAATAGTTGATGCACACTATATCGATTGATTGACTAGAGTTTCTATGACTTGTTTTCAGAGAAAACTCAAAAGCTATGGAAGTCGTCATTATGCATTGCATCATAGATGATATGGAGCGAGATAAGGGAGATAAGTCAAAATGAAGTCATGTACTCTGTGTGAGCGCCCAATCTATGCAAAGTCCCTTCACATCAATTCCTCCAGCGATAAACCCCTCCACGTGTTTCTCCATGTCTTGCAACCCCGATGAAAAAGGACCCCTTATTTATGTAGATACTTTCCTATTCCTTACAGAACCACACGTTAAATTCCCATTTCTTTTTCTCTCCTGACTCGAGAAGAGAAAGGGCTGAAACCGCGGGGTGGAGGGACGGAAAACCCTGATGTATACACGTTGGGTGCACGTTTATAAGGGCGGGCGCGCGCCCGGGAAGAGGAAGAGGCTACAATCTTTTTGGATGTGCCTGGGCGCTAAATAGCGGGTGAGATTGGCGGGCTCTGTTCCTGAATATCCTTTTTTTTAAATGATCGCCGAACAGAAAAATTCTGGGGAAGAATGATTTGTTGCAAATGGGCTTTTGGTTGTGAATTAGTTGGTGGAACTTGATCTTCTGCTATCTTGGCCCTGCAATTGTTTCGAGTTTACTATACGGCAGATTAGGTGGCGATACGTGAGATGAGGATGGTTACCTCCCGTCTCTACGGCAAGCAGATTAGAGCAGGTTGGTTACCTTCTCTCAACAGTATGAGTTTATTATACATGTATGCACAACTTAATACGGACGACGACGGACAATTGCCGTTTCCGCCTAGCTACAATGAAGAGCGGCGCATCGGCGTAGCATTCCGTGCCGTTTGACCGTGTGGATTCTATATCGTACCATATGCGTGTGCGCATGTGCGCTGTGCGTCCTTGTAAAAGAGGCATTTTTCCCACCTCTTGCGGCAAGAATCCGAGAAATGAGATGCCCTTCTATGCATCGTCCTGCAAATGCCTAGGCCGATGCGGCGTTGTCCTTGGCGCTCTGCAGAGAGGGTGCAGCCAAAGTCGGCGTCTACATGTAGCCTAAGCCGTGGACATGACAAACGTCAGCAATAGCAATATCGCGATGCCAACTAACAGCTGTATGTGCAGTGCAGTCCAAAGCGGGGGTCAGCTAACACCCCCCAAAAAGAGGAGCCTGAAATCTAGATTTTATGCGAGGAATATTGAGACATGCATTGGGGTATGGAGAGAGCCGTGCACGCAAGGAGGGCGTCCTCGACGAGAGGGGACGAGAGGATACGAGAAACTTTGGACGTAGCAGCAGCATAAACTAGGTACTACCAAGCTTGGAGGGATTCGTTTCCCGACCTAGGACTTTATTTTGCGTCCTACAATGGCACGAGGAATCGTATGATGGGGATTCCCTCCTCTTTTCCTCCTACGCTGTTCTCGGTTGGAGCAAGCGAGCGAGGCTTGTTCCTGAGACTAAGACGGAGATCACTTTGTTTTTTTTTTTTTTCGGATGCGACGGTGGAAAAGATGGACAGGGAATTACGCGATCTCTGGGGGGAATAGACTCACTAAATCGAGTCTGGGCATTGGGAGCGAGAAAAAAAAGGAAAGGGAAGCAAGGGAGAATGGACATGGGGAATTCATCGCGATTGCTACCCAAGCTGAACCGTGGCCTTTTTTTTTATGCTTCTGCTTTGCACAAGCATCGTGGCATATTAGTGTCGATGCAGGGCACATGTTGTGCTGGGACGCAGCATCTCCGGGTCACTTCCGGGAGTTGGAGTAACGGCAGAGGGACGGAAACATGTCCATGTCAGAGTCAGACGGCGTTTGGAGAAGAGAATGAGGAGTACAGGAGCAATATGTCCAAGGTCATGTGAGCCCCCCCGTCTCTGCATGCTCATACCTACTTGAAGCAGCAGCAGCAGCATAGTGTAGGTATATGTAGTATTACCTACTACAAGCGATGCAGTCCAGAATGCGCTGTGCTGCAAATTCCGCATTGGACCAATAATGGCCGCTGACTAGGCTAAAACAGCCAATGGCGAGCTTGAGATTTATGGGCGCTATGCGCGGCAAAGAGCAAAATCAACCATAGACGAAGCGCAGAGCTCAAACATGGAGTAGCGCAGAGAGATACCCTGGCGTGTTATTGGCTGGGATGGCGAAGCAGCAAGGAGGAGTCGGTTAATAATATGCCAGTCCAGTTAGAGAAGCCAATAGCCGAGGAGAGGGAGAGGCATAGGTCGAGTGATAAGACATGGACGGCGTATGTAGTAGGTATGTAGCATGGCAAGCAAGGGATATGCGTATGATATATGCAATCATCAAATAGTACGAGCAATAAGGGGGCATGTTTACAGTAATAGCAGCGTTAATCTCTTACTAGCAGCAGGTAGGTATATCAAATATCAGCTCTCCGTGTATTCACGCCCTGCATTATCCTCACAAACTGGGGTTGAGAAGGGTTAAAAGGGTGAGAGCCAACTGGGGGATCGTCCCGCTACCGCCCTTTAGATCCTCAATCCCGTCTTACCTCTTTTTGATTCCAAGGGACGGCTATTGCCGCTTCTTGATGCCTGTCTGAAAGAAATCTTTTCCAAAAACACGGTAGTAGTTGACGCTCTTGTTTTCTCCCCCTTGCAATAGTCATCCCGTGTTCCTGGGTTGAGATGCAAGTGGTGATCGAGGGTGCGGGCGGCTTTTGGTGTAAGAGGAGGTTTCGCCCGCGGAGATAAAGGACGGAGGAGGAACATGACAAAGGCGGCTTGCTGTCGAATGACGATGATTCATGATGGAGGGAAGACATAATAATAGCACACTGATGCATTGCATAGACCTTTTTTTAATTTATGAATACTATTTCAAGAAGCACAACGTAGCTATGTACAGACACATCATAGCGTTGTGGAGCGGAGTGTGCATGTAAGTCGCAGAGCAAGTTTGGCGCCGCGCCTGAGTCTGCGCATACTTCATACCTACGTAGCCCGAACCTCCAACACTGGATAGCGTAGTATTCGGAGCATAGATGGGCCCCCAAAGACCCTATTATTGCATCCTGCATCTGTCTCTGGCTGCTGTGCTTTTCCCCTTGGGTCGCAGCCATATGCAACTCCCCCGCATCTTGGCGGTCCCCTAGCTGGCACAATACACGTCACATCGCGTCGACGGCTCACTCTCACGATGGCTTCCCTCACATGAGAGAGAGCGAGGGGGGGTAATTACCATGTAGGTACTGTACGTGTGGTACGACTCAGAGCCTGGCCGCATTGGGACTGTCTCCATGTCAAGCAGCAGTGGCCGTTGTGCTCTTCACCGATATTGGCGTATTACACTGCTAGGATCGTGAAGCTTGTATTACCTACTACTAGTAGTGAAAAAGACTGCTGGCTGCTTTCGCGTAATCGCCTATTACCGATAACCTGGAAACCACATCCCTTGTACGAACAAGGTTGAATGGGAAAATCCTGTGAGCCGCTAAACCAACATCGTGGGCGCTGCTGACTTTTGAGGGCCTGGGCAAGAAGTGCAGTGCAGTGCCCTTCAGCTCCATCGTGCGCTCAGCTGCTGTCCAGCCCGCAGCCCGGGGTGACCCCCAACCCTGGCCAGTGTCTTGATAATGGTTCACCAGAGTAGGTAGTTGAGGAAGTGCGTATGCGGTATAACGCACCAAGAGGCGGGTTTGGCGATTTCTATTGGCCGATAAGACCAGTGACAGCCTTGCTTTTTCGCTATGTGCTATACTGTACCTTGCTCGAAATAAACCCCCAGACTGTTTAACCCCGAACCATCGCGGCCGCTTATTGCTGCAATGCGGTGCCTTGTAAAGCGCAGCTCTATTCAGCTTTGCGCATGGGCTGATACCTATTAGCTGATAGAACGCAAAACCGCATGAAAACCACCTACTTGCCCCCTTTTTTCGTGTCCGTAGGAATCGATCTCGACCTCGAGATAAATTACATGCTGGTGGTTACACGAAAATCAGACATGGCCCCCCCTCTTCCTTGTTGTCATCGAGATGCCGATAACGAGCATCCACGCCCAAACGCGAGCGGACATGCACTTCGGCCCTAGTCGATTCGATCGAGGGCCCATCCACATCGGCACAACCTCCAACAACATCATACCATGTCTCAACGTTCGACCAGTTTTGATAGTCATACTCTTGCTTCTCTTTTCCAAAAACCTGGTATCCGCGCTTCGCCATAGATACTATAATGTTTGTATTGCACATCACATCCAGAGATATGAAGATCATGGCAGTAGTAGCATCTCTTAGTGGACACTCATACCCCAGTCTCGTTTTAGCTCGTGAATAGCTTCAGGTCTCTCATTTTACCCATCGGAAGCAAACGCCAGTCATCGAACCCGCAGGTTTCAGAAATCATTCACATATCCCATATAGCAAAAGACTAGCTCTAGCTCTCTGCAGGAAAAAAAGAAAACAAAAATAAAATTAACGAGAGACCCTCCCACCCCCCGGCCATCCTTATATGTCTAGTGTCGTCATCGCTTCCCAAACCCTTGCATCTTTTTCCCGCGCTCTTTTTTTTTTTTAAACCCGCGCACGCCCTCCTGCGTAGTGGTGATATCATTGTGCAGCAGATTTTGATTTTAGCCTGATGCTTTTAGACCCTTGTTTGATTTTTCGTCTTCTTTCTTTCTTTTCTTTTTCACGCTATCGTGAAAAGTACGTGCATGATCCGTTACAAAGGATGGATTAAAAAGGTCCCTCGTATTGTGTGGTATTGCTGTAAACGGTTGTATCATGTAGCGGATCTCTAAATTACACGTATTGAGGCTTTGCTTCTGCATCTTATTTTTTATCTAATGGCGCCTTTGTACAGGGATATACGACACCCACTTTAGCTTGTTTAAAGGATTAGTCGCTGAGATGCTATTTTAAGCCCGTTTAGGACGGTTAGACGAGAAACGGACCGGCGAGAAAAAAATGAACCGGTGGTATATTGTCTAGATGAATAAACACCAACCTCGTGGTTTAGAAGAGAGAAAATTTTTACAGAATGGATACGTGACTCTTCGTGTATAAGCCGGATAGTCCCGTTATGATTCCATATACAACTGCTGACCGCCTCAGAATGGCAACTTTCGTCGGCCGATTGAGAAGCTCTATATTAGCTATATCGAATGACTCGTATCATAGCCAAGGTAATCTAATTAGGCAAAACGACTAGACTACGAACTATCTCCGGCTCTCCACGGCTAGCTTGCCGTTTTACCTCCGCCATTCAGTCTGATAGACAAAGCTTACACGTATATCCACCATGCCGAAATATAAAAACACACCTTCTCCGATCTTTAAATCGGGGGTTCCATACAATCGTACACATCAGGGCGTATGTCTAAGGCACATAAATCTCCCGATTGCCAAGGATGTCTGCTCTCGTCGATCATGATGAGATGATGCATAAAGGTCCGTCTGCTATGTAGGTACCGCGAGTAAAAAAGCAACTCATCAAAAACCGGCTTGTGCGTGCATGAACCAAACGCCTACGGTATTGAGCATAGCAGATGTTCCGAGACGGGTCGCCTGCCTTAGCCTGTGTAGGGGTTTGAGCGGAGAATGGAGAGGGGTGGATGGGAGGGTACGTTGGGCTTTGAGGTTGTGGTGCATTTGTATGGGGATTAGGCGATCATGTAGTTGAGATAAGAGTAGAGTTGCAAGGCTATGATGCCAGTGACGTTGTGGTGAATAACCAGGATTAATAGACGCGGCTGGTTGACATCAATGGCTTGTAAGTGATGGCTGGATCAGGGTCCATCCCTCACCGTTAGACAAACCGTATAATGACCTCATTTTCTGTTTTAAGCTTTTAAATAGCTCGAAACCGGAAGACTACCGATGCTCTGGGGGTATATGTCATACATACATACATCATCTGCTTGGGCGTTTGCATACGACATACCCACGCACGTGGGGTGTTGCTAGACGAAGCTATGGCCAGGGTTTCGCATACTGTTGACTATTCTTCGGAGAGGAGTATAGAGTAATCTGAAACGGATATAATGACTATTGTAAGAGTGCCAAGAGAATTCCTATATCCATGGTTTATTTAGTCAGCAGTTGGCTAGGTCTAGCTTCTCTATCTAACAATGCCTAGCTAACGCGCAACAGATACTAGATGTAGTTGTACGCAATTAGCCAAGCACAAAGGAAATAAATAATTGCGACGAGTAATAGTTTTATCAAGTCCCGTAACTGGAGCTTGTTATGAAGCCATGGGCTATGAGTTAAGACGGTAGGAAAATGGCGGTTGGCTTCCAGTAAGGTGATCTACTCGAATAATGCTGAATTTCTGTCGAAATATTTCCCTTCTTATGTCAAAACGTTTCTTATAAAGTAGCAAATAGCATCCAAGCTCACAACTGTCCTTGATCTTGGCATTTAGTAGCGACATGGGATGTCTGCATTAGTTGAGGCGCGACATACGAGAAAAGGTCCATTGGCTTTTCAACGTTCATCTATACAAGAACAGGATATATTTCAAAGAGGATGGTATCTATTATGGAGGTTAAAATAGACAATCTGGGTAAATTAATATACCCTTTAAAGGCTCAACTCAACTCCTTCTCAAGGAACATGACTGCTCAATCAATCAACTATACAATAACGCAGTGCGCAGAGAACAGGACCTTCTTGAGGCGGTAGTGTTTAAATTGGCTCCGAGTTTTATGAGAGTAGCTACGTTTGATGACGGACCATTTGTAACCCTGTCCGATGAAATATAGCAAATAAGAGGCTATAATGCCCTGGAAACTGGTCCATATCCTAGACCATTCGAAAATTGACTATTACCGACCACACGTCGGGCAGATATACAATTCAGAGCGTTGGATCCAAACGGCCAAAGGGTAAATACCACCTCGTGAACTAGTAAAGACCAACTCGATATCAAATACCGACAAAGAAAATCGCAAGCTAATATAGACGCTCAGTCTCGCCTTATCGCATCAGAGGATGGTCCCTCAATCTGGTGACTGCACAAACACAAGCCAGAAAGGCAACAGGTGAAAAGGTATAGCCAAAAGTTCTAAAATAACCTCTAGGTTACAGGCTCATACAACTCACAGCATCATACAAAGATAACACCACAGGTACAGACACATCGTACAATGCTGCCATACTTCCTTGGCGAGGACTTGTCGCAAACGGCTCGTTGAGGCCCTGTAGCAGACAAAATCTTCCGCCGTATATATGTCAGAATCAAGGCCTAAGCAGACGAAATAGGACCCCTCAGTATGCATACTTCTACTCTCAGTGAAGCTATAGCTAATATCTTAGAGAATACATCTACAAATCTCATCTTACGTTATATTACCCGAAGAATATGACGTCTTCAGACCATTGTCCTACACTTTGATGGTGTCAGAGACTTCAATCATCCTCAAAACGGTAGATTGGAAACGTGGTGTTTCGATGTAATATTTGTACTCTAATACTTGATATAAACTGAATTACTTCCTGATAGTGTACCGCTTCCTCATTGCGTTTTCGTTTTGCATCTTCGAAACACGCTAATACAAACATATTCACGCACAAGCAAGCAAGCAAGTGATTAAGAATATGACAAAATTTTCCAGACATAAGAGGAACACTGCTGTCATCTTGATCGAAAGTTTCCCTTGGAGTAATAGTCTTGCTCCTAATACTTCAAAGCAGTGGTTTAGAGGATAAAAGGCATAGTTTCAAGCAGAGGCAACAATCCATTCAATCGTCACCTCTAACATGGACAGAATAGAGTGGCAAGTTGTAAATGTTATGTGTAGTTCTCATTTCCATCGTTGATTATTATTACTACATCGGAAACTCATCACATAAATCTCCAATCGCCGTAGCACATAAATTTAAATACAAAAAAGTGGTATCTTATAAACCCATCCGTCTCCATTCATCAACATCCCAACGCTAATAATTTACATCTGGCGATTATGCCCTGCCGGCATCTGCCTGTGCCTTGTTCTGGTCGTGGTAAAGCTCAGGGCAAGGGCCGTTCTTCTGCAGGAGGATGTATCTCTTGATCCACCAAGGCAGCACCTCGGTGAGCTGGTATGAGGCGTGGCGGCGGGTTGTGACGCTAAAGACATAGTCGAGCTCCTCGAGCGTCTTCTGCTTGGTTTCGGGAACAAAGAGGAAGATGAGAATCAAGGCGACAATGTTAAGACCAGCGTAGAATCCAAACGCGCCAGGAGCAGTCATGGCAGCCAACATGCGTGGGAAGGTAAGAGAAAGGATAGAGGCCCAGAAGTTGTTGGTAGCGACAGCCCAAGACATGCCAATCTCACGATGGGACAACGGGAAGACCTCAGCAGAGTACATGAAGGGGACGGGGCCTTCTCCGGGGGAATAAAAGGCGTCAAACAGGTAGACAAAGGTTGCGACGGCACCAATTCGGGCCGTGCTGTTCTCGACATCAGACTGGATGAGATAGCAAAGACCAGCGGCTGCAAAAGTGGTTAGTTGGTGCGTCATAATAAGTATTTGATCGCGGGAACTTACTGAGAAGAGTCCAGAACATGTTGGGGAAGGTGAAGAGAAGAAGAGCTCGTCGACCAAAGGTATCAATGGTCCACACAGCAGGCCAAGCGAACAAAAAGTTGATCAAACCGAAGCCCCAACTGGCCCACAGAGCAGTGTAATCGGAAATTCCGCTCTGTCTAAAGATGGTGCTGGAATAGAAAGAGATGATGTTGATACCGCACATCTGCTGAGCAATCATGACAATACCAGAGGCCCAAGTGGCGCGCCTGATGCGAGGAATGGAAAAGAGCTCAAAGAAGCGAGTGACGATGTTGTTGGTCTTGGTGAGGCCGGCCTGCTCGACAAGGACCTCCTCCTGATCCAAAATGCACTGGATGTAGTAGAGATCTCTAGCAGCCTGAAGAGGAGTGTTTCGAAGTCGCAGGAGTGACTTCCAAGCCTTCTCGTGCTTGCCATTCTTCATGTACCAACGAGGACTCTCAGGGCAAAGGTAAGTACCAATGACCAAGGGAACTGCAGGGATGAAAGCAGAGCCAAGCTGGAGACGCCAGGCGATATCACCGACCTTGCCAACAGCAAGATTGGCGCATGTTCCCAAGAAGATACCAAAAGCAGTCCAGATTTGCCAAGACATGACAAGGCCACCTCGAATAGCAGCAGGCGCATTCTCAGCAGCGTAGACAGGAACAGTCACTTCTTTCAAACCCATACCAATACCGAGAAGCACACTAGTAGACATGTAAGCAGCTGGGCTAAAATTGATGGGCTGGCGTGTTAACTTACCGACAGGCAGCAAGCTGTCCCCAAGTCTGAGAAACGGCCATACCAAAGGGAGCGAAAAGAGAAAAGATGGCACCAAGGAAGATTGTGCCACGACGGCCGAGCCAGTTGTTGAGAGGGTCGGCAATCCATCCGGCGCTAATAAATTGTTAGGAGTACTTTCTTTTAGTAACAGGTAAGCAATCGACTTACAAAAGGCAGATGGTGATATAAGGCAGTGAGTTTACCAGACCAATGAGCCAGCTGTTTCTGGCACATGTACCAGCGTTGGCGTCAGGCCCGCAAAGCGGCACATTGTCTGGAATACCGAGAGCTTGAGGGAAGGACAAGTTGGCACCGTTTGATCCAGTCTGCAGATGGTGTTAGTGCGAAAGAAGAGACGCATGGGTAAGGGGTAATTGGCCACTTACTTGATCCCAACCCTGAATGGCTGCGGCAATGGAGCTAAGGCCAATGGTATAGTAAAGTGACCATGGGTGCTTCCATCGGTGTGTAACTTCCTCTCTCAGGGCTTGCTTCTCTTCCTCTTCCAGCTCATTGATGCTCTCAAAAGCAGCAGGGTTCTGTGCCACGAGGGCGCCCCTCTGGAGCAGAGGGAGAATGTCGCTGGGCAGGCCCTTTGTTCTCTGGAACTCTTCAACATTGGCGAAGAGTTGGTCTTGGGAGATGCCCTTGAGAGGGTTTCGGATCTCGCCCTCAAGGTTCTCGGTCAGAGCGGCAAGCTTGTTGCCGGCATCTGCAGGAGAAGAGTCTCGGACCCTATATAAAACGAGGCAGCGTATTAGTTTGACTGCTGCATATACAAGCCAAGACACACATGGTCTCATGGGACCATGGGTTGGGGACTGAGATGACTTACATCTTCTCATCGTGCTCTGGATAAGCCACCTCAGCGGCGATCTTGTCGTCTACACCCATTGTGTTGGAGCCACGAGGCCAATGATGCACACTCTGAGACAACTGATTGAAACAAGACAAAGACAAAAAAGTATTGTTGGAATCAGAGCTTCTGCCAGCCGCCTATTGATATGAACCACGTAGAAGCCCAGCTGTGCCCTGCATACTCGGAAGGTTTCATTGAGGGTGGACGGGCCTCTTATATACCTTACCTATACACCATCACGTCGTACAGGAGGCGGCCGGATCAGCAATTGACAACCCCAAATCTCCCCATGGCGAACAGGAAACCGGGACTAGCGGTGCAACACGCGAGAGGGGCATGCTGCAAAAAAAATCTGAGGGGCCCCAGCTTTGAGGCCAGGAGACAGGCCATCCCATGGGGATCTTTGGCCATGAAGTTGGGGTTGCTATTGCAGGCTGTGGAGCGAGGCATGGGGGCTTCGGCTGTGGCCCCTGCACCTGATCATTCATGTGGAGGGCATGGAAGTACAAGGCCGCGAGTCACTCGAGTTGGGGAGCGACAGCGTCGCATGGCAGGGCGTTAACGAGGCCATCGCCAAAAATGCAGCATCACCCGGCGGCAGTTGGCCATGTGCCGTTAGCCCCAGATCGCTGCGCCATGTACCTCGATTCCGCCAATGACCGCATCCACAGGTACTTGCGGAGGATTTCGACGCCGCCACACGTCCAGGAAGGGGCTAAGCGCACATGAGGCGTCGAATGGGAAGGCGCTTGGCGCCAGCCCAGGCCGCTCTGATGAGGTTAGCTCCAGGCAGCAGAATAAAAAATCTGGCAGGGGCCACGGGCTAGCATAGCGCGAGCTTGTTTCTGTGGCCGGTGGCGTCGAGACAACAATAGCTGTGGATTCTGGAAGAATATACAGAAAAGCCGTGTGTTCGAGGCCGGACTCGCGGTGAGCTCAGGCGTGGTGTTGCTGGATTGCTGCTGCTGTTCCAAAATAAAGTAACAATCTGCGTTGGTGATAAGGCCATGCAAGTGTGGACGTTATCTGCAAAGATGTGCAAGAAGGCGGCCGGATTTGGAGAAGAGCTGCACTCTGCATATGTACGGGCTTCATGCGGGTGCGGAGAGACTCTTGATTTCTGATTTTTTTTTTTCTGACCATGGTGGAGCGATTTTCCTCTCCTCTTTTCCCCTTGCAGAGAGAGCAGGCGTTTCCCTCCAAGCTCTCCAAGTGGGCCTCGTCTCATTGGGTTCAGCAGAGTAAATAACATCGGACAGAGCTTTGACTCGAGCATTGCTCAACTACGACGACTAGTCCCCTGGTCGAGGCTTCATCCGGGTGGAGATGCGCTGATGAGAGCTGGCAAAGCAGATGCTACTGTAATGCTGATCCATGCGCTTGCCACCGGTTAGCGACTCGAGACCAGGCCAGGCCCGACAACCGAATGCGGTCATCTCTGCCGGTGATGCCCTCACCCTTTGACCTCGCCGTTCGTCATCAAGCAGAAGCCCGTATAAAGCCAGGTTGAGCTAGCGCCAAGAGGGTGTCGCTTGCAACCCACAGGCCGCTCTCTGGCTGGCCTGTTCATCCTCCGTGTGCTTGCATATACAAGACGCATGTCAAAGGGATGGGCAGATCCGACCTCCTTCGTTGGCTGCTCGACTCGACAACGCCCGTACAAAGCCGCTGAGAAATCAGATGGGTTGTGAGCAAACAGACTATGGAATTATTGCATGGTAATATCACCACTAATAGCAGTAGCATCACCGCTACGACAGACTACAGCCACTATACGCAGTGGATCTCGCAACTCAAACCACCGGTAGCCAGGCAGCAGTTTAACAAGATGACAAGATGGAGAAAAGCGGGCAGTTTCGGACGCCATGTGGCTACGTCTCGGCTACGTCTCTCCAGCTTCTCCATCTTCTCCATGCCAACTCCATGGGACGGGCTAGTCCGAAAGTCTGCCACGCCAATTCTCCCTTTACCAGCTGGCGGGCATGCCGAATTCTGAACAGCCAAGAAAGCCACATGTAGGACCGCGGCTGTCACCACTAGTATTTGAACCGTCTCACCCTCCAAGCCAGGCTAGTAGATGAATTGCTCGTTGTAGCCTCGTCTGCTGAGCTTATTTGGGGTTTCCAAGCCTTCTTGCAGCGATCTACAATCTGGAAGCATTTGGCACTTGGATGCGATGCTTGATTCCTGATTAAGTAATCGAAAACGGCGCCGGCTACCCACTTTACTACTCATGTAACCAAGACGGGTATTACTCAATCACCTGATATCGGAATAGCGTCGCAGCATGGTAAAGCAGTCGTGCCATGAAGATGCTTGCTGCACAAGAAGCTGGTTCTGAAGTCATCCCAGTAACTGAATCGCACCCGCCGCATCCGCTCTCCCCGCGGGATCAAAGTCTTCTGGGAGACTCCCACTAGGCAACTCTCCGATGTGAGACAGTAAGCGTCCGTTGAGCCCTGGCGCGCAGCAAGGGGGAGAGAGTGCAGATGAAATGCCCTTCTCTTGCAAAGCCTGATTCCGTCATTGAGGCAAAAACAAGATCCTGTCCAAGATGCAGGACGCGCGGGAAATCACATCACATAAGCGACCTGAGTGGACGATTCGATACGAAGAGGCGGCAAGGCACCGGCTAGTACAGATGTGGAAACCATCGCCAAAGAGGCGACGATAATTTTAGCAACCCGGCTTCCGGCCTCTTACTAATCGCGTGCATTTGCAGAGCCGTAGCCTCGAATCTCTCGCAGTCAGACTCCTAATCTGTATCGTATCTGGCCAAGACACGGCCTGTGCCAGGATTCCTCGCTTGTCGGTGCTGGGCTATGGAGATCGCCAATGGGCGGGCAGGCATGTTTCCGCAAGGCAGGTCGGCACAAGAACTTCTGGGCTGCGACGCAATCATGTCTGGACAGCCGCAGCAAGAGAGAAGCTGAGTGAGCAAGTGTAACCATGGCGCCACGTCTTCCTTGTCGAATTTGTATTCCAGGTGCCCCAACATTGGCTGCCGTGAAGATATTTCGACAGTGCCAGTTGTACAGTATGTCTCCTGATGGGCTGGAAGACCGGCATTCGGCATTCGGCAAGGCTGCGTCTAACCCGATTTTTTTTCCAAACTGTGTTTCAACTCGGATGACGGCGCCGGACAGCACGGCCAAGGCCATTCCTTATTCCGTGTAATTTGACCAAGCGGCACTGTGAACAGCGCCTCCTTCTTCGCTGCTATCAACCCTGCCCTCCTCGATTCCAGCAAGCATCAGCTGCCTCCTCAAACTTGTCCAATTCTTTCCTAGAGTGATAATCTTAGTGCGCGACTCGACGCGATCCAAACTTGCTAGAAGGTGCAGCGAGGCTGTAGGGCACCATGGCTGAGCAACCGCCCCGTCCGAAGCAGGCCGCCTGTCTGGTCTGCAGGCGCAGCAAGATCAAGTGTGATTGGATGCCCTACGAGGCAAAGTGTAGACGCTGCATCCACCTTAACTGCGAGTGTATTCGTCCAGAGTTCCATCCTGGCAGGCAAAAGGGCATTAAAAAGCAAGCTCCCAAACCAACCATGATTCTCTTCGCATAGACCATGACAGCCGTGCTGACCAGGCAGTGAAGCAAGCGTGTTGGTATCGACAAGGCGCTGTATCAGATCGAGCAAGCTGTTAAGCGGGTGAAGTCAGGAGAGCCGCGAGGGGCTGACGACAAGAACCTCGTGGCCAGTCTGAGACAGCTGCTGGATGACGTAGACGCTAGTGAAGATGCAGCTGAGCATTCGTCAAGGCAAGGCTCGCAGAGCAACACGCAGGAGGATGAGGGAGGCTTAACCTCTAGTGAGGAAGACGATGAGAACGACAGCGCCGGCCAACGGTCCATGGCCGACTTTGTGCAGCGCACAGAGGAGAGCCTGGCCATTGACGACGCTGAGAACCCTCTCCAGCTGCTGGCGCGCGCATCCTACTTTCATCCGCCCAGTGGTCGTCGTAGCCGTCGAGACTCGCCTCAGAATCCGCAGCATGACTCATCCTCTTCCAAGAAGGACCCTGAGTCTGCCAGGGTCGAGCGGTTCTTCTCGCAGGCAAAGACGAAGCTCGATATTGGCGAAGACCTTGACCCTGTCGATCTCGGCCTCGTTACCATGGACGAGGCAGAGTCATTATTTGACTAGTAAGACATTTTTGCCCCTTTCCATTAGAGCGTAAAAGGAGAAGATGAAAGACGAAAAGATGAAATAACGGTCAAGCTCATGATTATCTGCAGTTACTATTCCAAGCTCGTACACACGAGATGGGGTCTCTCTCCTCGAGTTCATACGGCGACTTATACGCGCAGCCGATCTGCATTTCTTTTTACGACGGTCATGGCCGCGTCTACGCTTTTTATGCCTACTGCAGGCCCCTTATCCAAGAGACTGTTTAATCATGTCAAATTGCTGGCTCAAAAGGTGATAAACGACAAGTACAAATCCGTAGAGATCGTCTTGGCGTTTATGACCCACATACCATGGATATTTCCGGGAGACCACACCATGGATGATGAAACGTGCATATACATCTCGATAGCGACAACCATTGCATTCGATCTCTCGCTTCACAAAACATTGATGCCCAGGGATGCCCTAGAGTCGGGGTCAACGACTGTGTCGAGGGGAGAATGCCTGGATCCGCGGGCTGCCCTCGCCATCGATGGATTTCCAGACTTGGACCCGTGGTCGGAACAAGGCCAGTTGTTGTTGCGAGCACGAGAAAGAACTTATATTTCTCTGTTTGTCGTGGAGAGGGGGTAAGTGCCGTTTGAAACTTGATTGTCTTGTATTGTGGCCTCGTGTTAACTTTGAGTTTTAGAATGGCTTTGGCTCGTGGTAGGCCGTTTATGATTCCCATCACACGAAACATCAAGGATGTCGATACTTGGCACCGGTCCCCTCTGGCAGATGAGCAGGATGGCCCTGTGGCATCCATGGCCGCGGTGAGAAGAGATTTGGTAAGACTACTGGCGGTTCCAAATTGCTCTCTCCCTTCAAAGCATTTTTTTTATTGATATATATATCGCAGGATGCTCTCTTCAATACGGTTCGTGCGCTTTGCGATGGCTCTCAGACTAGTAACAGTGACGGGTCACTGGTGGCTCGATCGTACGTCTTTCGTTTCTCTCGTATTGTTGAATCTCTAACACGGTGCGTAGGATACAAGGATCCATCGAACGATTTTTTGATCAGTGGCTTGCAGAATGGGGTCTGATGATTGGCCTGGGTCCTGGTAAGCCATCTAAAAGTTGAGAGTGAGAAGCAAGCTTACTGATTCAAATCACAGAGCGTCGCCTACCCCCATATGTCGAGATTCTCTTCGCACACACTCGCCTCTCGACCTATGGGCGCATCATCAACCACCCAACAGCACCAGTTGAAGTCCGTATATTTTTCCGAACTGCTGGGCTATCGGCAGCCCTAAACGTGATGAGAGCAGCGATTCAGGGAGAGTCGCAACTGCAGTCAATGCCCAACAACACGGCCATCATGATTTCCTTTGCGGCTTGCTTCGCTTTGAATATCAGCTCTTATGCCCCGGATGGCTCTGGGCTTGCGCCAAGCATCAGAAGGCTGATTGAAGAGGCCACTGGTGTACTGGAGCGGATTGGAACAATCACTCCGCATAGAAACGGACTCTCGGTATTGTATGGGAAACATCTTCAGCACCTTCTAAAAACATCAGGCCCACCAAAGAGCACCCGGCCACCAAAGCCAAGACGGACAACGCCTTCATCAACGGAACCAATGCAAGAAACGCCACCGGCACCACCAAGCAGCTTTATGGACCAGCAGGTCTTGTGGCCAGACATGGTACAGTTTTCGACCATGTCGGATGACCAGATTACGCAGGTGCTGAACCAGCCCGGCAACGTGTTTGAGCCATCATTTGGCGGCGGCATGTCATGGGAAGACATGAATAATTTTGACTGGCTGAACTGGCCAGCTTTCAGCGCGAACTAAGGGAGAATGCATTGGGAATTTGGTGATTTTTCGGAGTGAAGGTATAGATGGCGAGGGCTTCTTTTGATTTTGGGTGATTAGCGAGTGCCTAAAAGATATTTTAATGATTTTAAATTGGCTACGATTAGAGATGGCTGGTGGACGATTTAAGAGTGGCACATGGATAGTGGTCATATCAGAAAACCGCCAAGAGTGTGGGGAAAAGGTTAGCTGAGATGCTGACAGCTTTAGTCTTTTTTAAGCTTCACGCATATTATTTATTGCCCGGTTCAAGGGCACTGTAGATACATTGACAAGCAGATGAATGAATTACGACGTACGAAATACGATTGGCTCGCGTCAAAGACTCATCCAAAATGACAGAGATCGTACGATTTTTGCATTCCTTGTCCCTTGTGCTAAGAAGAGAACGCAGGTGAGTTGCATGTGCTTGACGGCATCTCTCACGGCATCTGCCCGAGCCTCAGATGCAATGCCACCCTTCCCCTCTTCCTTACGAGTTAATTCCACTTATCAGTCGTCCCACTCTTACTTGTACTGTTTGCTATCTATGTCGTATTTTGCCTTTGGGGTTTGCAAGGGTGAAGGCGGAATCGGTACTCAGATGTGGCCGGCACTCAGATGTGAACTCCGGCTTTCGGCTCTTATATTTCTTCGGTTTTTTTTGTTGGGACTAGGAGGGTGTGGCCAATCGTATTATATCGGTTCTTATCATCTTTAAACATGACTCGAGAAGATGTGATAGGTGGTAATACCGTGTTGTTGCATATATGTATCCATCTACGTAGATGATTCTGTATCCACGCTACGCGCACCAATTAACACACCTTCTGTGCATACTGTATAGTAGCCCGCAATTAAAGTTGGATGTAACTCTACGTTGCCGATTCTTACGAGATTTGTTGTTAATGATAATGCAGGGATATTAATACGCCTATATTATATACTTTGTTGAGGAGAAGAGCATTCTTTGACCATTTTCTCTCTAATAGTTCATCCGCCAAGATTCGGTGGTGGAAGGGTCGCTCTGCTGCTTTCGAACCACTTGCTCTTTGAAATTAGGTCTCTCCGGTCATGGTATTGTCCGGACGTTGTCGAAATGACTCGTGAAATAATCTGGTTGGGTTTTGATCCATCAAAGAGAAAAGTGTCACTATCAGAAGTCCTCGCTTCAATGTAAGAGTATACTGAATTGGAGCGCTTTACGCAAGGGTATCTTGACCTAGAATTGACTTTTTCCTTAAAAGATTGGTACCTTTCATCCTCTCGTCGTTAACGAACCAGCTTATGGGTAGGGTGGTCTTGCTTTTGGCATGATATTGAACAACAATTGGCCCTTTTACATTCCTCACAATGCCGAGCAGCTCGATTTTTGCAGACAATATACAAGGTATCATGATGCATCAGTGCTTGCCATATTGTGTTTAATTGTAGGGAATTTCTACCGAAAATGGTGATAGTAATGTGTAAAGAGAAATTCTTTTGGAGGGTGGTCCTTTCATCAGGAGCGCAATATATCAACAATACATATGTATATATTATATACTCCGCAGAGGCCATCATTATTTTATCTAATTGCTTTCATAATACATGGGTAGCGACTATATTGTAAGACTTGATTGCATATGATGGATACCCAATCTTTTAGTCTTTTAACAAATTGCTTTCTGACACGTAGGTAATAGCTACATCGAATTATACACTCGAGAATGTGGGAGGCCCTCATCATCGCAACCAAGACGGAGGACAATAGCATCCGATTCGTTCAAGCAGCTTTGGCTGCGGTACCCAATGTATGTCGTCAGCCACAAAATATTTCATCTTCTCAACCGCTCTTTCATTATACCAGTAGATGAAACCCCCGCACATGTGTTTCATGAATTTAACGTCAGGCTCTTCATCAGACTTTAGGTCCTCGACATTGCTGGCCGGAATCGCATCGTCCCACGCATTGGGATAGCAGATTGGATCAATCCAGAAATAAAGGTGCTTCAGCGATGTGAAGAATAAAAGCAGTGCCATCATGTCGTTGCTGCCGAAGAGATCGGTGCCAACAATTTCACCAAGATCGCTAATTTCACCCCCGCCACAAAGGCGAGAGTAAATTGCTACATGCTGGAAGCAAGAAACCATTTCTTTAAACATAGCAAACTGGCTGTTACTGTAGGGAAACTGTTTCATTTGCCGCTCGTTTATGGTCCGCCACTGCTCCTCGCTCACCAATGATGCATAATGTGTATGACTCATGCTTACATCTGGCACGGCATAGATTACCAGGACATCTGACTCTGGGCGGCAGCGCATGAGACGACTTTTGGCGCCTGGATGCCAAGGGCCTTGATACACTTTGAGGGCTTTGGGGTACAACTCAAGGACCGTTTTGCGAGATTCATGGCAAGCAAGGCTGAGGCTTGCCATTGCAGAAGAGGAATCTGTGTCTTCAGGACTGGAGACTAGGTCGGTGCACGCGAAATAGCCATCGGACATGCAATTGGGAGACCAGTGTGGAAGACCCTCTCGGTATGCCGGACAGCTACCGTGTTGGCCACAAAACACTCCCGTGCTGGTGACACAGGCGTGCGCAGTTGATAGCAGCTGGGGATGCACCTCTACGTGAATGGTCCGGTTGACAGTCGCTTGGTGAAGAGCGGCGCGCCAGATTTGAAGCCTTGCTTCAGGGGGAAGTTCCCCGAAGCGAGGGAATTGCAGGCTCTGCGTCGGCTTGGGATTTGGATCGCCATCCGAAGGCACTTTTTTGCTTACTCGCTTGTGCTGAATTATCGATCGTTTAGGCATAATTATCGTTTAGCTCGGGCAGGGTTTGCAGAGAATCAAGACCAAGGAACTTGTGTTGGGAACTAGATACATGGAGATATGTTCATGTTGTTTCTCCCCGGCGCCATGTATAGCCGAGGCCCGGCCGAGCGGCAACCGGATCTCGAAAGTGGGTTTCGGGTGGCGGCAGTAGCAGAAACCCCCCGTTTTTTAATTCTCTCTTTTGTTTTGAGATCCGATATTATGTCATACCCGAATTGTTAATTGAAGGGGGAAAAGGCTCATCTGTTTATAAATAAAAGGAAGAATTTGGTGGAGTTATGACGAGGGAAGTGAAGCTGCCTTTGCGCGCTGGACGGGATCAACAACAGTCGCCGCTAAACTCAACAACAACAACAACACCCTCATCCTCACTCTCACACTCATCTTCATCTTCATCCACATCAACCGATAGGCGACGCAGACGGCGCAACATGTCGAAGCTCTCACCAGGACTGAAGGCGCTCATCAACGCGCCGTTTGCGAGGCCCGGCCCGTGCAGGGTCGCAAAGGGCGCTGCGTCGGCGGTGATGGGGGAAGTATTTCAGGGGATTGCGCGGGAGGCGAGGGGGAAGGGCGTTGGGGCGAGGGCCTGGCTGGCGATTTCGGTAAGCATTTACTTGTTGTGTTGTTTTCTATCATTCGATTTTTCGAGTTTTATGTAATTCGTAGAGAATTATATCTTGCTTTGGCTTCACTTGAAGTGAAACGTCAATAAGCTCATCATTCCCCCCAATCAACCAATGGCAATATCAGGAAAAAGGGCATGTAAAAAAAGGCAATCAAATGAAATATCTAATACAAAAAAACAGGCTGCTGCTACATTCACACTCAATTCGCCCGACGCGCTCTCCATCCTCCACGGCATCGCCACAGCCGAAAGAGGGGGCTCCTCGGCGGCCGAGGTGCGCACCGCAGAATTCATCCGTGAAGTCGGCCTCAAATGCATCTCCTTCAACGGCATCCCGCGCACCATCAACTGCCTCAACGCCTTCCACGCGTCGCTCCCCGAGCACGTCACGGCAGCGTTGGGCAGGGAGCCGTCGCGGACGCTAAAGGCGGACAATGTCGAGGGCGTGAAAGCCCGAGGGAGGGGCCTGTGGGATTCGATTTACGCGCCGTTTGAGGACAAGCTGGTTGAGAAGCTGGGCGTGTCGCACCCGGATTTGCCTGTGGTGATTTTGAATTGCCATTATGGGCCGCTGCTGTCTGATCCGGAAGGGGGGCTGACGAAGAGGGGGCTGGGGAGGGTCATGACGAGCTTGGTGGCGGTGGCGAGCTTGAGGGCGCAGACGGGCGTTGGGCCGCAGGTTTTGTCTCATGTGTTTGGCCTGAGGAAGGCGGTTGATGATGGGACTTTTAAGGATGATTTGGAGGTGGAGGGTGCAGGAAAGGAGGAGAGTGAGAGTGAGGATGGTGTGAGGTGGTTGGCTGGGGATGAGGGAGGCGAGTGGATGTTGAAGGCTGTGGATAGGATTGTTGATGGATTGGGAGGAAGCAATTTTGGAGCGAAGCTATAATAGCGATGGTTATAAAGATTTGAATAATGTTGGTCTCACTTTACGAATATATACATAGATGAGTTGTATATCAAGACGAAATTACATATACAAGCGAGATATGGTCTCATATGCATGTAAACACTTTCTCTTTACATCCATGCTAATGCTAAATACCTTTCCCTCTTAAAGCATCCAATGCTAAAAATAATAACCCAAATGGTATATAAAAACGATTATATCGTCCATATGCTCTCTGATCTTTATCCTAATAACTCCATTTATTGCTAATGTCCCTGGTGGGTATCTCGTTCCTCCTCTTTCTTTCTAAAGGTAAGACTCTATTTTATTCCCCATCTCGCAGATTTATGCCATGGTGATAATATCATCCGCTACCGTAAACGCCGCATCTGTCTTGCTCTTAACTTCCTCAACGGTAACACCCGGCGCCAGCTCAGTGAGCTTCAAGGTGCCTTGCTCGCGGTCTACCTGGAAGACGCACTATTAAGAATATTTAGTATTTGACTTTTAAATGGGAGAAAGGGGATTATAATTACCAGGTCTGTGATAATAGTGCTCACGCATCGCGCACCAGTTAACGGCAGGCTGCACTTTTGCACAATCTTGGACGATCCGTCCTTGGCTACATGCTCCGTCGCGACAATGACTTTGGTGTTTTCTGGGTTGGCGACCAGGTCCATTGCGCCGCCCATGCCCTTGAAGAGCTTGCCGGGGATCATGAAGTTGGCGAGATCGCCTGCTGCGCTGACTTGAAGGGCCTGAGGGGTCGTGTTAGCTTTATACATTTAACATCGAAATTGAAGTGCTTGATAGTGGACTACTTACACCCAGGATGGAAACGTCGACATGACCGCCGCGGATCATGCCAAAGGACTCTGAAGAGTCAAAAGTGGAAGCACCGGGAACGAAAGTGACGGTCTGCTTGCCGGCGTTGACAAGATCACTATTACTTGGGGTCAGCTTCAAATGCCACAAACCAATCGCATCAATATGTAAAAAAGAGGAAAACTTACGCATCAACTTCCTCCAGCGTGGGGTGTGGTCCCATGCCCAAAAGACCGTTTTCGCTCTGCAGCCACACTGTCCTCTCCTTGGGCACGAAGCACGCCGCCATGGTCGGGATGCCGACTCCCAAATTGACATAATAACCCTCCTTTAGCTCATCAGACGCTCTCTTCGCAATGCGTCGCTTGCGTTCCAGCCCGGGATTTACTTTGGCGTCCTTGCCAGCAGTGACATTGGCTTCGGCCTCAGGGTCTCGGAGCTGCAGACTCTCGACCTCCTTCTCCACCGTCGCCTTGACAACTCTGTCCACAAAGATGCCCGGCAGGTGGACGTCGTCGGGGTCAATCTCACCCACAGGCACAATGTTCTCGGCCTCGACAATGGTCAGCTTGGCGGCCTTTGCCATGAGCGGGCCAAAGGCGCGGGTGGTGCGGCGGAAGACGCAGTTGCCGGTGGTGTCGACCTTCCAGGCGCGGATGATGGCCACGTCGCCGGGGAGGGCGGTTTCCATCAGGAATCGCTTGCCGTTGAAATCGCGGATTTCTCGCTTTTTGCCCTTTTCAAGGGGAGCGCCGCCAGAGGGGTTGATGCGGACGGGGATTTCGCCATCTTGAAGGAGAGTGTCTGGTGATGTTGTTAGTCTTTGCCCACCATGTTTCGCATATATGTAGGTGGTCTAAGATCGGGAATAGTCGTATTACTTACAAGCTCCTGTAGGCGTATAAAACGCAGGAATGCCTGCTCCTGCTGCTCTCAGGCGCTCTGCCAGTGTACCCTGCGGGCACAGCTCAACCGCCAGCTCGCCATCGAGGTATCCTTTCTCGAGCACCTTGTTGCCACCGGTATATGACAAAATCAGGTTGTTGATTTGACCAGACTCGGTAAGATGGGAGAGTCCACCACGACCTTCCAGGCCTGCATTGTTGGATACGGCAGTGAGCGAGTGTAGCGATTCGCGGCCTCGACGGTGGATAGCTTGGATGAGGGTTTCTGGAGGGAGAAATTAATTAGCTCCTAATTCAACTTTTTCCCCTCTTGTTTAATTGGTTTATTAATTGGTCTCTCTTATCGCAAGTGGAGAGACCAAACGGGCAATCACACGTGAAATCACGAGATTGTGTAACTCATACCTGCAATACCACACAAGCCGAATCCGGAGCTCAGAATCGTAGATCCGCTTTTAATGTCTGCCACAGCGGCATCGGCATTTTCGTAAACCTTTGACTTTGGTCGAGTTTGCTGTGCTTGTGATAGGCGAATGGTTGTTGTCGACAGGAATCGTATTCTTGCAGGGCTGGCTCTTGTGGTTTGGCGAAACTGAGCTGCGGCGGAGTTGAGAAAGGATGATCTGGTAGAGGCTCTGGGGAGAGCCAGTTTGGGATGGATAGGTCGAAGTAGCGTTGCCATTTTTGTACTGTGTTGACCAATAAATAGGTAGTGTGGAAAGAAAAAAAAAAGTTAAATGTATAAGGTAGAGAGAGATGGACAGAGAGAGCTTTGAAGCTTATCGGACTCGATCAACCAAGCACGAAGCGACGAAAAGAGAACAAAGAGAATGTTATTCTGTGAGAGAAATTAAACAGGAAAATGACTCGATCCAAAAACTGCACATCAAGAGTCATGGCGAGGCCCTATTCTTTTATATCGATCTCTCGGCATTGCCAGCCCAAGGATGTCTCGAAACGGCACTTGTTCGGGAATCTGCCCTAGCCGGTTGGCCGGCCGGCCGGAAGTTTAGTCTGCGGTGTGGTGGAGCGGCTGGCCCGAGGGCCGGGGCGAACAAGAGAAGAGAAAAGAGCTTTCTTCCATTTCTCTCTGCTCCCATTGGCTGAGATGGGGGGAACTAGACTATTACAAGAAGCGTTCGCGCTATAATTATTTGGAAAATGCGAGATGGATCGGGCGCTACGGAGTGCACTTCTAGATTTCGATGATCTCATGGGTGGCACTGTTTGTTCGTTGCATGCTGCGTTTGCTGTCTAAGCTGCGTGTTTGCCGGCCGTGCTAGGTTGTATTGAGAGCATTGAGAGTCGATGGACTGGAACGTCATAGCGTGCTAGTGCTGTGATGAGAAGGAAGATGCTGCCAACTGCAAAATAAGAGACATAAAGTCTATAGTCGAGCGAACTGCCGCCTGCACATTTCAGAATAGCCATGACTGCCGCATATCTATGCCGCACAACTCACTGACTCAAGTACAGCACACATACCTTGAATCTTGTGCATGCGAGATCCAAGTTCTTAGCTTACCCTGGAGTAACTTTCCCCGCAACACGGCATCTCCGTATATTTTAGCTTCTGCTGTGAGATGATATAAGCCAGCGTTGCCAATGCCGTGTTAAGAGTATATAGCCTGAAGTGGCCCAAGAATAAATGATTAGAGGGCAGCTGGAAATATTTCGGCATTAGTAGTATTACAGCGAAATATCGACACTACTGGACAAAGCTATACATATCACCATCACTGCTCACCGTGCATCTATAGCTTGACGCTACACCCCATTGGCCCCAACAATCTATCAGCAGATCTACACTCAGCATTACCCCATATTCCACCTGTCCCCAACGAGTCATAGGCGAGACATGGACGAGCCTCCCTTTTTCTGCTTTTGTATGCAGACGACAAGGGTCGATGCGGGGCAGGCCATGGTGCTCGGTTGCGGAGAGATAGAACCGCCGCCCTGCTCTCCAGAGCTTGAGAATCCTCCGCAAAAAAATACGGCATTTGCTGAATCTGCGCTTCTCCAGACCCCTGGTAAATAATAATGGGGAAGACAAAAAAGGTAGATGCGGAGAAAGAAGATCAGTAGAGCACCAATCCGGGGGAAACCTGCCCGAAGCTCCTCCGCCGCGTTGTCACCCTCGATTCTGTGTTGCCTTTTTAGCTTTTACATTACAACCCTCTGGGCGGAGAGATTGGCTCTTATTGCTGGTATTCCCGGCGATGACTATGTCGCGTGTTAGCAACATGAAGGTTGAAGATGAGAAGCAGCAAGAACTGGAGCTGGAGCATGGAGTTGGCACCGAGCAGGAGCGCCAGCAGGCGGCTGCTTTGGCGAGGAAGATTCTATTCAAGATAGACACAAGGTAAGATCCAATGCTCTAGATGGAAGCTGTTCATCGTGGCATTGTTTACCATCATCGAGATTAGTTTCTGTTGTCGATTGATGCTAACAAAGGGTTTTTTTCTGCAGAGTCATGCCCATTCTGGCTCTTTTGCTGCTCTGCTCGTTTCTTGATAGGACCAACGTCGGCAACGCCAAGATCCTTGGCCTCGAGGCTGATGTAGGCATCACGGATAATCAATACTCGCAGGGCCTCGCCGTCTTTTACGCCACCTACATTGCCTGGTTCGTCTTCTTCGCCATGACACAATTACAATGACAATGGTAACACTAACAACCAATTCTCCCTCCCCACAGCGAACTCCCCAGCAACCTCGTTCTCAAAAAGTTCTCTCCGCGCATCTGGCTCCCCACCCTAGCCGTCGCCTGGGGCATCATCACCATGTGTCTGGGCTTCATCCGCTCCTTTGGCAGCTTCGCCGCTGTACGCGCACTGCTGGGTATTGCCGAGGGCGGCCTCTTCCCGGGTATCGTGCTGTATCTTTCCAGCATGTACACACGTGGCGAGCTGGCCCTGCGCATCGGCATCTTCTACACGGCGGCGTCGCTGTCGGGCGCTTTTGGAGGCCTTTTGGCAAGGGGACTATCGGCGATTGGACCCAGAGGCGGACTGGAAGGTTGGAGATGGATTTTCATTGTCGAAGGGCTGTTGGTGAGTTGTTCTTCATGACTGATAAGATGCATGGCTGATTTATTATTACGGTGGCTGACTTATAAAACAAAAAGACTGTAGCTTCTGGCATCATTGCCTTCATCTGGCTTCCAAACGGCGTTGCAAGCGCAAAGTTTCTCACAACAGAGGAGCGAGATTTCGCTTCCGAGCGATTGGCAAGCGACAACGGCGGTCGCTTCAAGTACGCCGCTACTACACTCACTTGAGAGTTGAACTAACTCATGTCAACCACTATAGCCCAGCGCACGAAGCAGAAGAAACCTTCAAGTGGTCCGAGGTCCGCCGCGGTCTCTTCAACGTCCAAGTCTGGCTTACCTCGACGGCCTATTTCGCCATGCTCTCGGGCGTCTATTCGTTTGGTCTTTTCGTACGCTTTCCTAAATGTTCTTGGCCCCCTTGATTCATGTTTGCTAACTTGACGAAAGCTGCCTACGATTGTCAATGCCCTGCAGATCACGACCAATGCCAACAAAGTCCAGCTCTGGACTGTCATTCCTTATGCCGTGGCAACTCCCACCACTGGTACGCTTTATATCAAACTCATACATGAATGGAAATGCTAACATGTCACCTGCGAAGTTGCCGTTGCCCTCATCTCCGATCGCATCAAGCTGCGCGGGCTTCCCATGCTTGTCATGCTTCCCATCTCCATTATCGGCTACGCCACAATTGCCCATGTTCAGTCAGCCAGTGTCCGCTTTGGCATGACTTGCCTCATGGCCATGGGCATGTACAGCTCCGTGCCGTGTGTGCTGGTGTGGAACGCGAATAACTCGGCGGGACATTACAAGAGGGCGACGACGTCGGCTTTGCAGCTGGCCGTGGCGAATTGCGGAGGATTTGTTGCGAGTATGGCTAATCTCTTATACAATCTTCTTGACGTTCTGATGGCTAACGAGAGGATTTCTTTACAGCATTTGTATACCCGAATAAGGAGGGACCTGTCTATCTGAAGGGACACTCTATCATCCTAGGATTGCTCTGTTATGCGTGGTTTGCGTGAGTTTTATCGCATTGCCCTTCCATTTTAAAGGATCCAAAAAGCTGACTGCAAGCAAATAGTGTCTTGGCCAACGTGCTCTGGCTATCCAAGGTTAACAGAGACAAGAAGAATGGTAAATACGATGAATATGCTGGTTGTGGCGATGATCGTGACCCCGAATTCGAAATGATTTTATAAACGTACCGTTTTTTGTATTTACAAGACTATGTAATATCATAGCTAGCGGATGGATTTGGTTAATTTTAATGAGCTGATATACACGTCCTATATATATCCTGCCTCATATATGCTCCTTGTGACTGATTTAAACTCGCGAGAGTGTACATCTGTCTTATTCATGCCCATCATGCAAACAGCACCTTGACTACTTCTTCCACCTCATCTGTGTTTCCAAAAATGATTCCTCCCCTCTCATCACAGCCTTCAACCCCCTTCTCCAACACATCTTGACCATTTTCATCCACAGCCTTTCCTCCAGCACACTCCACCACCAATCCCACAGGAAACAGTTCGTATAATTTCCTCAGCTTTGCCTTGCTCGTCTGCGTCACAGGAGAAATGTACACGCCGTGGCCTTTGGTGAGAATGTGTCCCAGGTCCGGAACGAGCCCTCCGCTATACCGCAGCGTGTACTTTTCTTTGATGAAAGATGAAATAAGCGTGGCGTAGGCAGGAGACTCTGCAGCAGAGCGCAGGTTGGCGGGGGCAAAGTACCGCGTCTTGTAGGGCGGCGAAGAGAGCTTGACGTTTGGCCGGACGAGCTCAATGTCATAGCCGCTGTCGCCCAGTCCAAGCTCAAAGCAGAGGCCAGCATCTTGCGGGTTCTCTCGTATGGCCACAATGGCAGTTGTTCGCGGCCCGTAAACGCCTAAAACAGAGCAGATCTGTTCCTTGGGACTCTTGCCAAGCGCGGTTTCGCCTCTCCAGATTCCCAAGATTGTGCCAACGGACCAGTTTGCGCCTATGATGGAGCTTCCGTCCAGAGGATCAAACGCTACAGAGAATTTCTCATCCGAAGAATCAGCATCGGCAGATTCTGCCTCTCCCTGATGAACCTTCTTCTCTTCCGGGTCTTCCTCACTGCTAGCCGTCACAACAAGCGGGCATTTCGCCAGGGCTGCGCGAACTGCATTCTCTGACGAGACGTCGACATTGAGCTGGTCGTCTCCAAATACGTTGGCTGATCCGGCGAGCGCCACGTGATGCGAGGTGCGCAGCGAGGCGCCAATCTGAGAGATTGCGGTGAGGAGATGCGGGAGGAGAGACGTGCTCAGTGCGTGGAGGGTTGGAGATGGCGATTTAGAGAGCTGAGGGGGCAGCCATGGGGGGAGAGGGAGAGGAGGTTGTGCAGACATTTTTTTTTTCAAATGCTGTTTGATGAAAGAAAATGGTTGTTAGGTAAACTGTTTTGTTTGAGAGGTGAGATTCTGGAGATGCGGGCTTTTGGTGTTTTGGTGGAGATGGTGGCGGCCTAGCGGTTCAGAGCGTGGATGATCGACTTTAAAGTTTCAACTTGCTGTTAAATCTTTGAACAACATTCCAGCAGAATAATTGGAAACAGTCAAAACCAAATAGTATATTATTTGCGACTCAGCTCTTTGTCAGCCCTTATTTTTCCTCAAAACGCTGTTACTTGATTGCTTTCATAAATCAACGCAGCAGGCTTAACCTTTGAGATTCATAGAATGTGAAAAGTATATAATTGACGACATATAAAGTATCTCAAACTATCACAATGCCGCATTACTTCAACTACACTCTACATAACATGGCATCCTATGGCAAGGCGAGTCCCACAATGTCGCACATGTCCGGTCTAAATCGCGGTTCCGAGACCTTGCCTATCAATGTGTCTTTCGCAAGTTGGCCGGGTTCGCGATAAACGCGGCAGCCACTCCAATGGCAGCGACCAGAGTAGTTGCCATAAAAGCAAGCCTCAGTCCATCATAGTATACCAATCGAGCGCTCAGCTGGATATCAGGCGGAAGCGTGCGCAAGGCTTCCACCGAGTGTCGAATTTCATCAATAATCTAAACAAAAAAGAAGATGCTGCGTCAGTTGTCATTTACCTCACCACTTGGAAACATGTTATAATTGACAAAGAAAAGGGTCGTACTCTCCATTTATCTGGTACCTCGCTCAAGACCTGTGGTAAGCGTACACTGAGCGTGTTTTGAACAATGGCCGACGTGACGGACACTCCCCAGACGGTTCCGAGGGATCGGACGAGATAGGTAGTTGAAGCGGACACGGCGTGATCTGTAGCCGAATGTTAATAAAGGTCTACTGAAAAGTGTTATTTGGTAAACCACATGAATAAAGACATACCTGAATGAGCATGGGATGCAATCGATATAAACAAAATAGCCGGATAGACCATTCCTGTTCCAAGGTGAGAGGGGAATATATACCAGACATATTTCCAAGCTGAATCTGAAAAAGCCCACGACGAGACCATAGCTTGGCCAACCGTCATGAGTATGAGCCCTGTTCGCATAAGTGGAATCAACTTTCCCCAGCGAGACATGACGGTGCCTGCAATCAGGCCTCCCAGAGGCATGGCCAACGAAGGCAGAGACAGACGAATGCCTGCTTTAGTAGCCGAGTCTTGAAGGATAGCCTGGAAGAAGAGCGGAAGCATGAAGAGATACTGTTTAATAACTTGTTAGTTTAGACTGGACGGCTTTCATAATCGATAGTTTATGGGAGTGAACGAACCCCATACATGGACATGCCGGCGCAAAGGTTGGCGACTTGTGTTGCAATCGGCATTGTCCCCTGGAGCATTCTCAACGGTATAATCGGCATGGCAGTCGTGTTTCCTTCAACGCGAACAAAGGCGGCAAACAGCACCACACTACTCGCCAGCGCTCCGACAACCCAAGGACTGCTCCAGGGCAACTCATTTCCACCGAGGCTCAAGCCAAGCAACTGTGTCGAGACAGCAGTGACCAGCAGCAAGGCGCCCGAAAAGTCCACTCTCTTCCACAGAGCGGCAAATCCGCCTTCACCTGCCATTCCCTGATGCTGGTTCTTGAGCACGTAATACCCGGCGATAAAGGCAAAGACCGAGAAAGGCACCTGCAGGAGGAAGCACCAGCGCCAGCCGATGTAGTCGGCAATGGTGCCGCCAAAGGAGGCTCCGCAGATGGCCCCGAAGCCAACGACGCCGTTTTGCATGGCTTGGTACATTCCGCGCTTGCGAAAGGGTATCATGTCTGAGTTGATAATGGTAGCTAAGACATTGAAGTCAGCATAATATTAACAAGCAAATAGGTAAATAGTTAAAACACACCCATCGTCATCAGTCCCGCGCCTCCAATCCCAGTAATAGCCCTCATGCAATTCAAAGCAAAGACGGTGCTCGCCACGCCGCAGCCAAGACATCCCGCCGCAAAGACGACCGTCGACACGAAGAAGCACGCCCGCCGGCCAAAGATGTCAGACACGCGGCCGTAGAGCGGCTGAAAGGCCGTCGCGGTGACGAGGTACGACGTGGTCAGCCAGGAGGCGCTGTTGGCGGCGTCGAACTCGGAGCTGATGACGGCGTAGGTGGCCGCGGTGATTGTGCCGTCGAAGCCGTAGAGGAGGACGTTTGTCATGATGGCGAGCTGGATGGGGATGAAGCCCGGGGGAGGGGACCAGGCGACGGAGGCATCGCTGTCGTCTGGGGTGGTGAGGAGAGGCGTGTCTTCTCGGGAGATTGGGGGAGACTGGCGCTCGACGTCGAGTGAGGAGGACTCTGGTAGGTTTATGGCTGGCGCGGATATAGGCGGCGGCGGCGTGAATGGTGTTGATGAGGCCATGATGATGCGAAACTACTGCTTACAAGAAGAAAACTTGCTTGAAATCTGAGTTATAAGTTGTTGGAACTGGAGAGCGAGAGCGCAGCTTGTCTTCTTTTAACCTACGAGCCAGATCGATCTGAACAATTTAATCCAGCAATTGCGCAAACCCACTTCCATGTAAGTCGGTTCAAAAGCCTTTTCTCTCCCGTCCCCCAAATCGCGCGCCAGGGATCTGCCCTGCCGCCTCTGCAAACCCACTCACCCACACCAGAAGCGGGAATTGCACCATCGCCTTGTGTGTCTTTCGTGATGAGCCAAACTCGAACAAGAAAAAAAAAAAATACTACCCTGTCTTTAATGCAGGGGGTTTGCTACACATTTAATCATTACTATTACGATTCTAAACAAATCATTGGCTAGAAGAGCCGATTCAACATATTGAATTTGCTGAGAATACAACTAGTAATAGTGTGGGGAGAGGGGAAACCGGCGAGTGAGTAAGATGGTGGAAGTGAGAGCCGATGGGCCGCTGGTTCGGATGTCGTCTTACGCGATGGTTCAGGACGGCGCCTATGCTGCTGCTGAGCACGCAATCGGTATGTCGATCTGGATGATGCAGCAATTAGTCACACCCAAGACTCAATCATGAGTATAGCTTTACGGGCAAGTGTCAAGAGCAAAGAAACGGATTGTCTCACATGTCTGACTGCAGAGTGTAGGTTCATGCAGATTATCACCATTACTCACTCAATGACCTATATCTCTTATAAAACATGTGCATAAAAATAAAAAAATTCATTTCATTTCTCATATCAGTAGCATATTCATCGCCACCAATGACACATTCTCAGCGTCACACAATCTCTCATTTCTTCGCATCATCCTGCATGCCCTTTTGAATCCACGCCCTCCCCGCCTCCGCCATCTTATCCAGCTCCTCAGACGTCAGCTTCGCCATCTCAAACGCCGTGTGCTTGTCAGGCACGTTGCGGCCCTTTTCGAAGCCAGGCCGCTGGAGGAGCGTGTGCAGCCACTTGTCGAGGTGCGGGAACTCGTCCAGCGAGACGCCGGCATAGGCTGAATAGAAAAAATATCAGTTTGGCGCTTTCAAGGAATGAAGAGGAGGAAAGAAAGCAAAGCAAAGCAAAATCTTACTGTGAGAGGCAACCCATCCCCAGGCGGCAATGTCGGCAATGGTGACGCGGTCGCCGACGAGGAAGCCCGAGGTGGACTTTGCGAGCTGTGATTCCACGACGGAGTAGAGGCGGCGAGTCTCGTTGACGTAGCGGTTGATGCCGTATGGGATCTTCTCGGGCGCATATCCTGTCATGTATGTTCAGTACTGAATATGCCCCTCTCCATCAAGTGAGGATCATTTTGAGGGCAGAGAGAGGATGAAGAGGGAAAGAAACGTACTGTTGAAATGGTTGGCCTGTCCCTGCATAGGGCCCAAACCACCCATCTGGAAGTGAAGCTAATAACACAGAGTCAGTTCCTTATCAAACACAACAATAGCTTTCCACCAGTACAGCGGGGGAGGGGCAATTCTCCTCACCCAGCTGTTCACCTCCCAAGTCTCCTTGGAGTCCCTGGGATACGAAACCTTGTGGTCCTTGTCATAGCGGTCCACGAGATACTGCAAGATGGCACCGCTCTCAAAGACGCGAATGTCGGATCCGTCAGTCCACTTGTCCGTGATGGCGGGAATGCGACCATTGGGGTTGATCTCCAGGAACCAAGGCTCCTTTTGCTCATTTTTGCCCATGGCAATTGGATGGACCTACAATAAGTTGTCAGTTTTAAACAGAACATAGAGTAGTCAATATACACGTATTGCGACTTTTGAAGATACAATACTCACCTTATACTCCAGCCCCAGCTCCTCCAGCAGGATGGAGACCTTGATGCCATTGGGCGTGCCCGCCGTGTAAAGCGTGATATCAGTTGGGATGCCCATCTTGGAAAAATAACTACTATTAATTACCGCTGTCTTAATCGCGATTTACGAGCCGCAGTCACTTAGTACCGCACCCGCCCATATATATACCTCGAATATGCCTAGGTAAATACATCAATATGATATAAATGTTGAGCTGCTTAGAAATCCTACTAGTGGGAATGCCAGCTTCCCCACTTTGACAAAGCGGAGATTATGGGCCAAGCTGCGACATGCCCGCATTTTGGAGGAATTGCTGGTAAAACGAAATGTACTGCGGAGAAGAGGAAAAAAAAAAAACAAGGAATAAGTCTGGAACGCTGCTTAAGAAGCAATGCTGACGGTTGTTGAGTGAGTAATACGGGTTGATACATTCCGTCTACACATAAGCTAGCTGTTAATAATGCTTATTTTGCGTTTATGAGTATTAATAATTTTTCGTGCCAGATACAGGTTGGATAGTATTGAAGCAATCAGTCAATTGTATGAGAGAATAAGCTCATCCGCTTTCCAATCAATCGCCGCCAAAGCACAATCAAAAACAGGGCACAACAAAACCTCGAGCCAAAATCTATGAACACGAGCCTCTTCACTCATCATCTTATTTGACTCTCGAATGGTACAGTAGAATGGAGTTACGAATCCCGTAGCTCGATGCCAAAGAACAGTGTATTCAACTTCAAACCACCTAAACGCATCCAACCAACTGTAAGATTTATTCTAATTCACTAGAATGGTCCATTTCACCATCACATTGGTCAAAAAATAAGGAAAAAGTGGTTTTCGGCTTCCATTCTTATGTTCATATTCATATTCAAGTCCTGCCTTATAGTCGCAGATAGCTAGCTACAGATTTGTCTTTATCTCAAATAAGTTTCCAATGCAAAGGAGAAAAGGAAAGTAGGAAAGAAAAGGAAAGAAAAAGCAAATCCTTGATCAGGGAAAATGACGTAAAGCAACATCCGTCCAAAGAGTAAAATAAAAATTTCATCAAAGTCATCTCGCGGTCCGGCGCGCGCTGTCATATCACGGCTCTATCCAATAAATAGACATGTAAATGCTTGGTAGTTTCCATCTTTCAGCCGTTGTTCTGTTCAATCTCTGTCGTCCAACAAATTCATGCCCATGTTCTAAAGAAGAAGAAGAAAAAAGAGTGAATGGTATCCTTGGGCTTGTCATACTGATGTAGTTCCTCCAGAAAAGCAAAAACGCCAGGTGGCACATTTCAAAGGACTGGGCCCCTGTATCATGTGCGCATGCAAAAACAAACAAATCCCCCTCCTCAAGCCAAGGTACAATGAGTGAAGCCTTCACTTTCAGTATCCTCGAACAAGCAATCTCAGCAATATAAGAAAGAGGGAATAAAATTGCCACCATCCAATATACACGCTCGGAACTAATAAGAAAAGGTGAGGGAAAGCCATCATCCCGTATCGTGGACGCAACGCCAGTGCAGTCCTCATAATTGTGGTTAAATCGTAAAATAGGTCATCTCATCTCGTCGTGTAGGTAAACCAAGACTCAATCGGAAAAGGAAATAAGCGCAAGAAAGGTAGAGTGATAAAAAAAAAAAAAAAAAAGAGAG
>KQ479127.1:233684-418372 GCA_000331835.2 Trichoderma hamatum GD12
AAAAAAAAAAAAAAAAAAAGAGAGAGAGAGAGAGATAAAAAACAAAAAGACAGCATATGTAAACAGTTCTGTTAATGAGACTCAAAGGAGTACCAAGGCTCCCGTGGAGGATTTTTATATTCAGTGAAATATCGCCGAGTCAAGGCCCAGGTCAGGTCGTAAATAGGGAGACACAATATAAAGAATATGAAATGGAATATAATAATGGAAGCCAGGCGCCGTCAAGCGTACGTGGAGTATTCTTCGCGCGACTTGGGGGGTTGATAGTTGGTGTAATGCGCATCCTCGTACGAGTAGTTCTTATTGGTCTTGACCTTTGCAAAATGAGCAGATCCGGCCGAGGTAGAGTAGCCGCTTTCACGCGTTGGCATGGAAGGTCGGCTGTCGCTGTGGCCAGAGTAATAGGCATATCGGTCCTGCTCTGGCTCTGCGCGACGGCTATACGATGGCTGTCGGCCGCCCTCGTATCCAGCGTATCGAGAGGTTTCTGTATAACCTTGATCCATGGATTGATCTCTCCTGCCGGTACGGTTTCTGCGATCTCTCGCGTAGTGATGGTCATCCGAATCATCTTCCTCGTTGATTTGCGCGGTATAGCGCGAACGGTTCCGTCCGCGAGCTTCGAATCCTTCTCCATAGTTGTAGGTTTTAGAGCGGGTAATGGGCACAGCTCTCGCATAGCTGTTTGGGTCAGCCGGCATGGTGTTTGTCCTCGACAAATGAGGGGGGGAGCCAGACATTGTCGGATGTGATGCATGGCGTGGGGAGCCCATGGGGACAGAGTCAGCGACGGGTTCTCGCGATGACTTCCTATACTTGGCACGGTTGCTTTCCGTCGAGCCACGGCGAGGTCGCGCCGCCGCCGCCGATGAACGACGAGCATCATCTTCCTCGGGAATGGGGAAAGCAGACGTCTGGTTGGGAGCAGGTGGGGGGGTTGGGACAGCAGGAGGCTGGTTCATGTGGTGGCTGTAAGTCGAAGATCGCTTAAGACCATTCAGATTGCCCTCCTTGGCCCGAGTCATATTGATGTAAGAGGCAGCCTTTGCGTGGGTATCTTCCCAGGAAGAGGATTGCTCTGGAGCGACTGGCGCGACTGGCGCGGCTCGCACAGGCTCATACTTGCTTGTAGCGTAGTCTGGATAAGATGCAACAAGGGGAGGAGACACTATAGGAATAGCGTCACGGTGAGATGAGCGATCTCTGTCTCGCTGCTTGTCATCGTACTTTTTGCTCGACTTCTTCTTGTCAGATTTAGGGATGGGAGAAATGGTATCGTCGCTCTCATCGTAGACAGTTGCCGACTTTGCGTGTTTCTTCTTGTCGTCCTTCTTGTCCTTGGTCTTCTTTTCTCGGCGAGCGTCTTTGGCATCCCTCTCAGCGCGGCGAACGGCCTCTTCCTTTTCGGCCTTCTTTCTGCGCTCGCGCTCTTTGCTATCCTTGTCGCGCTCACGCTCGCGCTCTCGTTCTCTTTCTCGCTGTTCTCTTTCTCGCTGCTCTCTTTCTCGTTGTTCTCTTTCTCGCTGTTCTCTTTCCCGCTCACGATCCCGTTCTCTCTCGCTATCCCGCTTTGAGCGGCTGTCCACGTAGGTAGTGTCCCCTCTCCTTGTGCGCGAAGAGCTGGTCTGGTATACTCGATGGCTGTAGGGTAGATCATCTTCATAGGATCGCGATTGCGCATATGATTTGGAGGCTGAGGGGGGAACGCCGGGGGACGTCTTGTAGGATGAGGCGCGATGCGGGTCGGCAGTTCGAACTTCAAATGTGCTAAATCTGGTCTTGGAGGCTGATCGCGGCGGGGATGAAACGGCAGTCTTGCGCAGCTGCTCTCTCAAATCGGCCAATTTGACCTGGTCGTCGTATTTTCTCCGCTCATCTTCGTCGGTCAACAGCTCATAAGCCTGCTGGACCTTTTGGAACTCTTCCTGTTTCTGTGCCTTGAGTGTCGGATCCTGCACCTTGTCGGGGTGACACTTCAAGACAAGCTTGCGATAAGCGGTGCGAATGTCCTTTTCCTGAGCATCCTTGGCAACACCGAGAACCTTGTAGTGATCCGGAAGGGGGGAGGAGCTCATGGTGGGCGGTGCTAAGGGGGATGATTGGAGTGCCTTGCGGCAGTATGAGGCTGTGTCAAAAGTCTAAGCTATAGAAGCGTCCTGAGGGCAGCTTGCATCGAGTCGACAGCGACGGTGATTGAGAAGCTGCGACAAATCCTCGAATTGTTCTCTTAGACCAAGAGCGCGCAGACAAGAAAAAAAGGGGCACTGCGGTCAGAGATGGCCTGAGGATGAGGGGGGCAATATATGAGTAGTAGTAAAAGTTGTACTAATAAGCACGAGTAGCAAAAGCTGTAGGCGGGAGGCGAATAACAAAAGCCCAGCTGCCCGCAATGGAATGCCAACCGCCGCTGATTTGGCTGAAAAAGGAATGACAGCCTTCCGAGCAAGACGCAGAAAAAGTCAGAAGCAAAGGGAAGGAAAATCAGACAACCGGCGACAGGGCAGAGCCAGAGGCAAAAAAAAAAAAAGAGACGGGCTGGACAGATGCAACGAAGCACACGCAAGGCTTGCGGGAGAATCAAGATGGAGGCTCGCCGTCCCCTTTTGGCTGTTTGGGGGGAGAGGGATCGCTGGTACCTTGTACCTTGTACCTGAGGTCGTGAGGTCACGGGCCCGGACGGCGGCTGCACGAGGTGATTCGGCAGAAATGGGCCAGGGCTAGAGGGTGCTAGAGGTGCTAGAGGCGCTGGGCGCTTCAACAGGGACAAGGCACAGGACAGGCACTAACAGCGGAGCGCCGCAAAGGAGGGGCGCCAGGCCAGTCGAGTCAAGCGGCCTAGGCAGGATCCGTCGCTGCTAAAGTCGTAGCGCAGCGAACGCTCAAGTACCTCGTAGAGGGTGGTGGGGGAGACGAGTCGCGGGTGAGTTGAGCGGGTGGGCTGCGGATGGTGAGATTTGGCAGTGGCCGGTCGAGCGGTGGATGTGTCTGTCTGTTGACGAGGGGGTGGTTGTGGTTTAGTGCTTTGGGCTGGTCTGGTGGCGGGAAGCGTGGCGGGTTAAAAAGCTCTCCTGGGATAGCGACAAACGTGGCTGAGGTTCGACGTTGACGACGACAATTGCGATGGCGGTGTTTAGCTAAGCGATGACAGCGGGATTGGCGACTGGAGTTGTCGGTATTCAGCAATCTCGGCGCCCGTCTTCGCCCGTCTTCGTCCACGCGCCTTTTTCTCTCTCTCGCAGCGCTGCCGGCGTCCTCGGTTCGGAGAAGGCGACAGAAGAATATGGAGGCGGTGGGTTGGTCAGGGCCCGGCGCTGGACCTGGAGCGAATCGGAAGGGGGACAGTGAATGCGTCAGCAGCCAGACTGGGAGGACAGCGCTGCGAGCGCGTGACAAACCCGAAGCAGGGCAGGGCAGAGCACACAGATGAGCAAGCAGCTGGTCGGTATGAGCAAGCAGTGGGTGAGTGAGCGAATGAGTGACGAGCGTGTGAGTAAGTGAGCAAGTGGGAGTGAGCGAGTGCGCTGAAGTGAGCGTATACGCTGCTTGTCGATGAGACTCTTTGCCTCGCTCCTTGTGTTTATAGGTAATTGACCCCAAAACAGCAACTACCGAATAAGTGCATGTATGTAATCGGACAAAGATTAGGTGATGACTCCAGAGCTTTACTATGCACCTCACACAGGACGGGTACGCAGGATGTCGTATTATAATAGAGCGTTCTATGTACCTGTAAGCAGCACGCACTCGGCGTTACAAGCTGCTTCAAAACCAGGGGGAGGAACTGAGTGAGAGAAAAGGACGCGAGGGGTACCAGGTCGCAGGTGCGCAGGTATCGGCTGACGTCTGGTACTGTCCGAGTAGCAGCGGCAGGATGGGATGTTTCGCTTTAATAGATGAGCAAGAATCCGATGACGATGCTGATGACGACCGGCAATTGAGCAATCAATGGCTTGTTCCCCTTCTCTCCCTGGATATAACAACAAGCATACAGACAAGATGAGTCAATTGCTGAGCAGCGAGAGGCCGGGCAGGGCTGGTGGAATTAATTGGGTATTCCTCAACGATTCCAGCGTGGCTGGTGCAAGGCAGATGTGCTGTAGCGTGTGCTGGAGTGGCGAGGCCTGCTCCTCGGACTCAGGCGCTTATAGGAGCCGCGTGTTAAATGCGGAGATGGATCTCAAGCGCCAGAACGGTCGATCAATAACTGCCAAGGCAGCAGAATGAACAGAAAATATCGAATAGTATACTAATAAGATGCGAAAATCAAGGAAATAGCGTAATTGTACATGTAAAAACGGATGGGATTCGCTGTACAGGCAGTCGATCTCTGGAGCTTGTCCCGGTGACGAGAGCCACAGGCGGTGTAGGTCGAGGCCGCAATGAGGGAGCTAGCGATGGCTTGTATGTGCAAGGAGTGCTGTAGTATGCGTATTGTACGATAGTGAGTCGTATTCAGAAAGTAGAAGAGAGTGTACAGAGGCAAGATGGTACTTTGCAGTGTAGACTGGAGTTTGGGACGTGTGACGAGCTGCGATTGGGCGCTTCTCGTCCCTGTCAGCGGAGCTTGGATCCCGGAAACCACCCCACAAGCAGTCGTATGTAGAAGAGAGGCTAGAAAGAAAGCAATTGATTAGGAATAGCGAGAGGCAACCAAAGAACAAAGATAGAAGCAGCAGATGGAGCAAAGTAAGATTGTGGAGATGTATACAAGGACGAGATGCAACGGCAAGCTGCACGAGATGCGAGGTGGTGCTGCTATATTCAAAAAGAGCACAAGGTGTATTATTGTCATGTAACTGCTGCCCGCTTCCTGCGTGCAGGCCGCGAAGTTGGCTGGGCAAGCCCGCCATCTCTTGCGAGCCCGGTCTGGAGGGTTATTATACGTTTTGCAGAGCATGTGTCTATGCAGGAGAATGGCGCATCAGAGATACGCAAGCACGGTTCCATATGTGGGATGGAGTGATGGGCAATCACGATCTAATCCACGCCTCGTGGTGGTTGCTCTCGCATCAAGGCAAGAGCTTCAGCGACAGCACAGCACAGCTGCGGGCAAATAGCTCCAAGGCTCCAAGGCTCCAAGGCAAAAAGTAGTCGCAGGTACTCCAGAGTCTTGCATTGATATCGCATTGGACACGGCACAAGCTATCCATAAGCCCAGGCGAGCATCAGCAGCGTCTGAGAGCCTGTCGCCTCCAGTCACCTGAAAGGCTCGACTCCATCGCCCGTAGCACCCTCTACCACTCGGTTGCCTGCCCTTGCTTTGGCTCAACGTCATTCGCTGGCCAGCAATCGCATCCCATGAGCGTCTCCCTCCCCGGATGCCCCGAACCTCCTTGACCTGCGTCTACCCTCGCCAATGGCATCACAGTCCGACGCCCTCTCAAAGACTCCAAGTTCAATCCTTTGCCTCTCTTGGGTAGGCGGCTTTCGCCAGAAGGCAGCTTATACATATGCGAGGCACAGTCTCCAAGATGCATCCGTGCTGCCGGCCGCGGTAGACCGGGGTCCTACAGGAACAAGCACGCCAAAAGAGCGAGCGAGCAGTCCCGACTGCGGGGAGAGGCCGTCGAGGGGGCCATAGAGGGGCATGGCGAGTAAAGCAAAACAGACTGAAGAAAGGCGAAACGCAAACAATGGACTTGGCCCCTCTGGTCGCCTAGAGCGACCATCTACAGATTTCAACAGACTGGCCCGCAACGAGTCTCGCTCTTTGCATCTCCCCCGCTTTGGAGGAGACCCAGCATGGGCCGTTATTGCTTGTACATACGAGACGGCAGAGCGCCGTCTGTATGTTGGACCCAGAGAAGCAGAGAAGCTGCAGGATTACCGATATACGGAGCAAAGGTCACTGTACGAACACGGAGCACATACCTGATCCTTACATGCTCGTAAGCTCCTTGCTTCAGAGGCATGTGAGGACGCATGTACTCCATACATGGACCTGTATGTGCGACGCAGCAGAGCAATGTTGCCCGCATCACGAGCCTCCACGGGGTATACAGGTATCTCGAGCTCAAGCACTGGTGGTCCGGTACCTGTACTCGCTTTTACATACTCTGCCCCGCCATGACAGCAGCCGCTACAAGGTATTGATACCTGTGCCGCCCCAGGGGTATCCAGCCGTATGCATATCGCATCGCATACTGATATCGCATATCGCCGACGGAGAGCTTGGTTGTACTTTCTGGCCTACAACTACGACTTGCATGTGGCCGCGGGTTGCAATTCGCTGCGACCAGAAACCAACAAGCGTTGCTGCATGACACCATCTGGGGCTTTCTTTCTCTCTTTTTCCACTATCAAGACCCATGGCCTATCACAAAGATAGACGCGCCTCACCCCTCTCTCGTAGCCAATACATATGGGCCTCCATGGGACTCCCACACCCATTTGATTTCGATCCATCTCGCCATTCGACATGGGAAGTGCCAGCGTGGAGCAGTTAGTCGAGAAAGATGGAGACCCCATGAGTTTGGTTGGCAGAAAAGGGGGAATCTACGCAGGCAACGTGCCTCCAACCACCGCTAGATCCAGGAACAGGTGTCGTGTCGTGTCGTCGCCTCAGGCGGGCCAGCGAGGCTATGGCAGAAAGAAAAGACCTACCTGAGCAACCACAAGGTCTTGGGTGGGCTTCCGCACCTCTTGCCGCGTGATTGGACAGGGCCCCGGGTCCTGTCAGAAACCCCTCCTCCAATCCAGCTCTGAGCTTCCAAGACATTCCATTCGACACAACGTCCACTGGCCCAACCAGGTGACGGCGTGCGGCCCCAGTGAAACCCGCGTGGTGGACGAGCAGCCAAGCCACGCTCTCCTGACTGGACGGCTTGGGCCTGACACGAGTCGAGCCACTTGAGCTAAAGAGGAGGAGACTAAGAGGAGAAAGACTTCCGTCACTTCTCCACAATAAGCTTCCCGTCGAGTCTACTGCTAGTTTGTTAGCACAGTATAGAGCAGCCAAATATTGAGCTGAGCTGTAAGTCAGCGGGGTGAGAGAGAGGAGGGGCTCTCGTTGCCACTATCCGTACTCCAGGTATACAGAGGTAGTATAAGCAGCATGATGCTACTCCCGTATCGCCGCTACTAAGACCAATGCGCATAGCAAACCCAAACTATCAGCTTCTCCAAGGCGCAGAAGGATGAACTACGGAGCCCCGTCAGGATCCAAACATGGACCGTTGGGCGGGCAGCTTGTAAGCAGATGCGGGCAACATCAGCGACGCAAAAAGACAATAGAGCTGAACGTGACCTCGACCAGGCGCTGGGGTGATGAGGACTATGAACTTGTCAGAACCGTGTTGGAGGCTTTTTGTTATCAACAGAGCAAAACGGCAGCGGGTAACGGTACGGTGCGAGCGGGGCGTTTCCACATGGTGGCTGGAAGTGGCTTTGACAGAAGAAAAGCAACGGCTTGTTCTGTATATTCTGACTGACAAGCATATAAGCATATAGCGCCACTTTCAGCAACTACAAAGCACACAAAGAAGCAAAAATCGATCAAGACTCCATAAGAATTCTAGACTAAACTTGCGGAATTTCCCCAGCAGCAATGTGCATAACAGCGCAAAAAGAAAGAAAAAATCGAGGGTCCAGAAATGCCCCATCTCGCAGAACAATGACGATAGATTACAATGCTAGTAGTGTTCTATACATATAAGCGGATGATCCGCTGGCGGCCGTCTCTTAGCCCGTCGCTCGCACTAAAATCAATCCATCACAGAAGCTAAAGCATGGTGGTACTTGTGATGAGGGCTTTCCTTGTACTACGCTCCATGTAGCTTTTTTATGCTCTCCGTCTTTTTTGACGTTGCTGCTATCGCGGCAAAAGAGATAGCTGGGACCGCGGGGTCTCTCTAAGCTCATGTGAGGATACTTTTTTTTTTTTTTTTTTAGATTTTTTTTCCTTCAATGCGAGATGTTGAGTGCCTAACTAGATTAATGCCTCCACTGATAGGCTAGCTAAGATATCGCCCAGCTACTAAAGATTGATTTTGTATTTGAGTCACAGACTAGACTCAATCGATGTTGGCGATGATCTTTGAGCTTGCTTGTGCAAGGGTAGCTTGGGGGAGCTCTCTGCCAGCCGCCGTAGCTCCCAGCTCCCAGCCAAGCTGTGGCTTTGGTGGAGGAGGGGGAGAAGCTGTCAGTTGATCCCCCGCCATACACGAGGAATTCCGGTTTACCTGTAGAATCAAGCAGGATAAAACGTCAAAAATACGTCCCTCTCGTATTCACTCAAGATGGTCAGCGTCACTATCATCATACGTGTTTTGTTACAGTATAATTTAATATATTTTACTCCGTAGAGCATGCAACATTGGACAAAAATCAGGGTAGCTATACCAGCTAGCTACCTAGCTCTATGAGCCATTAACCAGATACCTACCTAAACCAAACGAAGCACCGTCACATCATCACAGCCCGATAGTGCGCGGCACCGCCATCTGACTTTTGGGCTAATGAAAAGCGCAGAGTCCTGTGACTGCCCACGTGGAGAACAAGAGCCGGATTTTGCCACAGTGGATGATGCAGAAGAAAAAAAAGAAGGGAGAATTAAGAGAAAAAGAGGAGCTGAATATCTTTTTAGTCTACCCAAGGTACCTTTTTCCGGCGTGGCTAAGATTGTACCTAGTACGAGTTACTTACATGGACGGCAAGATTTTGGGTCCCATCTGGTGACTTTTTCCTTGTCAAGAGCCGAAGCGCACCTCGTTTGTTTGCCGGGCGCTTGCTTCCGCCGTGCCATTGGCGCATAAAAGAAAACATCTGAGACAGGGAAAACGGGAGAGGAGAGTGATATACGGAGATGTCGAATCGTCTGATCACTGAGCTAGTGTGAAGACGGTATGGGCATTGTATGATTGTATGATGTTACGCCAAACGGAGGATTCACTCTTTTGCTTTTGCCGTTAGGACCAGAAAAAAGGTTCTGTTGGAGAGGCTGGGATATTTTGTTGATCGCATCACACGCCCATCTTTGCGTGTCGTGACGAACTAGCTAACACTCAATTATGTGAGTGAGTGTGTGTGCGCTCCGGCACTTTGCTGCATCATCTTGGGCGATTAACATCCCACCAGGGGGAACAGGGACATCTAATTGTAGTCACGTTTCCCCCATGGCTCGTAGGGCGAGCAGATTGAAAGCAAATCATGCATGGCCAGCTCCAGCTACACAAACGATGACGGTCACCATTTTTTGCGCTCGTGATAGGGCTGTTGTGGCTCAGCTTCTGCTTGTGCTTCTCCCTCTTCTTTTTTCCTTGATTTCTTCTCCGATTGTTCCGCAGATCCGGCTTCTTTGTGGGGAGTCCACTATAGCACACCATTCTTTTTTTTTCCCTCTCCACCATCTTGTAAGGTGTACAAAGTACATTTGTACGTTGCGCGCAGCGTCAAAGCCGTGTAAGCTCTGCTCTACTCTACTCTACTCTACTCTACTATACACGGCTCCGCGCAGCGCGATGCGATGCGTATGGCGATGTGATTGCCATCGCATCTAGGCGCGCCAAACGCGGGCATAACCCGTTACCGCACCGGTGCCGTAAGACCTCGGCCCTTGCAGCGTCGCATTCTGTACCTACATACCCACCATCAACATCCATTCATTCTTCTAGACTCTCAAGAGATCAACCCTCTAGAGGCAAGTATTTTTCTCATTTCGGCAAACTTGATAGGCCAAAATTCACATCCCCAGTCCCATTAGGCAATGCCCGAACAAGAAGGAAAAACTACCCTCTGCAAAGCTGCTAACCGCAAGCTATCAAACCAACATCCCCACCAACAACCTGCTCCCAGCTGCCAGCCAATGGAAACAGACGCAGCACGACCATTTTAGAATGGATGGGCATTGCATATTCCATCCTCCGTCCCATCCAATGAATTCTTCTCCAAGGTGGGAAGAAAAAAAAGAGAGAGAGAGATTCCCGCGAATGGGAGCCGTGGCGGTGAGCACAAAACAGAAAACATGGCCACGAGATTTGCCCAAAATGAAACTGGGCATCTCTCCACACACACCACAGTACTGCACTAACGTCTACCCGCCATCACGCTTCTTTTCTTTTTTTTTTAAACGCGCATTAATACTACACGCACCTTTTGCGAACGCGGAACACGCTTATAGGTTCTTTCTTTTGGCTTCTGGGGCGTCGAGACGTGACACGTCTTTTTGGGGGGGTTTTAGCGGCAATTGACACGTTCAAGCGAGCTATTTTGCCTTTTATACTAGAATGATGGATGTTGATTCGTTGAAATTATGGGAGCCTACGGAGTAGGTACTTACACGATCCTTCACACTTACCCTATACCTCCGCCATTGAATCACAGGAATCTCCAGCAAACAGCTCCAACTAGCATCTAAGCAAAAGGCATCTCCGAGAAGCAAATCATCCGAGACCAGCCTCAGCATTTCATTAAAAAGCAAGGCGTAGCACTAAACAGAATATACACGAAATCCTTCAAAGAGGCGCCGCCACAGCGCACCGCGTCTCTTCCAATCAGACACGCAAAACACCTCATCCCCAGCCTCCATATCACATCGCGCTCTTATGTCTGCCTTGTAGCCTAGTTTTTCAGTCCCCAAACTCCCGCGATCCCTTGTTTCGTGACATGGCCATTAGAAAGTAACCAAAGTAACACCATAGCATGCGATCCTTCATTGCCTTGTATTCTTTCCCCCTTGCTGTACTAATGCATACGACTGTACGGAGTGCATATTGTTCCGATGATCGGAAACTTGTATGTAGGGTGTGTAGTGAGGGGAGACTGTGTGTCTGAAACAAGGAGGCTACCTTTTTTTTTTGTGATTGACGGGACTTTTATTATTTTACCCCAGGAAATTGTAAATCTGAATTGCAATTGGCTACTTGTAAACATGGCATGTTTAACAACTGCCGGACACAACTTTTGCTACCCCCTTGCAATCGTTGAACACGTACTTTCCCACCCTCTCGACTTTTGACAACCTCCCCCCAAAGCCGCCTCTCTCTTTCTCTCTTTCTTCGTTGTCCTCCAGTCTAGGGTATTTATTATCTAGTCTATTATGCAATGCGTGTGATAGGGCACCATCACAACTGCTCTCGACAGGTACTTGACGCAGGGGAGGGGGTCTAGATAAACGAACTAAAAAGTTGGAGGAGGGGGGACATATGCGTTGGCCCTGCGTCTCTTGGGGGGCTACGACCCTTTTCGAGTAAGAAAGAAGAATGCGTTGGCCGAATCCTTATCGAGTGTGCATACATGGCTTTAATAGCTTGGTGAGGCTTATCCGGAGCATGTGTATGCTTTATCAGAAAATGGCATGTTTCTTCGCTGGCATGAGGCTTCTTTGTAGGGATTCTCGGTGTATAATCTTGGTACCATGGCTTGTATGGTGTTGTACCACCAAGTAGACCAAAGTTCTCTCATGGAAAGTATCTCGTACACATATTTTAGCGGCAGTTAAAGGATAGGATATTATTGTAGCTACTAGGTTAAATCAATGGCTCATGTACGTACAATGCATATATGCAAGCTATTACCCGAATCTCTTGCCTTGAAGATTTTCCAGCTCCAGTCCCTTTTCCGTCCTTTGGATTGAAATAAATCCGTTTATGATTATCAAGTCTTTCACATTTCCCCTTTTATGATTTTTGACTCTTCAAGCTTCGTCGTTATCATCGTCCTCTCGCCACACAGGCAATAATAAGTCCACCACGATGGGCTTGCTGAATAGCTTGCCGTCGGTATGAGGATAGCTGCCCTTCATGATGGCTGCGTTCACGACACACGTCTCCTTACGGCCGGCCCTCCCCGTCAATGCTTCATAATCGCACTCATCAGATTCCGGATCACCGCCATAACCCACTGTGTGCTCATTGCTGATGCTGTTGTCGCCACTGGAGTTGTTGCGACCGCTTTTCTCTTGGGCAGCAACGCTAGAGCCCTGCTGAGATGAGATATCCGAGAATGTCTCCGCGGGCGCTGATGTCGTGTTGGCTGTTTGTTGGTCGTCCTCATGGCTGGGCCGGCCTGGGTGAGACCCGTCGTTTGCGAGGGCCGGTAACTTGTTTGTTTTGCCGGTGAGATCAACCAGGCTCATCTTGTTGTTATCCGCACCCGGATCCTCCCAACCCATGGAGACTCTCTCGGCGTAGGGCTTGGTCTTGTTCTTCAGGTCCCAGAGCACTCGCTCGGCCCCTCGCCCGTCATGAATGTGACCACAGACAGCTAGCTTGGGCCTCACTCTCCAGAGCGCTTGTCGCAGGGCCTCGCAACCGCCAGGTCGCTGACCCTCTAACGTATCGCAGTGTGTACGTGGCGGCGTGTGTGTTACTACAATGTCTGCCTCAAGCGGGATGAGTTCCCACAGCGAGGTAAGATCCGTGCTGTTGTCTTCCAAGCTTTTCGGGGCTTCATAATAGAAAGCCCAGAGCCCGTTGCGAGGAGAGTATGGTGAACCAAAGACGGTAAATTCCGTATGCGGCCCCGTGGATGACTTGAGACGGATGGTTGCCGAGTCGTGACATAGATAGGTAATGGACGGTGATGAAACCAGCAATTCGATACATTCGGCTGGATCCTGTTTGATCTTGTTGTGGAAGCTATCGCCGTGGTGGAAGTAGAAGTCCTCATCCAAAGTGACATCGTGGTTACCTGAAATATGCAGACTTCACCATCAGCACAAACAGATCTAGTCATTCTAGTTCCCGATCGATGGGAGACACTCACCAGCTACGACAATCTTGGCCTCAAAGTCAGCTTCTTCGAGCCATTTGACTGCTCTAGAGAGCTTCACGTCGTCACCATCGACAGGTTAGCTCGCTGCGCTGTATAGAAATATGACGTCAAAGGCGCTGCAGCAACTCACCTCTGACTTGCTTCCCTTGTTGGTGAGATCCCCAGCATGAATCAAAATGTCGCCGGGTGGGAGTTTGACGGTGCAATTGTGAGTGTCCGAGATACAGACGATTCTCGTCTTGCGCAGTTTTGGGGTTGCCATCGCGATTGATTTCGACCCTGTTATCGCAGTGTCTGCCTGAGCAAGAAAAGATAGGTGAGTCACTGCCTGCTTTTCCAAGAGAGAATGGCGAGCTTGAGTAGACGTGGCGAGTCGGTTTTATACATGTCTGTGGGAAATTATGCGCCGTCCTCACAGGCATCGGTACTGATGCCGACTTGCAGCGTTCGATGCTGTTGACTTGGACACTTACCCTTACCTGCTTCCTTGGGTACCACAGCATCCAGCCGAGGCGCGTGATTGGCCGACGGAAAGCCAGGGGTGCTGATGTGTAACTCCATCTACACCGGTTCTCTCAACGTCTGGCCATTGCCTGCTTTGCGCCGCAAAGATTGCATATGGCGATACAGTCCTTTGACCTCTCAATTCGCGCAGCCTTGTCCAAATATAGGCACGCAATTGGGCTATGAGGTCACCATACATGTGTGCCACCGTCCGTAGGCCTCTGGTAATTTCTCGTGTATGTAGGTTAGATTAAACTTCATGCTGTGCTCCCACAGATGCATTTTAGAAGAAGCGTCTCGAATTCGTGATGAGCCCCAACAAGATGTTTCCATCATGCTGGTTTTCCTTCTCTATTCTTCTCCGCTCTTTCATTTCTCGTTCTGTAAACTCCCTCTTAATTATCAGCAATTGGTTAAGATCTGCATGATATTAGCCTTTGAAATGCCCTGCAACTCCGCGCCATATATTCATACACGTTTAGGCTAGGATTGGAATCCTTGATAACGAGGCCAGCCACACCTCTGCACGGCTGCCACAGATGTTTCAGCTTGGCCAGCTTCAACTGCCTTTTGGGCTCGAATATGCATCCATTGGCCGGCTTCTCATCCGCTGCGTGTAGGCCTTGATGTTTGTTGAACTAGGTATCTTCTCCACCGTGGCTGGATAGAATGCTCTGATAGTTGACTGGTCCTAGCGACTGCTGGCGCTGAGCAATTGGACAGAACCATTGTCCCCGGCATTGACCTGAACTATCGCTCCCTGCTACAAGCCTGCCCTCGTGCGATATTTGCCATCTAATTGATGCGCTGACGTAGGTAGTCATGGATTTCGGCGAGCTCGACGGTAGGACAGAGAGAACGCAGGCGATATTACAACGTAACTTGACATTTTGTTTTGATAGCGAACGCTGCACGCTTTGCTAGAGCGGTCGGTAGATGGTAGAGTTGCAATGCATCAGCATTAGATTACATAGGACTGCCCAACAACTGCATGATGACGACGGCAGAGCATATGCATACTAGTATGTAGAGTAGATGGCGGTTGAGCATTCATGTAGCCATCCGCTGCTTACTAACGCTGCACGGACGTGCATGTATTCAGCTTGTGTCTTGCATCAAGTGCTTTCCACGTTCTTGCTTTCAATTTTAGAGACAGACCGCTATTTATTAGCGCATCTGCCTATGCCTATCATTGCCTCATTTTTGCTTGTTTCGCTGGCAGACTGAAGGAGAGAATGACGCATTCAGAGACGACTGCATTGGAGCCGTTGCGCGCTCTCTGTGTCATTCAGCTCCTCCTATAGGTCTATAGGTAGGTACCGATTCAATATCATGATTCCTTTCCCCTCACATCTCACAAATCTCACTTTGCAGTGCATTAGCCATATACGCGGCAAACGAGTAATTCATATTGTTCATACACATCTGAGGGCATCGTGAGAGTCCTAAAATAGAAGCTGGAAGATAGCCTCACATAGAGTAGCACTTGCAACGCATGTGCGGGTACATGGGCAATGGCCCCTTTCTTCTCACCCCATTTATGAGCTGTCTTTGAGCTGCTCGCTACTGGCAGTGCTTGTACTTGTACGATGAGTCCAAACAAAATTTTCCCTCCGTAGCAGTATCCGATACCTCGCGGCTGTCCCCGTGCACGTACTCCGTACCACGGTCTGGGTCGGTTGCGGGTGAGAGTTTGCAAGGATGATGCCTTGTTGTCTGGGGCAATACGGAGCGCAGGCCGGGCCACAGCAGGGCGCTTTGTCCCAGGCAGAGAGAAGAGCCCACTCACCTTATCCACGTAAACACTTACTTTGTTATACTTTACAGTTAGTGTCATGTGTTGGTGCTTGGCTGCGACGGCGTTTGGCAGCATGGCGATGTGACCTTGGTGGTGTTGACTTGCAATATCCGGTACCGCATCCAATTAATATCGGCAAAGTTAAATAGGAGGTGGAATGGCTGCCACGGCACTGCATCCATCAGGTGCACAATTACACAAGCGCCGTCACCACGAGTACCGCTGCATGCTACTGTAAATACAAGCTGGCAGGGGTCCGCCGTCTACCTCACAGCACTCCGTGCCCACTGGAAACCGCCTCTGTAGCAACATGCGAGCCCCGCCATCATTACATGTAACAGCCACCAGACGTTACTAACAGCGCAGCCCGTGCTCTGATGTTCCTCTGCGCTTCCATCTCCCCTTCACCACACAACAGAGTGGGGGTTTCTGGCAAGGTTCAAGTGAAAAAAAAGAAGAAAAAAAAAAAGAAAACCCGCTTTGCAGAAAGTTTCTTCATCATGGTAATTAAACACAATCGACAGCAATATCTTTGAGTTCCACCAAATGCCCATCCATGTCGAGGAAACAGCCCAAATGGACCTGGCGTCATGACAAGCCCAGGCCTTGGTAAATTAGCGGGTGGGCCAGGCCTGGAAAGCCCGCCAAACCAACAGAACAAGAGCGGCGGTATTGCCGGGATGCGCAGCCAGATCCTTGACCGCATTGAAGCCAGCAATTAACAGCCCGGCTGCACACGAAGGTACTGCTACTCGGTTGCTGCGAGCAATCCATGCAATGCTGGCGCATGCGCGCTGCACAGCCAGGTTCCGACTACTTGCAGCGTCGCCTGTACATGCAACTGCAGCAGCACGGCACTGCGCTGCGTCTCCTTTCGCAGCGCCGCCAGTAGCGCACCTCGCTAGAAGCCAGAGCGGCTAGCCAGCGGACCAGGCCAGCCAACCACGACGCCTCCTCCAACCTCCATCGCCAACTCGGCCTCTAGCTCGCCTCTCTCCCCCTTCTCCAGCGAGATTGCAACGCTCGCAGCATCTTCTTTCGCCTTGCGGCTGGAGCTCTTTGACTTGTCGACGCTCAACCGGTCCTTTGTGGCGTGTGCATCGGCCGGCTTGATTCTCGTTGTGTTTGTCAGGAGAGCTTCTTTGTTGCGTGACATTTTACCTCGGATTCTTTCATTCGTTTATTACAGCTGGGAAAAAAAGGAAAAAGCAAAAAAAAAAGTTACTGCATGTCTCAGGGGATCGCGACAGACCGACTTCACGAAGCTTGGTGAACTTGGCGGGCGCGCGAATCAACCACTTTGACCGCCTCTACCGATCACATTCTTCTTCTCAACTCCATATTCAAACTACCATTTTTTCTTTATTACTGCCACATCACATTTACCGCACGGCTGTCATTTCTTGACCCGATTACGCATTCGCCATATACACAGTAAGGAGCAGAGCTGCTGGTATCATTCGGTTCGACTACTGCTATGGCTGCCATTTCAGCGGCCCGGGGCGCTCCCACAGCCCTGACGCCACCGAGCAGCAGCCATGGAGACGAATCCTCCTGGAGGTACCGGAACCAACACGAAGTAAGTTTACGACGACCGCCAAGTTGTCTTTTTTCACCGCCACATACCTGCCACTTGTGCCATCGCAACGCCTGCATGATATGGTCCGATGAGACCCTTTGGAATGTTGGGGGGAACATGCGCTAACCTGGTTGCTATCATTTAGGAGGCCTATGATGAAAATGGTGCTGGATATTACGGCGACGAATCGATTCCTCGCCAGAACGGAAACTTCGACTCGAGCTATGACGCCAAGACACGAAAGATGCACTCGGCGGATACTCTATCGAACAACCAGTGGGATGCACATGCGGAGACTGGCGTCCAGTCGCCCCAATTCGACAACATCCGGTCGGACTGGTCGACTGGCGAGCCTGAGACGGATGAGATGACCCGTGGGCGGGCTGATTCTACGGTCAATAGCGAGGTGGAATCCAAATGGATTCACCGAGACATACTGGCACAGATAGAAAGTGAGGAGCTGCAGGCAGCTGGCTTTATCCCCAGGTCACGCGCTCCCAGTAAGCAGCGACGGGACAAGAGTGCTCGGCGGGGCACCGACGCCGGCGAGCATCTCCGATTGAAGCAAGATCCGGCACTCGAGTCTGGAGAGGCCTCGAAATCTGCTTTGGACCTTCGAACAACGGAAGAGGCGGCGGACGAACAGGAGAACAACTCTGCGCAAAACGCAAAGGGCGGCTCTCGGATACCTGTTCCCAAGGTGAGTCAAGCAATACATATACCATAGGAGCCGTGCAGAGCCAGCATGGCCGTCATCTGTCAGCATGGGCTAACAATTCTATAGACACGCTCCAGGAGTGCCAGTGCCACTCTCAGAGAACTGACCACCAATGCCCCTCCCGAGAAGCCCAAGCCAGCGCAGCGCTCTGCCACAGAAACTTCTCCCAAGAAGGTTGGAGCCGCTGGCCGCAAGAATTCGGAGCCGGCAAACGCGAAGCCGAAGACAGCAGCTGGTAGACCCAAGACTCGCTCGGGTCCCAGCAAAGATTCTACAACTACACGACCTACTACACGCTCTGGAGAGGCTTCTCTGAGCAGTAGCCGCCAGCCCGAGGGCAACCCACCATGGATGGTTAACAGCTATAACCCCGATCCTCGCCTGCCACCCGAAAAGCAACTCATCCCCACCGTCGCAAAGAGACTTCAGCAAGAGAAGTGGGAACAGGAGGGCACATTTGGCACTGCTTACGATAAGGACTTCCGACCCTTGAACGACAGCTCGCTGATGCGAGAGAATTCTGTGCCATTGGGAGAGCCTAAGCAGGAGCCACCAGCTCAAGAGGAGATGGAAATACGAGCACAAACACCCGAAGCAGCAGGGCCGTCGGATGAGTGGCCGCTCAAAGCGGAGGCTCCCAAGAGCCCCCCTCAGGTGCGGCTGGGCTCATCCTATTCCACGATGCCCAAGATCTCAGACATGCAAGCACCAAAGAGCCCTCTGCCTGGCCAACGACCCCCAATGACACCTCAAGGAACTCAAGGAACAGCTCAGTCCCAGAGCCAGCTCAGCGAGAAGCCCCAGACCCCCCAAAGGATCCCCGATATTCCCGACGACCAAGACCAGAAAGGCGGCTGCGGCTGCTGCGTCGTCATGTAAATCAGAACTATGCAAGCAAGCACAGCGATGCAGTTTTATTTCTTCTTCTTTCTCTCTCAAAGCAACTGCGAATCTTTTGGCATTCACACATGTTATTATAACTAGGCAACTACTACCAAAGAGCATAAATCAACTAATCCGTACATATCGAGAACACTCTTTTTCTTTCTTTTCTTCAGCATCCTTTCTTCCCTTTTTTTAACGACGTTACGAACTACCCCCAAAAAGCTGTTTGACTTAAGCCGGCAATATTTTCCTCTTGTTAAACAGCAGCTACCTGTCGACCAACTGATTACCAAAGCGACTTGATCGATTTTTCCTTTTGTCCTTATTTTTTCGTACAACACCCCTGGTCGAGCCCCGAGTTAGAGTTTTAGAGAAAGCAGGATACAGCACATGCGTTGATTTTGGGGCCTCTTGTCCAACAACGCTAGGGAACTGCAGTTAGCCCTCGATGGGCTGTGAATAAAAACATACGGCAGCGAGGAGAAGAGGACGAAAAGAATATATACCATATCACCTATACACACAAGAGAGGAACCTGCTCGGGGCTACTACCGCATTCTGTACTTGTTTTATCAAGCAGATTCTGGTCTGATTCTTACCGTTTTGACCCGCCAATCTTTATATAATACTCTCTTTTTTCTTTTTCTGTTTTTGTACGTTTGCTTTGCGTTTCCTCTTTCTCCTTGTTTTTTTGCGTTTGCGTCTTTTCAGTTATTTGTTAGCAGAGGCGGCCTTATTCTTTTCAGTCTGTCTTGAATTTTCTCTCGCTTTTATCTTTATTGTTACAAGTTTTCTTAAGAGAAGGGTGTTTTGGGCGCTGGAGCGTTTTTGGAGGGATGGGAGGAATGGGGGAGGGAAAGATGGAGGGGACTTTTTTTTGTGATTTTTTTCTTCGCTTTTTTAGGTATTTTCTGAGAAAGACCGAAATCCTCAAATCCTGGAGAAAAAAAAAATCGATTTGTCAGAGTCTTCTATGGTGATATGTGTCAAGATTGGTGGATTTATGTGAAAATTTGTAGATTGTCATTTCATAGCACTATTCCCTCTTTTTCTTCGCTAGGCGAGCGGGTACTTGGTAGACGAGGTTACTACTGGTAGTATTACATCCAATTTGAGATTGTTTATTATACGATAAAGGGGCCATTGTGATGAGCAGCCTTGAAAAGCTTAATTGGCTTGTAAACCGAAACCGCAAGCTCCAGCTGGTGTTTACGCGTGTTGACCAAGTTAAGCTTTGTTATAGGGGCCGTCATGTACTAAGCAGTGCTAAACAGTTTACGGATGTTTGTTTACCGACTTCCAATTATCACATCCATCTTATTCAATGACGCCTACTCAACAGCTTTTTTTTCTCTCCCCCCACGCAACGAACTTTGATTCCGGGAGAGACATTAGTGGGACGCGCGTACAGACCGTTTGTGTCTCAGAATCACAAGGGGAAGATGATGGCGAATAGAAGGCTTCTAGAAAACCAGCTGACTCTTTCAGGGCTGTCCTACGGGGAGAAAAACGAGGCTGGAAGGTCCTAGAGGGCGGGTGGACAGGGCGCGCACTAATAGCGGCCAAGGGCGTCAATCAGATCAGCCCTTTATGATAGTGGGATTGGTAGTTACTGATTTAGCGTAGGCTGTCTTTACTCTCTACTTCATATGTGGCGTTTTTGACGAATACAATGCTGCATCACAAGGACAGCATAATTTTGAGAAAGACTATTCCGGCGAATGAATGCTGTGATGCTCTAAAAAGTGGGCGTTAGGCATCAGCTTGACGGCTTTTCTCTTCTCTTCTCTTTCTCCCTCTTTCATTTCGCCTCCCTCTTTGCATGACTGATTTTAACGAGCAACGAGAGTGAAAGGAGAGAGGCTCGACGTAGTAACACCACACCGATAGAGGCTGAGCAGGCACTGGATCGAGTAAATGATAGGCCAAGCAATGCCGCATTGCTTAAATTTGCGGAGGCGGAGACTCTCCCCCCTGTAACCTCTCGCTGTAGGATTTCCATTGTTGTAGGGCCGTCAGCAGCCCCTCCCTCTCACACCCCCTGGGCAGGCACCGGCATTTGGTGCTGCTACGCCCTGAGACACGTTTCCAGCTTGTCCAAATCCGTGTGCTGTGGTTACTTTTCCTTTTTTTTCTTTTTTTTCCCCCATTCTCGCCCTCGACTGGCAGCGCGTGCTTGTTTCTCTCTGTCCTGCTTTTCCCCCTAGAGACGCTAATTGTGAATTGTGAGTAGAGCCCTGCTTCTTTGGTCCTTCTTGCAGCTATTGACGTGATTCCCTTTGCGTGTTTGTCTTAGTTGCTTGTAGCGTTGCCCAATACATATATACCCGGACGAGGACCATTCGAGCATAGGGGGGGCGAACAATAGACTGCGAAGATACGACGAGCTAATACTGATCGAATCGAGAGATCTGGACGGACGATACAAGCTGTAGCGGTGGCAGCAACGATAGCTACGATTCCAGCAACAGCAACGATAGCAGCAGTGGCGACAGTGGCAGCAATAGCACCAATACCGACAGTAGCAGCGATTAGCAACGACATCAACAATTCCAGCACTAGCAGTACTAGCAACCAAACTAAGAAGAAGAAAAAGGAAAAGAGGAAAAGGGGACCAGGCAGAATATGCGGTCGCGGGGCGGCTATCCTATGATACGAAGACTCGGGATCGGGCGATGGATGTCGTTTACGTACGATGGCATGCAGGGGAGCAAGAAATAGCAGAGGTGATACCAGAGAGTGCAGCCATACCAGGTATCGCAGCCACTCCAGAGATTGCAGCCACCAAACGGATGTGGAAGGTCACGATACAGGCAAACACCCGCCCCGCGTTTGCTGCCACCCTCACAGACCCGTTCCTCGAAGCAGAGTATACAGTGTTTGAAGACTATCTCCGGAACTCGGACCGGCAGCATTGGAGTTTGCAGAGTTTGGAACTCGAAGATGGCACAGATGAGATGTCACGGGCAGAAGATCGAATACAGGCATACGGGGAGACGCTGCTTGGTCAAATAGGCGTCTTTAGACCCGGATTGCTGCATGCGCACATCAACGAGGTCCAGCTTGTCATTGCTGAGCATCATGATCATGCTTCATCCGAAGAGGGAGCGCCCGGAGGCATCCATTGCCTCGCATGGGAACTTCTCGAGTCTGTCAAGAACCCGCTGCGGCCAAAGTTGCGTTTGAAAGTGACAAGAGAGAGCAACTTTGACTTTGCCGGCCAACCACCTCGGCCTCTGGGGCCGCCGCGATCGCTGTCGAGCGTGCAAGCCAATACGAACGGGGTCTTTCACGTGCTTCTGGTGATTGCTCGAGACTTCAGCCGGAGGGGTGCTGCTCGTGATCCAGAGCCCGATCTTGCGCAGTGGCCGCTGATGAGCGTGCAGAAAAAACTAAAGAGTCGGATGCTGCTGGAAGTGGTGCGGCCGGGAAGCATAGAAGAACTGGAAGAGCATCTGAAGGTGAGGGCAGGGCACGGAGTGCTGTTTAATTTAGTGCACTTTGACCTTCACGGAAGAATTATGCGTGATGAATATGGCAATCAAGTCCCAGGGCTTCTATTTGCCAAAGGCTATCAGGCATCCAGCCCTCACAGAAATCCGGTGCCACCAACGCATCTCGCTAGAGCAACGGATGTTGCCAGAGTGCTAGCGGAATGCCGTGTCGAGAACGTGGTTCTTAATGCTTGCCTCTCGGCATACAACCGAACGGGGCCGACGACGAATCTGGCACACATCTTCCTCGAGCACGGTATTCTCAACGTGTCGGCCATGTGGTTCTATGTACACTGGAAAACGGTGACAACCTATCTTGGGGCTTTCTACAATGAGCTTCTCATCAAGGGCACTGACTTCCACCAGGCCGCGCAGCGAGGCCGAGATGCCATCCGGAAGAACCCCACGGGCAGGACGGGAAAAGCGTATGAGGATTCCTTTCTGTGCGTCAATTACACTAGAAGCTTCAGTAGGCCTGGTGCGATCCAAAGAGAGTCAAGCCCGACGCCGTCTACGCACTCGGCAGATTCGTCGACGTCCACCACATCGATGAAGAGCTTCATGAGCGGAAAGTGGCGAGGCTCGTCACCCCGACTTAGCGACAGTTTTCTCGTCGCAGATGAGCCCATCATGCGATTGGAGCTCCACTTGCTGGAGCTGGAGTACAAGCTCATGACCTCTCGGGTTGTGTATGCGAGCGACTTGCGCAAGGCCCCTGACTCGGACCTAAATGTGACAATTGAGAGGATGGTGACCATGTGGTTGAACACAAATCTGATTGACGAGGTCTTTTACTACAAGGCCAAAGACTTTGCCAAACCCAGGTTTCTCGCGGGCACGGTTTCACACCGAGAGAAGCGCACACGGGCATCTAATGGGGGCTATTTGCAGCTGCTCTTCCCGCGGCCGGTACGGGCTCTCCGGCAAACGCTGCACATCATCCGGGATGTGGACCCGGTGGTGGACCCCGGCACGCAGGCCGATCCGCTGGAGAACCAAAGGAATGAGGACCGGCGCGTGCTGGTGGAAAGGGGGCTGCAGCGGTTCGCGGAGCGGCTGTACGAAGAGGGACACAGCTATATGCTGTTCATTGGCAGTCGAGATGCGCAGTGGTGGCGCGAGCACCTACAGCACCTGAGCGGCGAGTGGTGGCTGAACATGGCGTGGAAATATACAGTGCATAGCCGATATGTAAGGGATGCCACGCTGCTGGCGGGAAATGGAAGGTCGATGCCGCGGAACATGCAGTGATGTTTCTGACTCAGCGGAAACGCAGCCATCGCGCAGCCGAGGCAGCCTTGATCGAGGTTGTGTTGTTGATTCGGGAGGTTCGGCGAGAGCGGGACTGGCTTACGGTTGGCCCATCCATCTGACCCGGGAGGGTGGCGCGACTTTTCCAACTTCTTTGTTGATATTTCTATCGTTGAGAGCGTGTATTTTTCTTGTGCATGGAGCGTTGCATTTGCATACCTACCTCGGGGAACAAGGTTAAAGGAGTATAGATCGTAAGGGTTCATATGTGCGAAATAGATAGAGCATGGCATGGAGTTATAAAGTATGGGGTTTATTTATTTTTACTCGACTAGTGTACAATGTTATAGAGGCTGCCAACTATTACATAAGTCTACTACATCTACTATCGCTACTTTACTATTTCGCTGCTGTCTTTACCATCTCTATTACTTCTACTTCTACTACCTCTACTAGTAGCACTATATTTACTACTTCTATCGCTGCTTTTGCCTCTACTGCTGCTATTACTGATTGCGATCTTATCCAAGTACAGTTAGAAACGAGATATATAAGCTTAAATTGATTAATATATACGGTAGTCAGTGCACTTGGGGCTAGTTTTGTGTGTGATCATTATATACACCTATAACAATCACTGTATTTTCTGCATGAACATGCTATGGAGCTAATATGGAGTACGGATCGTTCTAATTGAATGAGCCCTGCATGTCGTACATTACATGATGCAGGCCAAGACAAGGATGGTTTTAATGGAGCATGCAGATGCTACATAAAGGGAACGGTAAGCTAATAAGCATGACTTCATCCTCCGCTGATCTTATTCTCTTCTCCGACTTTCCAGATGGAGAAAGAAAGCCTTGCTCTCTGCTCGGATACTTATATTTTGCGCTTTGCCGAGCTGCACACACAACCGCCGAGACATACCTCGGACGGTCGGAACAGTCGGGTGGCTCTACTGGGATGCTGCTGGATAGGGGTGGTGACGATTAAGCGTAAGGCTGAGGGGCGTGAGTAGCTGCTACTTGGCCTGTCGCCGGGCAGAGGCCAAATCCGCGGTTCCGATAGGAATATCGGGACAAGAGAAAAGTATTTTAGTAGAAGATTCTAAGGATTTATAACGAGGCTTTTGATAAATGTCAATATCGAGCCATGTTTGGTCAAGTTCAAAGCCTGACCGTTTTATATCAAGCCACACTCACAGCGTGGCTGTAGCTGTCAAGGCACGGGAACAAGTAGGTATCGGGTACTCTGGATCCTGCGTTTCTTCTTCATCAGCGTCAGAAGGTGGGGCGTTGCGCCTTAGCGAGGGGAGACAAGTGACGTACTGGTTACTTCGTCTTTTGCCTTCCCGACAGCTGTTTTTGACAAAAGGCATTATTGCTGTCGGCTCTCTCTATTTATGCTTCATTCTAATTTCTCATTCTTCCCTCAGAGAACCGATACCACCCGTCATCGTATTGCTCCCCCTCCTCCCTTAGCGAGCGCTTTTTTATTTTATTTCATTCCTTTTTTTTTTTTACACTGCGAGCAAACGAAAAGACCGATACGGTAAAAGCGGACTCGCCGGCCCGGGACAGGCTGGACAAGCGATATAATATACAAGGACCTCCTAATCTGTTTTACCTGCGACCTACCTATTCGTATACCTTACCTCTATATCCACCCGCCTCCTGAGCAGGTTGATTCAATTGCAGCAGGAAAAAAAGGGGACTTTGATCTTGATTGCTATTTTTGGAGCCGTGTTTTATTGCTGGCTTCGGCACTGCGCGCGAATCTCGCATCCATCTATAACTGCATCTGCCTATTATACCTACAGCTAGTGCACCCAGCTCCGGCCTATCACGCATTCTGCTCTGCTCTGCACAGCGAATGAGGACATCGCAGCGACGCTACTCCGGCGCAACATGAGCTCGACAGACGTCGTGGCCAATGGCCACAGCCACGACTTTGAATACAGTTACAACGATGACAACGTCCTGCGACCGCGGCCGCGGAAACCTCTGCATGCGCAGGTGTCGCAGCTTTCGGCGGCGTCATCCACCGACGGCGACAGCCAGCACCTCAGCTTGCCTGGCGATAATGGAGCGGGGAGCGCCACAACGAGGTGAGTCTTGATTAAAAACATTCGAATGTCTGACCTGCAACCGATTTAACAATTTGTGCTCTCAAAATAGCGGCCGTTCCACTCCCGTACCAGAAAACGCTCCTCCATCGACAAAATCGCTTTCTTCCGCGCGCAAGCAGGTTCGCGCCGAGCAGCGCCGCCGCATCTTCCCTACCATCGAGTTCTCCTCGCGCGTTTCCCACTTCGACCCCGAGAGCGACTATCGCGATTTCCATGGCTTCTTCAACCTCTTCTGGATTGGCCTTGCCATCATGGGCATCACCACCATGCTGCGCAACATGAAGGATACGGGATATCCCATGCGCGTGCAGATTTGGGGCCTGTTTGCCGATAAGCTGTGGCACCTGGCTGTTGCTGACTTCCTCATGGTCGCCAGCACCGCCATCAGCTTGCCGCTGCATCGCTGGGCCAGGACGATGCCGAGGGGGGGTGTTTGGAGCTGGAACAGAGGTGGCATGGCGATCCAGAGCATCTACCAGGTCTTCTGGCTGGCCTTCTGGATCGGCGTGCCCTTCTGGCTGGAGTGGACATGGACGGCGCAAGTGTGTCTCCTGCTGCACACCATGGTTCTGCTCATGAAGATGCACTCGTACGCCTTCTACAACGGCCACCTCTCTGAAACCGAAAAGCGCCTTCGCAGCCTTGACGAGCCGAACGCTTCCAAGCAAGATCGCAGCCCCGCCTACGTCTATCCCAGCACTGACCACCGCAAGGGCAGCGTATCTGGAATCCCCATGCCTCGTCCCACAGAGCCCGCCAGCTACCAGGAGGACAAGAAGGACAGGAAGGCCAAGAAGCAGCAGAACGGTACAAATGGGCGCCTTTCCGCGGACCACGAACCCACCAGCGCCGACGAGATTGACGAGCTGCGTGAGGACCTCGCCCGTGAGCTTACGAGCCCCATTGGCAACATTACGTACCCGCGCAACCTCACCTGGCCCAACTACATCGACTTTCTGTGCTGCCCGACGCTCTGCTACGAGCTCGAGTACCCCCGCAACGCCACCATCAACTGGACCTCGCTCATCGCCAAGATCATTGCCACCTTTGGGTGCATCTTCCTCCTGACCATCACCTCCGAGGAGTACATCCTCCCCGTCCTTGTCGACGCCTCGCACCGCCTCGAAGCCGCTTCCTCCTCCTCCTCAGTCGTCCTCGAATCATGCCTCATCCTCGCCGAGACAATCTCCTGGCTGCTCTTCCCCTTCATGCTCACCTTTCTGCTCGTCTTCCTCGTCATCTTCGAATACGTCCTCGGCGCTTTCGCTGAAATCACCCGCTTCGCCGACCGTCAATTCTACGCCGACTGGTGGAACTCGACCGACTGGATGGAGTTCTCGCGCGAGTGGAACGTCCCCGTGTACTCCTTTTTGCGACGCCACGTCTACAGCGCGTCTCGCCCGCACACTGGCAAGGCCTTTGCCACCTTTATCACTTTCCTCATCTCTGCGGTGGGACACGAGATCATCATGGGGTGCATCACGAAGAAGTTTCGCGGCTACGGCTTCGTTTGCCAGATGCTGCAGCTACCTATTGTCATGATGCAGCGCACCAAATGGGTCAGGGGCCGCAAGACGCTCAACAATGTTTGTTTCTGGTGCTCCATGATTTTGGGCCTCAGCTTGGTGAGTTTAGCTATTCCTTCTATGAATGAATATTGTCAACTAACGTGAACATTTAGATTTGCGCGCTCTACGTTCTCGTATAAAAAAAATATTATACCCCCTGCTGGCAGACTTACTACACTCATTAGCATGTTATTTTTTCCTTATACATCTCGTTTTTTTCTTCTTGCGTTTATTAAAGTTATCATGGCATATATTATCCAGACTGGCTTTGGACTTTTTTTTTTCCCTTTATTTCCTTTGTATCAATCAAATCGATAAATGGGGAGGTTGACTTTTGTTTTGTTTTGTTTTGTGCTTGGATATGTGTACATATATATCTTATTGGCGACATGGTTTCCTGTTACTTGTAGCATCAATATATCTGCATCTCACGATAGCTAGTACTTTACATCTTCTTGATATTGGGCATTGCTCTCACTTATGGACGTGCATTAAATAAGCTAAATCGACTAAAACGCTCTCGACTACAAAGCTTTCAACATACCATATTAGACTGAGATTGAACACACATTACATCACCGACACGAGGAGAGTTTATACATGATTGCATTCCATTTATTCATTTCTCGTAGAGATGGCTAAATTACTCCGTCCCTCGCCTCTCTTGGAGGGGATATCAAGGGGATTATAGGGTAAACGCAACTCTGGGCCCGTTGAACCTAGGACCTCCTAAAATAATCGACAAAGGAAAATAAAATAAAAACCACGTCCAGACCATATTTGCTCTAAAACCATTCAACTCCATGATGATAAATCAAACTTTTTGTCCCTGTATCCCGAATTCTTGATCCATGACAAAAGCGTCGTTTAGTCGACCTCCTCCATGGCGCTGTCGCCGGTCTCGACGGCAGGGGTCTCCTCGGCGGGAGCGGCCTCAGCAGGGGCGGAGTCGTCCTCCTCAATGTTCAGGCCGAGCTGGACAAGCTTGTGGATGCGCTCAGCGAAGCCAGCGGGCTCATCAATGGTGAAGCCAGAGACGAGCAGAGAGGTCTCGAACAGAAGCTGGACGATGGACTTGACGGTGCGGTCGTTCTCGCCGTCGTTCTCGACCTTCTTCTTGAGCTCCTGGATGATAGGAGACTTGGGGGAGATCTCAAAGGTCTTCTTGGAAGACATGTAGCTGGACATGGAGGTGTCACGGAGAGCCTGGGCCTTCATGATACGCTCCATGTTGGCAGACCAACCAAACTGGCCGGTACGGATGGCGCAAGGGGAGAGGCCGAGCTTGTCGGAAACAACAACCTTCTCGACCTTGTCGCCGAGAACGTTCTTGAGAGCCTTGGCAACGTTCTCGTACTCCTTCTCCTCCTGCTCACGGGCAGCCTTCTCCTCATCGGTCTCCTCAAGCTCGAAATCCTTGGTGATGTCGACGAGCTTCTTGTCCTCGAACTCCTTGAGCTGAGTCATGGCGTACTCATCAATGGGGTCAACGAGGAAGAGAACCTCGAAGCCCTTAGCCTTGAGGGCGTCAAGGAAGGGAGACTTCTGGACAGCCTTGAGGGACTCGCCAGTGATGTAGTAGATGTTCTTCTGGTGCTCGGGCATGCGAGTGACGTAGTCAGTGAGAGAGGTCAGCTCATCGCCAGACTTGGTGGAGTTGAAGCGGAGGAGCTTGGCCAGGATGCCACGGTTCTGGGAGTCCTCGTGGATACCGAGCTTGAGGTTCTTGGAGAAGGCGCTGTAGAACTTGTCAAACTGCTCCTTGTCCTCGGCAATCTCCTGGAAGAGCTCAAGAGCCTTCTTGACAATGTTCTTCTTGATGACCTTCATGATCTTGTTCTGCTGGAGAGTCTCACGAGACAGGTTGAGAGGGAGATCCTCAGAGTCGACAACACCCTTGACGAAGCCCAGCCACTCGGGAATGAGCTCGGTGGCGTCATCAGTGATGAAGACACGGCGGACGTACAGCTTGATGTTGTTCTTGGTCTTCTTGGTCTCGAACAGGTCAAAGGGAGCACGCTTGGGAACGAAGAGGATGGCACGGAACTCGAGCTGACCCTCAACGGAGAAGTGCTTGACACCAAGGTGGTCCTCCCAGTCGTTGGAGAGAGACTTGTAGAAGGAAGCATACTCCTCCTGGGTGATGTCCTGGGGGTTGCGAGTCCAGATGGGCTTCTGCTTGTTGAGCTCCTCCTCCTCAATGGTGGTCTCCTTGACCTTCTTGGTCTTGGGCTTCTTCTCCTTGTCCTCCTCCTCGTCATCAACCTCCTCGATCTTGGGCTTCTTGTCATCGCCCTCCTCCTCCTTGACCTCCTCAACCTCGGCATCCTCATCAGGGACCTCCTTCTCGGTCTCCTTGGTGACGTGGAGGTAGATGGGGTAGCTGATGAACTCGGAGTGCTTCTTGATAACCTCCTTGATGCGGCTCTCGTTCAGGTAGTCAGCCTGCTCATCCTTGAGGTGGAGGATGATGGCGGTACCACGGCCGAGCTGCTCGCCCTCGGTGTCGGCAGTGATGTTGAAGGTGCCACCGGCACTGGACTCCCAGATGTACTGCTCGTCATCGTTGTGCTTGGAGACGACGCTGACACGGTCGGCGACCAGGTAGGCGGAGTAGAAACCAACACCGAACTGACCAATCATGGAAACATCGGCACCAGCGGTCAGGGCCTCCATGAACTGCTTGGTACCGGAGCGGGCAATGGTACCCAGGTTGTTGACAAGGTCCTAGCGTTGCATGTTAGCAAACATGTTGCAGTGAGTATGAGATTTGGAGTCAAAAACTTACAGCCTTGGTCATACCAATACCGGTATCACGGATGGTAAGGGTCTTGTTCTCCTTGTTGGGGATGATGTCAATGCGCAGGTCCTTGCCAGAGTCGAGCTGGCTGGGGTCGGACAGCGACTTGTAGCGGATCTTGTCCAAGGCATCGGAGGCGTTGGAGACAAGTTCTCGCAGGAAGATCTCCTTGTTGGAGTAGACGGTGTTGATGATGAGGGAGAGGAGCTGAGAGATCTCAGCCTGGAACTCGAAAGTCTCAGCCATGGTTGCGGTGGGTATCAACGGAAAACTTGAGAATCTGATGGTTGATGAATGTTAGTTGATTGTTATTTTTGCTTGAAAGTCTTTCTTGGAGGGGTTGCCAGTGGAAAAGATGACTGGAAAGTCAAGGGAGAAAGAAGAGAATTTATAGTCAGAGATCCCAGATCAAATTGATCTTTATTCGCAGAATTCGCAAAGACCGAATTCCAGAATCTGCAAACTCGATCAAGAACCACAGGCAAGGCTGAAGCTCTCGTTTTCTCCCAAATGGCGGGGTGATAAGGACAAAAAGCACGGGCTCGAAGAGGAAAGTGGGATGATAAGAGGCTACTACTAACCTTGATGGTAAAAGAAAAAGACAGGCTCAAATGAGAACAAACGTATCTCGAGCACGTTTGGGGGTATTGCGGGAGAGAGAAAAAAGAGGTGTTTGTTAAACAGAAAAAAGAAGAGAATGGATGGAGAGGAAAAGAGGAAGAGAAGAGGAGTGCGGAAGGAGCAGCACGCAGTCCTAAAAAAGGCTGCCAGTTGCTGGGTTGCGCGCTCGCCTATCCAGAGATTCCATGAGATTCTATGGTCGGTGCCCGTCGCCTGCGGGGCGCTGATTGGCCAGAGGCGACTGCTGGAGTCTTCTAGACAGTCCGAGCCGAGTCTCAGAAGGGACCAGAAAAAAAAATTAATTGGGCTTTCTTTCAGGCGGGCACAAGGCAGCGACCCCTCCAAGCCCGGTTTTTCCTTCTAGTGAGGGGAGGCGGCGCCTGCTGGAGCGTGCTGGCAGCTGTAGAGCATTCTGGTTCTTTGAGATTCTGTCCACCAAGGTGTTTTGGTGCATCTTCTTTGTCGGCATGCTGTACTCGATTACTAGTAGTCATCGGCTTATTTTCTCTATCCTTTCCTTTCATATAGCATACCTAACATAGAAAGAACTGAAAGTCAATAACGCCTAGATACATGCTACCATCTCCTCCCATCCAAACCCCCATGTCTCGTCCACCTCTTCTGCTAGAAGCTTCCAATGTCCCGTCTCATCCCTTCACCACCGACGAGGCTGACGATGAGGGGAAACAGCCCCAGCCGCAGGGCCCCCCATCCCCCTCCAGATGCAACTGGGCACCGCTGCAGCGACCCCGACAGGGGCAGCGACTATCGCTCTGCGCCACTGAAAAAACTCGGCCCAGCCTATCCTTTCAAGAGTGCCACTCGGAGCTAAACATCCCACCTGCAGCACTTTAGCATGTGGTTGGCTTGCCGCTAGTTTGCCAGTGCCTTGCCATCGCCTTTGACTAGTCGAGTTGGAGGCAACTCGAAGGCAAACGAAGGGTGCTGAAGCGATTTTGATAGCCTGGGCCTGAGATCTGGGATCGTACTCTGGTGAAGCACCAGGCATGTTCCAGCTCGGGCAGGAAACCAATAGGCACCATCGTCAGGGTCGCTGAGGGTTTTGCTTAGCGCCCATCTGTCCGCCTAGTAGGCAGCTGTAACCCCCGCTATGGCTGAATCCCAGAGACCCCTCCCTTGCATACATGGTGAGCCGAGTCAGTTATCGTGCAAGTACAAGCTGGTCAACCCCTTGTGATACCTCTGGGAGACAAGACATGGATGCTATTCACGCATCCGATCCGACGCCCTGCATTTGTCTCGTTACATGTAATCTTACAGTCCATCTATCCGGTTCTATCCAATTCCTTTGTACTCGCTTTTCATGCAGCCAACCCCAGTCCTTGTCTCGCATCGCGACAGGACGCTCTCCATTCAGCCCTCAGTCTCTCAGTCTTGTAAAATCACCCTCCCAACCTGGCGGTACTTTCGATCCGCGTACGACAGCCCGAATTTGTTCGCATGGCTCCCGGATATCAGTTCCACCACTTCTCCCACGACAATAACATGATCCCGCACTCTCATTAGTCCCCTCGTTGGCTCGTCAGGTAATAATCGACACCTGAGCGCGTACAGGACTCCCTCTGCCTTTAGCAGAGGAGCTCCGTCCGTCTTGTCCGTATCGTATTCTATCCCATCAAACACATCGTCAGTGTTTCCTTTTGTAAATCTATCTGCTACTTCCACGCCCAATTCGTCTCCAGACATGACGTGTATATTGAAATGACGGCTCGCTATTATGGCGTCTAGTGTTCGACTCGGTGTGGCAATGTTGAACGATATTAATGGAGTTGGAGAAAGAGTGAGAGATGTAAATGATGACATGGTCATTGCTCTTGGCGTTTCTCCGTGTGTTGACGTACAGACAACAACGGAATGCGGTAGCAGTCGCATAACAGAGCGTATTTGTTCCGGGAGATCGGCTGGAGAGGTAGGGTCTGCGGTCGGAGGTATAGGAGGGGAGGTGTGCCACGAATGAGGACCATGGCTCGCGGTTTGGAGGTTCGTCTTGTTGTCATCTATTAGAGCTATTATTTAGCAAGCCAGGACGTCAACCAAATCGCATTCCGGTGTCCTCACGTATAGTATTTTGTGCGGCTAGGCTTGAACTTTCAGCTGCTCGGAGTGGTCGCACACCCGCCGCATATTCCCCTAGAGATATCGCATGGCCCACAACATCATGGACGCCTCTCATCAACCGTATGGCCCAGAACCCTCTCTTTTGTACGTTCCAGGCATCTCCAAAGCCGCGGCTCACGCTCCGGTTTGCGCTCCAGCATCCAAGCTGCTGCGACAGCTGTCGCACGGTCCTAGCAGCCCTCATCGAATCCCATGCGGTCTTGGTACTTATTCTTCTTCTATTTAGACATACAAAGAAGCCCAATTGAAGAATAAATCTCGAGTATAAAAAGAAAATACGCAGAGTTAGTAGCTTGTCCCTCTTCGTTCGACGTTCCGGCGAAGCAAGACCAATTCCTTATCGATAAGCACCGTTCGCTGTGCCGCCACTACGGGAAGCGGGCCGGAAATTTTGCGACACCAACACCAGCAAGATCACCACATGCGACATTGATACCAAAAAAGCTCGCGAAAAGCCCGATACAGCAGCACACCAATTCTCCCCAATTGAACGGCTCTCTGCTATAAATTCAACAATTCAAAGACTTAAACACCAATAAAACCCGCCAAAATGGGGAAATTCCCCGCCCCCGCCGCCGGCCTTCTCTCCTCCTCTCCCCTCCGCCCGTCCACAACCTCAACCTTCTCAGCCCACAGCAGCTGCCTCCGCACGCAGACCCGAAACGCAACCTTCATCCCCCGACCCAGAAGGCCCTACACCTTCACGCAGCTGATCCAGCTTTCCGACGGATCCACCTACACTGCCCGAACGACCTCCCCGCTGCCGCTGTACCGCGCTGCCAAGGACACACGAAACACCCTCCTGTGGCAGCCCAGCGAGAAGAGCTTGCGAAACGTCGAGCTCGATGAGGCTGGTAAACTGGCCGCCTTCAGAGAGAGATTCGGAAGGGCGTACGATGCCGCGGCACAGGCTGTAGAGGGCGAGGCGAAGGGTGATGAGGCTGCTGCTGCGGAGGCGGCAGCGAAGGAGCAAGCTGCCGCAAAGGCCGCTGAGGAGGATGCTGGATTGAACTTTGAGGACCTATTGGCGGAATTTACGCCGCAGGATACGAGCGCATTGAAAGATTCAGGTCCGAAGAAGGCCCCTACACGGAGAAAGTAATGAATATGGTGTGATGTGGAGGGGAATGGTTGTATTATATACTTTGTACGAATGACAGATGGAAAAGGCCAGGCGCAGACAACGTCACAAAAATGGAGAGGTATGTAAATACGATAGACGGAGGGGAGAAACCGCATTGGATTAGAGAATCGACTCTGTTCAAATATGTACAGCACTTTGAGCCTGGCGGCCTACAATGATATAACAAAAAAAGGGATGCATCTCCGAATTTTGAAACGATTATGAATAGTAGCCGCACTCCCGCTTTCTCCCTCCCGTTTAATTTGACCATTTCGCTCATAATCGTAGTGTACTGCTGGGGATAGACCATTACAACCCCAAACTAACTCGTTAGTCCGAATCCTCATCTATAGTAGCCCGGGCACGGTCAATGGCGGTGTTGCCGGGAGGCTTCGTCTGATAGACGGGTGGCCTGTAGAAAGCAGATTCATCATCTTGGGCATCCAGCTGCATAAGGAATGTCTCCCACTTCTCAATCAACTACACGCTTGTTAGCAAAAACTCGAAGAAAAAAAAAAGATTACTGTGTAATAGAAGAAAACTCCTTCACTTACTTCCTTCTGTGCTTCAACGGCACCTTCAAGGAACGTCTCGACACCGCTCTTGAAATCCTCCACCTTCTCCTTCTCGAACCGATCCAGCTCAGCTCTCATGTTGCGACCCATGTCTTCAAAGAGCAGACGAGCTTGATGGACTTTCCTCTCCGATTCCTGCACCTCGGCATTCATCTGGTTGAGTCGGTCCTGCTGGCTCTTGCCCTGTCGAAGCAGTTTGTCTTGTGTAGACTTCTTCTTCTGGAGCTCCGACTCAGCCGAGTGCCAGGCGTAGAACCCCTTTTGGCGCTGGCTGAATGCCTGCTTGATTGAACCAATGAGGCGAATGTACTCATCAATAATGATTCCGAATGTCAGGACGTCTTGTTGGGCTTGACGGTCGTACACATCGCGGATGGTAAGCTGGAGGTCAGAGAGAGCGTCCAGGGGGCCAGACAGTGAAGGCGAAAGCTCAACAGTAGACAGCGCGTGGAGAGAGGCAGAGAAATCAGCCGCAGCCTCTGCCATCATCTTTCTCTGGCTGACCATAGCATCCATTGCTTTCAGCAGACCCTTGAGCTGATTCTCCAAGGCATCAAGGTACACCTTGCGATCATGGAACCAATCGTCTTGCTCCACAAACTTGCTTCCTCCTCCGACATTAATGCCCAAAGATCCCAATACTCCCTTGCTCTCAGTGGGCAGAGGCTCTCGTCTTTCCTTGTGTTTAATATCTACATTAAACGCCTCACTCTCCAAGAAGAGCTTTAGATCAGCGTCGTGCTGAAGGACAGGGTGCGCCGCAGTCTTGTTGAGCATCTTCTCCAGTGCAGCTCTTCTACTTTCCACAAAGTTGCTGTCGAAGCGGCCAACAGCCTGCTTCTCGGGAGGGGGCGGCACCACATATCCGGGGTTGTTTCCATGCAAGGTAGTGTAGAGCCATAAGAAGTCTCGGTATCGACGCTTGACTTCGAATTCGGGCTGCTTGTAGGCTCTGGAACTAGTCTGATAGAGGAGAGGTTATTGAGTTGGTGTGAATTTTCACTTGTAAGAAGAGAAATTAGGAACTACCGACCTTGGTTCTCACAGAGTACACAATGTGGGAGCTTGTCAAATCTCCAATCTTGACTGGATCTCCAACGGTAATATAAAACGTTGGCTTCGCTGCCTCTTCCACGCTCACGCTTGGCTGTGTGTTGCTCCGTACACTACTCGGTCTCGCAGCATCTACCGGAGGTGGCGCTCTTGGGCCTCTAGGGCCTTCCAAGTCGTCGTCGTCGTCGTCAACATGGTGAGGGTCGGCAATCCTTCTCGCCGCCTGCTGTTGCTGGGGTGCCATCGTCGTCCTGATCACCATCTGCTCCTTCAGAGGCGGCACCGGCGGGGCATCCTGCGCAGCGGCATCTGGGGTAGGTCCAGCGCTTAGAGGGCCGAGGGGATCGTCAACGGCTTCAAGCTTAGTGGGCTGGGCGACGATGCGGCGAGGAGCGCGCGAGGGTCGAGGCGCTGACGAAGTCGAGGCCTGTGATGTCGCTGGCGGGGAAGCAACAGGCTCGCTCTCGGCGGGCGGCTCAGGGGGGGTCTGGCTGGAATCAGCCCATGGCGATTCTTCGACGTCCATTGCGATGCGGGAATTTGTCGCTGCGGATGCGACGGACGAGATTTGGCGGAGGGCGTTGAGGAATTGGACGCTGGTGTTGAGCTGCGAAGGACAGAGCAGCTTGCTCGACGCAGAGTGGCGTAGAGCGATTGGGGAATACTGGTACCCGGCCTTAGCGTCTGCTCAACGTCAGCGGTTGCGTACCTGTACGAGGCTGCCACCAGCTGCCACCTAGTAGGTAGCGAGCCCCCACCAGCACTCCAACATGCCTCAGCCTTGAGGTATTCATTGCTGCCTCATCGATTAATTTGTTTTCACAGGTGTCGCAAAATTGCAAAGAGTTGGGCTCTTATAAGGATATAAATGCCAATCTATTCATACTGATGTGACAAGGAAAGGAAAAAAAAAAAAATAGATAGTGAATTCTCATTCTATCATTATTCCCTATATCAAACAAAACCAAGAAATTCAAACACCAATTCCAAGTCTGTCCTCATAGCACATATTAAACCGCCCTTTTCAATAGTCCTTTATCCATTTGTAAGCGCTTAGCTTCCGCGACAATTATATATTTCCCATCATTAGAGCTGTGTGCTTGATTCTCCATTTACTGGGTATTTGCTTCACTCTTCTTTGTCATTGACTCGAGTAAACCCCCCACGGATTTATCGGTCAGGGTCGTAGCATCCGCCGGCTATGACGAGATTCATCCGAGTGAACTTGACTTTGGTCACCGGCGTCTTTTTCGTTGGGAAGGCCGAGATTTGATCGGGCGTTATCATCACTTCCTTGCTCTTCTTCTTGGTGCCGGTGGTTGCACCTGTAGTAGCTGACTGGCCTGAGGCTCCTGCGTTGATCCGTGATGCCTCTCCATTGGGACCGTTGATGGCCATATCAGTACCTGCAGTTGCAGCCTCAAGACCAGCTTGTTGAGCGGCTTTATGAGGATCTGCTGGCGATTCGACGTCCCACAGTCGAACAGTGCCATCTTGGCCGCCAGATGCGAGTACGTTGGACTCAACGCTGAAACTGAGCGACCAGATACCCCCTTTCCCGTGCCCGCGAGACCGTTTGATGCGAGTTCCTTTGACCAGGTCCCAGAAGAAAATATTGCCGGCAATATCTGCGCTGGCTAGGATCTTACCGTTGGGAGCACATTCCAGAGCGCTTATGTATTCTGTATGGCCTGTGAATACTCTTACGCATGCACCGGTAGTTACTGACCACATGCGGATCGATTTGTCCGTCTCGTCTGAGGCTGAAAAGACGTACATGCCGTTAGGATGCCATACGATGGCTGAGATGGCGGTATCGTGGCCAACAAGGAGCCTCTGAGGTGATGCATGGTCCTGCATCCAAACTCGAACAACCTTGTCATAACCACCAGTCAAGAAGTAATGTCCGTGGGGACTCCATTGAGCCCTATAGACGGGCCCATCGTGCGATTTGTATACGCATAGGCAGGTCCAGGATTCCAAGGACCAGAGCCGAATCTGCCCATCTCCTGAACATGATAGCAGTAATTTTGGTCGCCCGTCAATGGCTACGTTTTGTCGGCCTTCATCGCCAAAGAGCTTTTGAGGGGGTCCCGAAGCTGAGTCTGAAAACGAAATATCGTATACGGGTCCAAAGTGTCCAATAAGTTTTCGGCTGTTGAACTTGGTGCCCTTTTCGTGGGCATTTGAGCTTGGGAGGGCTTTGCCATCCAGAGACCAAACACGAATGTAGGATTCGCTGGTACCAACAGCTGCTAGTTGCCCATCATCGGAAAATTCCATGCATGAAACGCTATTTCATATTTAGTCTATGCGCTCTTCTCAAGAAACAAAGTTACTCACCTTCCAAAGGAATTATGGAACGTAAACATGCAAGCGCTTACAGGCACACCGACGCCGCCTGTTCGCCCTTCAATCTTGAATCTGTCCCTGTTTTCTCGTAGCTTTTGCATCTCAAGCATGATATCGCGTGGTCGAGACGGCGGTAGGGGTAGGTCTGATCTGTTTGGAGCATCCGCACTCTCTTCCCTCTTGATTTTCCGATCAAGCTCTTCTATCAGACTAGGCCCGCCAGGGGGTGGTGGAATTCGTCGCTCCTCGTCTTCGATTTCAGCACGGACGTCGTCGCGGAGATCTGCATCCATTGGTAGAGGGCCTAGGCTCAGGGGCGCAGCCGGATCCAAAATATCCTTGTTGGACAATCCGATATTGACTCCAGGAATGCCTTCTCTAGCGTCGATCTCTTCGATTTCTAGGCTCTTGGACTTCCTGAAAACCGCCTCAAAGCTAAAGGGGGTAATAGGTCCACGAGCGGTTGAATCGACTTGACAATACGTAACAAGAAGTTGTCGAATAACGGACCCACCATGATCAGACTCTCGCTCAAGAAAGTTAAAAAGGTCGCCGGTAGCATGCTGATTCAAGGGAATGCGATACTTATTCTCCTTGTACAGCTTAGTAACAGGGTTCTCGTTTACATGCTGAGGAAGTGTGATTGTTGCGAATATTTTCAGATCATCTGCGTGCGATGCCTGGAAATGTTGGCCGATATCTCTTAGAAATATTTTACCCTCTTCTGTGTATCCATTTCCGACTAGCTCAATGAAGGAATACACGAATGTTGGCCAGAGAAGTTTGGATAGCTCAAACTGCATACAATCTTTTTAGTAGATGGCAAGGGGCGCTGATCGGGAATCACACTGACTTTATAGATTTCAAGATTATTTTCGACCCAATCTCTTAATAACCGGAATGCTCTTGAATACTTTTTGGGGCCCAAATTTGCTAGTTGCTGTACTGGTTTACCGTCATTGCCAAGATGTTTTGACTCTTGTCGGAACACTTCTTCTGTCCTGTTGAATCCCCTTTTAAGCAGATAGTCCGTGACCTAGTATGATATCGTTAGCATCATCATATGATGAAAGGGATGAAAGCAACGGCTGGAAATAAAAGTCTACATGCACATCGGCCCAAATGAGATGAACAGTGGCATTAGATGGAGAGTGAGGATATGTTGGTCTCGTGCCAAGGTGGCCTTGGGACCTCGAAAAGAGCAAAGGCCTGAAGCCTAATACAATACCACGTACAATTTGGTTAAGATTCTGATTTGACATTGCGCCTCCAGTCGTGCCGGTTGTGGTGGTGGCTGCGGCAGGCGGACCAGCTGGCGACGTTACTGGCTGTCCTCCATACGAGTTGGCCGCACCAGCTCCCTGGGCTGGTACTTGAGCTGCCATCGCGAGAAGAGAGCAGACGCCGCTGTGATATAGATAGAATGAAGGTTGTTGTGCCTTTAAATGTCCAGTTTCAAAATGCCAGTATCATATCAGATGCTTGGCCAGCGCGAAGTGAAACGAAGCGCAATTTGGCAGCTTTCCCAAGTGAGATGAGCTATGCCTGATTCTCACGTTCTTGATCGTGTGGCGGTATGTTGATTGAACTTTCTCTGGGTAAGCGCTTGATGAGATACGCCAAGATTGCGAATTCCGCCTGGTATGTCGTTTACGCGAGATTCGGTGATAAATTGGACGCTGCAGACGGCCAAAAGGGCACTTTCTGTGATGATTAGGTTGTTGGGCTTAATGTGAAAGCATTAGAGTTGAGGTGACGGGGGAGAAATCGCGAATCGCTGGCCGGCGCGGGATAGCCGATGTTTAAGCGGCGCCTCTCTCAGATGCTGCTCAGCTGCAGCAAACGGAGGGCATAGCACGTTCGTTTGCATGGGATTTCTCATGAATATGTCAAATATAGCACTGTGTTGCATAATCTAAGGTTTTATCGCCTCTATTGTAAACGCACGAGCTACAGTTGGTAGAAGACTTGTGACACGGGCTACCAGACGATTCGCGACATCTTATCGGCGCGTTGGGCTGACCCACAGTAATTCAACGGCACTCTTCTCTCTTAAGTCTTAAGCTTCACATTCATACTACACTAGGCCTTAATCAAAGTTGAGCTTGCAACGTCATAACGCTCATTTTATTTCAAATCATCTCCACATCCGACCTTTTTAAACCTCGAATAGTCTAGCAAGGGATTGCAAAGTTCTGCCTAATTTTATCCGACCGAGCCTGTTCGCTCAATCTCACAACCATGGCTTCACCAGAGGATATCGTCATGGGGGACGAGAGAGAAGAGACTGGCCAGCCTCAAGTTCCCTTCACCTTGGAAGAAAATATAGCTCAGCTCAATGCTATCGACAAATCCATGGTCCAGCTTATGAATCACACTGCCGCTGCACTGGGCGCCCTCACAACCCCAGAATCATCAGACGACAGCAATCCTTCAGCATCCGTAGACCCAGCGGCGCAAAAGGAGACATTTCGGCAGGCAACAGACACTTTCTTGAGCACGCTTCATAGTATTGATGTGCGAATGAAGCGGCAGATTCTCGCACTTGAAGAAGCGGGCATCGTAAACCTTTCATCCAGCGCACCCCGTCAAGGCCCCAATCCTAGTACCAAGCCGTCTCTCAAACCTAATGGAGTTGGAGGCATTGGAAACCTCGATGTTGGATGGCTAAATAGTCGAGGCACCAAAGTAGAGCGAGATATGGAGCTAGAGCTGTGGAAAAGGACTCGGGAGATTCTTGAAAAAGACGAAGGCAATACCAAGGAGGAGTAACGAATGACACGACGCGCTTTAACGAATATGCATTGATTTGGAGTACTTAAGTATATACACCTCATAGTATGGCAATCCCATATGTCCACTAATGCAACGCTACTAATACGAATTTGCAGATAATAGCTAGCATACAACCACTTATGGTAATACTCTTTAATGTCGCGATGACTCACGCCTTATCCTCAGATACCCATTTCAGATATCCATTTCACTATCACAGAGCCTGTTATAGGCATGTGTGATCTTGTCAGGACTATCGGCTGGTCTTGGTATAATATTCTCTGGTTGGATACTGACATGGGACGTCAGCCTAGGGACAAATCCTGGCGTTTTTGGATAGCATAGGGACTTACAGGGCGTCAAAGAAGTAGCAAGAAAATTCACCAGTATTAGGCGTTGAGTGTTTAGCTGGAGGAGTAGAGTTAGATGTTGGACTGGCAAAATGAACAGAATTAATTAAGAATTCTTACCCTGATATCCGACAAACGAAACACAATTATTCCTCGCGTTGCAGCTATACTGGCATCTATTCTCGGCCCATGGGACCCAAGTAGTACCCAAGGCGAAATGCTGGGCGTGTTAGACGATGGTGTTTTCATTGGAAATGTGGGCGAGGTGGCACTTACGTCTATATCGCTGACGGTTTGATGGCGCGCTACCCATGCTGGATCGAGGACAAATTGGCTCGCAAATTGGGATAACGGCTTCACTTCGTGGTACTGAATCGTCCACTGATCATACTTTTTGGGAGATCCGAAGACACAGGCTTTGAAGTGCTGCTGATCATCGGCAATGACTTCTTGGTCATGAGCCCAGGGATTACTAGCAACGGTGGCACTCAATGAGGTAGCCAACAAGACCAAGACGAGGCGAAATGCGGCGGCGAAACTCCATGGAGTCATCATTGTGGCCAATATAAACCGGTGGAGACAACTTGTTGCTACAATATTATTTTGAGACGATCGGGATGAGCGCAGCTGTTTAATCCAGAGTCTTTGGCTGCAGTGATAGTTTGAGGTCCGCGACTGAGGGCTGCCCCTCTCAGGCACTCGTTCCGTGTCATAGCATCATCATCGGCACGTTTTGCTCCCAACCGAGCATACTAAGTAATAAGGAAGTAGCTAAGAGAGCCACTCCCGCCTAGCGAATGCTTGTTTCAGTATCCAAGTTCACCACCGTCTTTCCTGATGGATAGATTTGATGGCGGCTCCCCTGACTTGGGGAACTGGATTCTGGCAAGCTGTATAACCTGTATAACCCATTCCATGCCACATCCCGGCTCCTGACTTTGCAACTGCTGCTGGGTAGATGGCTATGACAACCTGCACCACTAATGGCCATCGAATAGGCTACTTTGCGACTAGGCTTTCATTATGGCTCTTCTCGTGCCCACGCCTCTACGTTTATAGCATTAATTGGCCACTGCCACACTCTTATCGCGCTGCATTGGTCTCTTTACACGAGTGGAGCGATAAATATTATCCATGTCAAACTATGGAGTACCGCTGACAGCGTGTGGAGGGAGCCAGATTCCCCTGCTTTCGCGGCGTGTCGTAACAAAATCATGGCCCTAGAATTAGCATCTAAAAGCGGCATCTATTCCAACATACGGCCACTGCGGCCAGTGAATAGTAAGCGGTGCCTGCATTGAACGTGAATGCTACTATACTAATAGCCGCGCTTGGCACAGAGGATTTGCCGCGTCTTTTTGCTGCTGCTGCTACTTCACATGCATCTCGCCCCGATGGAGCTGTAGCGATGCTTTTTGCGGGGACGCATCCCGGCCACTTGGTCTCAGCTCTGCTACCAGTTCGTAATGGCGGTACTTTGTTTTAGTGCCTGCGTAATGGCGCATTGGAAGTCTCTTGGTTCGTCCGGAACAACGTCGGTGCTAGGCCCTCCCTGCGTCTATGCACTTTGGTGGCTTTTCATCTCCGATCAAGCCGCTCGCCAAATGTTTCGGTCTCTAGTAAACACTTGGCCAAGGTTTTCTGGCGTTCGTTCGCTACGATTGCAAGGACGTCGAAGCATAGTACAATCGGACTGCAAGAGGTGAGAGAGGAGAATCGCTTTCTTCTTCTCTTTCTTCTTCTCTGCTTTTGTTTCTTGGAATCATGATGATGCAGCCATCACGGCCTGCGGCGATGGCCCTACTGCTGTCGATCGCATCCTTCGGGGCGCTCGTGCATGCTCACGACCACAATGGCGGCGAGAGTCACATCCCCGAGGGAGAAGCCATATCGTTTGATCCCATCGTGAGTCGCCCAAAGATAATACAGAGGATGCAAAATTCAAAGAGATATCAAAATGGAATTAACAAAAAGTACAGGACAACATCCTCTGGATCCACATCTTAATCCAGATGCTCGCATATGGCATCATTTTCCCAATCGGCATGGTCTTTGGCGTAAGACTTCACAACTCTGCTGCCAATCGCTTCCTTCAAAGAAAAGTTTCTAATCAGATGTATCTATAGATAACCAAGTCACGATGGCATGTCCCAACGCAAGTCCTAGGCTCTATTCTCGCCATTGTCGGTTTCTTTCTCGGACACGCGCACAAGGGACGCGAGTTTGTCGAACACAATGTGCACTCGATTTTTGCAAACATCCTGCAGTTCTTGCTCATCGGCCAGGTCGTCCTGGGCCTATATCTGAAGCTCCACTGGGAGAAGGGTGTCCTGGGCGTGATTCGCAAGTTTGTCCGACCCTTCCACTCGATTATTGGAAAAGCAATGCCTCTTCTGGCCTGGGTGCAGATGATCTTTGGAGGCATTACAACCCTCGGCTTCTGCCAGGGCGACCACGTCGGCCAATGCGCGGCTCATTTTATCATGGGTGGCGCATTCATCGCCTATGGCATCATTTTGACCATTATCCTCCTTGCGGGACAGTCTTGGGTCCGCCGTACAGGCCGATCTCAAGAGTTTTATGACAGCTCCATTATTGCGATTTGGGGCTGCATTAATACCTTTACGGAGCATCGCTGGGGCACCGCCTGGGTCAAGAATGATTGGCAACACACTACAATGGGCGTCATCTGGTGGTGTGCCGGCTTGGCCGGTATCTGGCTGAGCCGAGATCGCGACGGCAACCCGAAGCGCAACTTTATTCCAGGCTTTGTCATCTTCATTACCGGCTGGGGCATGTCTGCTCACCCTCAAGAGCTAATGGTTAGCGCCATGACCCATACTATGTTTGGCTATACTTTGATGGCTGCCGGCCTTACACGTATTATTGAAATTGCCTTTGTTCTTAAGGATGCTCAGTCTCTGGCTGATGATGGTCGTTCGTGGAACAGCTTCCAGTTCATCCCTGTTTTTGTAAGTACATATCGTAGTCCCCGTACCATGTGGCGCCATTTCTAATCTTTCATAGCTCTTGTACGCCGCTGGTTTCCTCTTCCAAGGTGCAACTGAACAACAGATGTCTCTCCTTGACGGCTCCAGCATGGACGTCATTTCTTACATCCTGATTCTATACTCTCTCGCATTTTTGATGTTTTTGTTCGTCAACATGCTCATCCACCTGCACGATCGTCTCTCCAACCCGCCATTGAACACCAAGGGGTTCACCAATGGCCATACGCACTTGAACGGACGAGCCGTGGAAGATGGCCATATCCGGGCGGCAGAGGAGTTCGAACTTGATGGCTTAACATCCGATGATGAGGACGATGAGAGACAGGGAATGCTAGCAGGGGAAGGGAGCCATATCCCGAAGCGATCCGCTGCAGCTCCACCATAAACTTGATATGACATTTGAATGTAACGCCAGAGAGAAAAGCATGTTTTGGAGTAATTTGTTTACATAAAGTGTAAGTGTGTTTTGGAGTCTGCCTACGCATAACGTCTGTATACTACTGGGAGGCAAAGCAATGATTAAGTCTGGGGCTACTGTTACGGCTAGAAAAGTGCCCTCATATAATGATATAATGGTGTTGAATGTAGCAAATTTACTACTTTATATTGTCCTCGACTGCTGGCTAAATTTTGTGATTTAACAACTCTGATCCGCGCATCGCATCCAGGGACGAAGTACTTTCGTACTTATGTTGCAGGGTCTGGCCAAAAGCAGCTAGGCGAGTGGCTGTTTTTTTGGTGGGGCAGAACTTTTTTTTTGAGTAGCACTTCTAAACCTCCAAGAACTTTGTACGAACCACACAAGAAGCGAATCAACGTTTTGTTTCTGCCATATCTCAGCGTCGCATAATATCAAAATTACAATGCCTTCCGTCAAGAACCCCAACCGTCCCTCAAAGAACAGGCTCGCCGCTCGTGCCGCGAAAGCCAGGCAGGCGAACCAGAAGCGCGCCGACCCTGCCAACCGAAGCAAGATCACCAAGGCGGACAAGACCAGAGGCGCACGACCGGGCCTGCTGCCGACGAGCGGACCGAGGGCCGCAGTTAGCGCCAAGAAGGCGAGAAAGCTGGAGAAGAAGATGAAATATGCGCTGAAGAGGCAGATGGAGGCTGAGGGAGAGGCAGAGATGAAGGGTACGTTTGGGCATGACGCTTGGGGACACAACGACATAATGTGGTGAGATGGGGGTTGGAAAAGACACTAATATGAGTTACAGATGCACCTGAGGAAAAGGCGGCGCAAGAGGGAGAGGACGTTGAGATTCAGTGATTTTGTTTACATGGAGATACGACATCTCGCACGTAAGCTGTCCAGGCTCTCGAGAGTAGGTTCGTGCGCTAACCTGACAACGGGGTGTAGATTCAAAAAGTTAATGGCTAGTTTGGTTTCTATGGTATAATGGGACACATACACATACATGGCGCAGGTTGGGTCTAGATTTGGAACACAGTTGATTACTCTAAATGCTAAATATGAGCATTGTCGAATGGCTGTCTGATACGCTACAGCTATCGAATATAACCGTTTTTTTTTTCCTTGACAAATTTTGAAAAATCCAAAACTGGCGTGAAGTTTCTAGAGCCCTTGCTCAGGGCCCTCAGTTTTAACAGAATTGCATCGGCGGCTCACTTCTATATCCGAGGTCCTTTCTCGGCCTTCTCTCTAGCGTGGCTTCAACACTGCTGGATTGATCTTCAAGGTAGAAAGAGCCCGTTTTCACAAAAACCTTCTGAAGAGAGTGAATATAGGCACGGCATTGATTGGATTTCTCTTTGTTGCGTTGGGAGAGAATTAGAGTTGAAACCGCCGTCGTCGTCATCGTTGTGCCCCCACAAATGGATTTTGAAGAAGGCCACTACTGATGATTTGAGGCTTGAGAGTTTGCGTGGACGATCCTCTTTGTGAAGCGGAGGGCCAAAAGTGCCGTAGTTTGGGGTGCTGGTGGAACGACGACGAGGAGAAGGAGGAGACGAGATATTGGATGTTTCTACGCCAGCTTGAGAATCTCCTCTTGCGTTGCCAGCCGAGAATGTGCCGGAGAGCAGGACTGTATTCTCACTGTTCGAAGACATTATGAAGTGAATTTGGAGTATGGTATGAATGCTGTTCGAAGATATCTTTGAAGTGAATTTGGAGTATGAATGCTGTACAGGATGTGTACTGATTTGAAGGAGGAATCTGGTGTAAATAGAGGCAAGATATCCAATTTTATTCGCTGTGTAAACATTCAAAAACATATTTTTAAACAAACTATATATATTTTGAAGATTACAATCTACCTGCTGCACAGGAGTTTAATTTTTCACTTAGCTTTGCCTACGTATTGCAACTCTACGCCACAAATCGCTCGATGACTGCGAAATTTCGCAAAATAGTGATAATTCTCGGGAGTTTCTGAAGTAGCTCATGGGCCGGCGCCAACCAGAGAACAAAGAGGTCAGGAACAATACCTTAGGGCAGGTTTTAGAGGGTAGTAGTCAACATATGCCATGGGAATACATGGGTTATCAGTTTCTTGCCGGATATTGCCAGCTGCTGGAAAAGAAATGGGACAATGCGAGGGGTGGAATAGGCGACGTGGGAGCAAAGCATATTTCTACGGCGATAGTAAATCCAAAGGTAAGAATCCTTAAAATAACAATAATATAAGTGATAGAGGTGGCAGAGGAAGTAGAGAAAGTAAAGCTCGCAGATGTAGTGAATGTATCTATGCAGCAACAGTGAACCCAGAGCCCAGAATCTCTACATTGGCCATACGAGCTGCCAGCAATTGTCTACTTGCATATGAGCGATCCCGCCAACTGACGACAAACTTTCTTCTTCTCATCATTTGGCTTTTTGCTTTCATGGCGTTACTCGCGGCTTTGTTTTCCCAAGGCTCCTCTGCTTGCATCATCAACAATCTTTCAAGCTTTCTAGCTCTTCTCCATGGCAACCAACGCCGCTGGTGGACGTTTGATGGGTCTATATAATTCTCTCTTCTTCCCCCTTCTTGTTGTTGTTTACTTACCCTTCTTCACACAAACTACCTTTTTCACACAAGCTACCTTCTTCAGACAAGCTGCTTTCTTCAGACACGCTACTATCTTCAGAGAAGCTACTATCTTCAGACAAGCTACCTTCTCAAGACAAGCTACCTTCTTCAGACAAATTACCTTCTTCACACAAACTACCTTTTTCACACAAGCTACCTTCTCAAGACACACTACTATCTTCAGACAAGCTACCTTCTTCAGACAGGCTACCTTCTTCATACACTCCAACATTTTATATTACCGCAAAAATGAGCTCTTCTAAACCTTCGTTGCTGTTCGGGTATAGAGTGCCCTATGTAGCAAAAATGATTGCGCCGGATGTCGCCACATATATCCGAAATGAGTCCAACGCTCGCTTCAGAAGGGCGGTAGCAGAAGGAGTCTGCCTGGTTGATCTCTTTTTTGGAGACGATTGTTTCCCAACTTGGCTCGCGAGGGGGTGGGATCAAAGAGACGAAAAGTTTCATATTTCAATCCAAGACTCGCTGCTTGATATCCAGGTCTCGAACCGCGTGGGCACTTTTATTAGAGATAACCTCAGAGACAAGTGCAATGAAAAGCTTAAGGAGGCAATCGGACTTGGCCTTGCCCTCGCAGATATCAGAATGGGAGAGGGGCTTTTACCCGAGTGGGATCAATCAGCTGTCGAAGCCTCAATCCCTGTCAGCGCTCAGCCTGTTGAGGATCACTGGGAGGATTCGGCCGAGCGAAATATTGAAACCTTTGGAGCCGCTTCAGTACGCGACCTAACCAGGTTGACGGTCCCGGAAGACAACACTACCGCTCTGCTTGAGCAGTATTCGCGCAGTGAATCATCCGTCACCTCGAACAGCGACTCTTCCTCTAGCAATGGCCTTAGCAGCGATCATAACAGCGACGGTGGAGAACCCGTTGACGACCGCTATACTATGTTCACTGGGGGCGATCCTCAACCTCTGCCCTCCCGCTACTCGGAGAGCGATGGTGAAGCTCCGCACATCCTTCACGGTGTCGAGATTGTTGGTGGCCCCGATGGCACATACGAAGTTGATATGGAAGTCTACCAGGCCGAAGACGATTCAGATGTGGATGAACTACCCGAAGTTGAGCTCGCAGTCGACGCTACCGCTTACGAGTTTTTCTTCTCCACCAAAGATGCTGTCAACGCGAACCTCCCTGGCAAGAACTTGGAGTGCACACTCGAAGACCTAACTCCCGAGACTGATGACTTTTGGTGCGATGGTGAATGGAATGATGAAGACTTTGACTCTGCGGAGGAGGAGGGGGGGGAATATGAAGAGGAAGATGCCATGATTGTGGATAAAGATGCAACGCTCTTTGAAGGAGAGAAAGAACCAGCAGAACATGACATGATGGAGTTCTAGGGGAGTTTCAAGGAAATCATGATCCGGCCCTTCAGAGTGCTAAGGAGGAGTGGAGCGATGGGGAGGAGCAGAGCAATCCTGAGTCGCAGACCGCTGGGATCAATGTGATTAAAGATTGAATAACACAAGCGAAGGAGGTGAAGCGTTGGGATGGTCGTTTTCTGCTCTTTTTCTTTTGGATTTCTTTTGGGAGTATTTGACATTCTTTTGGGAGTACTTGACTTTCTTTTGGGAGTATCTGGATTTCTTCTGGGGGGATTGACATTCTTTTGGGAATATGGATATTTGGGCCCATTGGGACAAGCGCTTTAGTTAGTAATAACATTATTTATTTAATCATTATTTGGCCAATGTGAATATCAACTGTCTTGATGTAAATCTCCTAAAGCCCAGCTGTAAGCATCTATTTATCAATACCGCATGGATAGAAATTACCCACACAAACTACCGGAGCCTACTTCGTACTTCATACACCCAAAAGTTTAGTTTCACGTCTATGAGCTCAATTCTCCTCTTTCATCCCCATGACACTTCATTATTAATGTGCTACCAAGATATAAGCATCTTGTAATCATTATCAATGGGGGCTGGCCGGAAAGAATTGAGGTAATAGCGGCAGTTTAGCCCGGTATTTAGCGGAGCCCAATCGAAAGGAGGCAGCACTGAGTTTGTTATTATAAGGACGCAACCAGCATACGACAAGACAAAGACGAAAATTATAGCAGCTGACATATTCAAAATATCAGGGTTGCCAAGTATCGGATATATCAATCCTCCGAAATAGATGGAAAGCCGAAAGTGGATGCTGAGTGCTCCCCGTAAGCTCCGATGTGGATCATCGCGTCAGGGTCGAGAATAGGAGTATTGGTGATGGGATCCGGGGTAATGCGCGGCTCTAAATTAAGCTTTGATATTGCAGCATCCTACTGTAAATCATTGCGACAAGCTATGATATATATGTAGATTGAGCTTCTACAACGAATAAATATATATCAAGAGGCTGTGAAATATAGAAGTTTAAATATGCAGTGCTGTTATGCAAATCACTATAGCAGTTGTTATCAGGAATGTGAATGGACTGCCTCTTTAGATTTGGTCTCTGGGTGAGGGCACATGCCATGTCATTGGATCCATGAATTACTGCGCAATGGTTATGGAGCTTGGGGCACCTTTCTAGCATTAACTGTAACAAATGTTTCGGCACTGATGCACGGCATCTCAGCTCGTGTGAAGTAAGCTGGCTCGCTTCGCTTCGCGTAAACACGCAACGCCGATGCCGATATACAATTTCTCAGCGGCGCTTGGAAAGAATTGCCAATGGTCAAGAAGGAAAGACTCTGAATCAGGAAATGATCCTTTTCAGGGAAACTGGGTAGTAATACTTGTGCCACTTTCGGAATTAGATGCTGTTCCGTCGGAGGTGTAGGTAGTGGTGTGGTGTGATGAGGCCTATATGCTTTGAAATAGTCAGGGCAAGCGTGTATGTGGAGTGGAAGTTGTATAAGTACCACTAATGAGCCCGAAGTCAAACAATGATCCCATTCTATATCATAGAGTTCATCATTCGTTCCATTTCATTCCAAGATAACAACCATATATCAAACGAAAAACATCTTCGATATCGCCCATCATGCCTTTCCTCACAGGTCCTAACGGCGAGCAAGTCGTCCCAATCAGAATCAATGGTGTCTCTGAGCCTCTGGATCCAACTCGCCTCATTCCAGTTGAGTCTAATGGCCAAAACAAAATCGTTCACTTCGCTCAAAGCGCAACTCCTGAGATAGCCATCAAGGCCGTCGATGCATCCCACCAAGCATTTCTGAGGTGGAAGAACACCTCCTATGTTGAACGTCGAGACTTGCTCCTTCGCATGGCTGATGTGATTGACTCTTGGGTGGATCGTTTCATCCAGCTGCAAGTAGAGGAGACGTCGAGCACTCCGGCATGGGGCCAGGGAAACGTATCTATTTTGACACGAGTCATCCGGGAGATAGCATCCAACATCTCAGGTGCTACTACGGGCGAAATCCCGCCTTTGGAGCAAGCTGGAGCAATTGCATTGGTATACAAAGAACCAGTCGGTACTGTTCTCGCAATCACACCATGGAATGCTAGCATGATCCTTTGTGGACGATCGTTGGTTGCTCCTATTGCTGCTGGGTGCTCTGTGGTGCTAAAGGCCTCAGAGATGTGTCCACGAACACATCATACCATCGTCGAGGCCTTTGAGGAGGCCGGTATGCCCAAGGGTCTCATCAACGTAGTTCAAGCCTCGCGTGAAGATGGGCCAGCAGTAACGGAAGCCTTGATTGCTCATCGAGCGATCCGAAAAGTCTCATTCACAGGCAGTGCTGCTGTGGGACGAATCATAGGCCAAACTGCGTCCAGGTATTTGAAGCCTGTATTGATGGAACTCGGAGGGAAAGCTCCCGCTATCGTCCTTAAAGACGCTGACGTCAAGCTCGCTGCCGACAAGATCATTTTGGGTGCCTTTTTGCATCATGGACAGATTTGCATGTCCACCGATCGCATTCTAGTGGTTCGAGAGCTTGCGGATGAGCTCATTCAAGAGATGAAGCTTGCTCTCAAGGCACGGTTCCCTGACGGAGCAGGCTATGCCGGCAGCAAGAAGCTGGCTAAGAGAGCTCATGATCTCTTGCAAAAGGCTCACGCCGCGGGGGCTCGCTTCGTCATTGGCGATGGAAGTCTCAGTGCAGATGGGTCTAGCTTGACACCTACTATCATCACAGATATAAAGCCCACGGATGAAATCTTCCATGAGGAGATCTTCTCTCCTGCTGCAATTCTCACTATTGTCAAAGACGAGGCCGAGGCTATCCTCTTTGCCAATGATACGCTACATGGTCTCAATGCTTCTGTGCACAGTCGAGATATTCTTGCAGCGATCCGGGTCGCCAAGCAGATCGAAGCTGGACAGGTCCATATCGGAAATCTGACAGAGTTTGACGAGCCGAACATTCCATTTGGAGGAACCAAAGACAGTGGTTGGGGAAGAAACAATGGCAAATATGCTTTGAATGAGTTTTTGGTGGAGAAGACAATTACCATCCTTGACCCAGCTGCAGATGGAACTGGATTTGGAAAATAAATGTCAGCATCTTGTATTTGATGTTGGCACTAGTGTGTGGTGTCTGGTATTACTCAGACTCCGAAAGGCCGCAAAACGCCGAATTACCACTTAGTTGAACTTTATTGGATTATTGTATTACGCTTCAATAGACGACTTGACTTAAATACAGCAGACGAGGTTATTTATATTATTTATCAAATGTCAAATCAAATTACTGTGTCCATATATAGTTAAGATCTGTTATATGGTATCATTGGCGTTTCGTAATATGTAAGAAATGAAGTCCAAGTAGGTAAATTGAGAAACGAAGCTCAAATTTGATGAAGCAAAGTCCATAATTCATAGGTACAAGATACAAATGAGGCACAAGTCTTTGTCCAGGGAATTCCTTTCACATCTCCGGGAGGCATCGCGCAAGTATACGGCGTTCGGCAAAGCATTCTTGTGTCCTCTTAGGCTCCCCGGATTTGCAGTTGGGTGGGTCAAGCAGTATGCCTGGATCGTTCGGGATACCAAGAAGTCTCCGGGTAAGATCTCCTAGAGGAATAGCTCAACTAAGTGATTTATAATGCTGAAAAGTATAAGAAGGCGTTGTAGCTACGGCGGAATGGTCAGACGAAGTTGCAAAAGACAAATAACTTACAAGAATTATTAGTCTGTGTAATAAACTGCCTTTTAATTATCATCATGCCTTATGTTCCAGAACCTTGGTCGTTTGACGATGTACTGAAGCTCACCAAGATCAGCCCAGCCTACTGGAGAGCAACTTTTAATGCCCCGCCATTGAATCTCTTTACACCGCGAACCTACAAGGCATTGCGAACGCTTGTTGAGTTGCTCGAAAATGACGCGGCTGTCAAGGTCGTCGTTTTCGATAGCTCCGCCCCGGACTACTTCATAGCTCACTATGACATGCTAGCCAGGGAGGGGAAAGAAAACCAAGAGGGCGAAGATGCCTCGCCAGAATCCGAGTGGCCCGTCTTTGTGCTACGCCTTGCACGCCTTTCTGTAATTACGATTGCTGAAGTTCGTGGACGCGCTCGAGGCATTGGCAGCGAGTTCGTCCTCGCATGCGACATTCGCTATGCCAGTCTCGAGAAGGCCATTTTCTCTCAGCCAGAAGTCGGCGCTGGCGTTGTTTGTGGTGGCGGCGGTATCGAATGGCTCCCTAGCCTGGTGGGTCGTTCGAGAACTCTGGAGATTCTGCTTGGAAGTGAAGACTTTGATGCTGCGACTGCTGCTCAGTACGGCTACATCAACCGTGCCATCAAGGACTCGGAGTTGTCTGCTTTTGTAGATAATTTTGCCCGTCGAGTAGCTGGGTTTGATAGAAAGCCTTTGTTGGGAACCAAGCAGGCTGTTAATGATCGCGCCGGCTTACCTCGTCTATCAGATCTCACGGCATCATTGAATACCTTTTCCAGTTCTTGCACCTGGCCTGAGACCACAAAGCGAGTCCAGACTCTCTTTGGTATGGGTTTGCAACAGGATGGGCCTTTGGAGAGGGACATGGGTCCATATCTTCATGAAGCGTCAGTCAAATTGTACGGAAAGACGGAAGATACTAAATGATTTGGACCTTCAATAGCTGGTCTCTGGGTTTCGGGTTATCTATAGCTATTTTTATCAGAATGTCCAAATTGCTGTTTCATATACGACTACACAAGTAAATTTATCCATGCCTTGAATTCATGAGATGCTGGTGCTCAGTAATCTAAAAGTGAGAAGTCATCTTCTCCAAAGATGGTCAAGCATCCCATGCTCGCCATATATCCTAAGTTGACACTATTTTAGAAAATAAAACCACTGCTACTACTGTTACTACTTTAAGTGTTATATAGTAGCTAAATACTCTCATATATGGAATAACTGCTTTATTAGGCCATGGCTAGGCTGCTAGATAATAATTCTCTTCTTATGTGGACTCTAGTGGCTGATGGGCTCCTGCTGCTAGCAACATTTGAACAATCTCTTGATGGCCGTTTTCAGTTGCTGCTTGAAGTGCAGTCCGTCCATTAGGAAACCAAGAAGGGTTAGCATTAACATCAGCTCCTGCTTCTAGCAGCTTCTTAACAATCTCTTGATGGCCATGTCCAGCTGCTGCTTGAAGTGCAGTCAGTTCAGTGTATTTAGTAGCACCAGCATTAACATCAGCTCCTGCTGCTAGCAGCTTCTCAACAATCCCTTGATGGCCTTTCTCAGCTGCTACCACAAGTGCAGTCTTGGTATAAGTTCCAACACCTGTAACATTCGCTCCCCATGCTAACAGTAGCTCGACGACGGCCTCATGTCCGTTATGGACAGCATACCACAAGGGCTCCTTGTACCAAATATCTTGCGCATTTGGACTGTGTCCAAACTTAAGGAGTGTATCTGTGGCCTTTGTCATTCCAAAAATTCCTGCCAAATGTAGCCCTGTTACGTTATGCGGAATGGCTTCGTTGAAATGATGTGAGTATCTTTCGGTGGCCATCAGTGCTTGACTTGAAGCGTTAACCTTGGCTTTGTCCTCGAGAAAACTCATGATTTCTTTACTCGTTTCATCCTTGGGAACATGGTGTCCCCAATTGCGTGCGGCATAACTGTAAAACGGAAATGACTGTAATCGCCCCTCAAAATCACTCGGTCTTGTACAGTACCCAGTCTCAAAGGTGCTGAATGAGAGGTAGGTAATGCAAATTGTTATAATTTGGGTCTGAGAAGTTGGAAACCATTGCCCCTGTGTTCGTTCGAAGTATTCCTGAGTTGTGTAGTGAACTAACCGAATGATATTGCTTTCTTCATCGACGGTGACCAGTCCAGCACAATCCGAGATCATATCTTCAATCTGGACGAGATTCTTTTCATCTAATTTGGTCTCACCGACTTCCACCGCAAGCGCATGCTGAAGTTCCACCGTAGTAAGCGGTCTCTTTGCACAAGTGATCCACGACAGAACCAGGAGTGCTAGCTCCCTAGTGTTTACATCGTAACCATCAATCCTCTTCATTGCCTCTTCGTAAGCAGAATCATATGCTTTCTGTCCGACAGGGAGGTTCATCAATGTATCTTCAATTTTTTTCCGTGTTTTTTGAGTTCTGACAGTTTCGAAATGAAGATAAGCGAGGAGGAACCTGTTCAAATGTTATAAGGTAGTTCTTATGCGGCATTAACATGAAAACTTACATCCCCTTAGCAACCCTTGTAATCTCTGTTTTAATCTCTTCATGATGTGCCCGTAATAGCTTTCGACCTGACTGTGCTATCTGACTGTCTAGATAGCTTTGCACATCCTCATCATGAGCACGGATCTCAACTTCTTTGCTTCCTTTGAACTTCTCCCTAATCTCCGGGATAATCCTCGACGTCGCAAAAATGTTTGCTCCATTGCTCATTTGAAGGTTGAAGAGTTCCGAGATGAGCCTCTCCCGGCAGCCATTGTATGCCTGGCATTCGTCAAGAGCGTCAACGATAATGAAGACTCTCGAGTAAAACGTCGCCACAGACTGAAGCACTGTTACGATTTCACTGACGGAAGGCCTTGTACGTTTGACTCTATGGTGATCGTAGAGATTTTTAACACTCTCAGGTAGATAAGACTGGCTCTCAGCTAACTGTTTCAGCACGCTTGCTAATAAATCGTAAATTTTCTGCTCTTCCTGCTGCTTGAAGTTGCAGTAGATATAGGCAATGCCGATCTTCGGGTCATTGTAAAATTTTGAGTTAAGATAGTCAACCACAATCGATGTTAGGATAGTCTTTCCTGCTCCGGGGATTCCTGGGCAAAAAAGGGATTGCTTGCTTGTAGTTAGCCAATCTTGGAACTCCGCCGACTCAAGGAACCAAATTCCGGTTTCTGGTTGCCGTCTATTAAAGTAATCGCTTTGCTGAGGGCCGTAGTTGGTTTGTGTGAGCCAATCGAGGATTTCAATATTATCCTTTCCATCCAGCTTGGACCGAATGTGTTTAACATCATCATGAACTATGATGCTTATTAGAAGAGCGGTAAAGGTAGTAGAGGCAGTAGAGGTAGTAAAGGCAGTAGAAGCAGTAGAAGCAATAGAGAAAATGACTAACCCTCTTTAATTATTTCTCTCACTGGGCGTTCTCTATCAACCTCACTTGGTTGAACATTTTGAAGAAGTTCCTTTGCAAACGCTGCCGCTACCGTCGCGGCATATTCCTGCCAGTCTTTATTCTTTTGTGAGTCGGCATAGTCGCAGATGCCTCGGATGACGATACAAGGAAAATTATTCATCAATCCTGCGGCCTCCATTTCGACGCACAGCAGGTTCCCGTCATAACGCTGGTTAAGGCTGTCACGGACCTTGGCGTCTTTGATCACTTGATTACCGGAAGCGATTAAACCATAATGTACTCGCGTATCTCTCGGCTTCCTCTCACCTCCATCAGCAGCAGGGGAGTTTGCCCCTCGATCGACCTCATGGTCTATGGGACCAATCGCCCAGAAGCCAAATAGCAACTTGAGAAGAGACAGGATTCCGTTTAAGACTGTTATTAAAAATGTAGCTTTCTGTCTGCTGTCATTGTTATATAAAATCTCTGGCGCGGACAAAGGATCTCTAAGTGACTTGGACCAGGTGTAGTTTAATAACACTAGTCTTGGCCATTTCTGTCTTATCTCTTCTAGATACTCCGGTATCTTAGACCCGCTCAGCTCGTTCTCCGTTTTCAGTTTTGTCAAAGCAGTGCGGAGAAGAGTAGGCGGGTTATTCAGCGATCCCGTATGCTTGAATCCGCCTTCCTCTGCCTTGCCGTAGTCCCATTGAACTACCCCGGGATATCGATCAAGAGGAATACTGACAACTACATCGCCGAGTCGAACCTTGGGGGGAATACCTCCGCCAATACCAACCATCAATCCGAACTTGATGGATGGAAAAGTAGAGATCATCCAGGTCGCGATAGTTGCTGCGGAGTTTGTGCCAACTTCGCCTTCAGGTAGGCAGGCTATAACGATGTTATGCCTGCCGATCGACCCCAAGGTGTATGTATTTGGGTCATTAGGCGGCTTCGGGAGACAGACATCATGCCTAACATCGAGCATAGCCGTTGCCGCGGTCTGTTCTTTAGATAGAGCACAGACCCATCCCACAGTGTATTCATTATGGGTTCGAGGAGCTGTTTGGGCAGCCATTGTAAGAGAGATGGCATTTTATGGGGCTGTGGTGAGATCAGTGCACGCGATGTTATACGGAATTCGCACGTGATGGGGATGTTATCCGGCAGCCTAGGCGTAATGTAGCATCAAAGGCAGTTAGCCTATATATAAAAATATTTGATTACATGTATTTACAACACTTGAAGCCGTGAAAGCAGTAATAGCAGTAATTTCGAGATATTAGCCACAGCTGGGGTGCTGGATAATTTCTTATCTAAATTGTGATTCTATGAATCCTAGATATGCTACTACCTGGCAGTTTACAACCTGAACCATGCAACCTATCGCAACTATTACGAATCACTTGCCACGCTCACCAATTATTTGCGATTATGATACATTTTACATGATAGAATCGCACTGTTATAGTTTTCTTTTTTTTTTTTTACGGGGAAGAATTTGAACAACAAAAGCGAAAGAAAAGACTACGGCAGTAGAAGATTCACTTGGAGAAAGCAAGATAGAACTATAAGTTTATAAACATAGCAACATGGAAATAATCGGGCATTAACTTTGTAACTATCGCGGGTTCGGCCAGATTACCGTAATCAAACTAGAGATATTTTCTGATTACTCTATGTAGCATAATCACGCTGCTTTTTTAAATTCTCGGTATAGTAATGGCGTGACTAGCTGGCTCTGTCAATTCCATTATTCCCCATCGCACGAAATAGAGAATAGCGGCAACTAAAGATCAAACCTTCTCTCCGTCAGCTGGCTGGCGATGAAGGAACTGTTTATAATCCTTTTAGGGAAAATGAATGGAACTCGGTATAGTAATCATCTTATAAAACTAATTCCGAGCGTTGGTGTTTTTAGCTCGCTTTATAAGCCCGCATATCCCCGCGCCCCTTTTTTATAAGGCCGCGTATTCCCAACTTGTCACATTACACAAAGTCCGCCGCCCGCCAAAGCCCGTCATCAGCAACTTTCATCATGACCAACAAAGGCAACATGGAAAGTTTGGCGTTGAAGTGGTCGTGCTCTGCGTGCCGTCGGTCCAAACGCCGATGCGATAAGATGTACCCCGAATGCACATTATGCACTCAGTAAGTTGTATTTTACGCCTTTTACAGTGTAGCTATTAGTAACTGGGGGAATTGTTTAGGAAAAATATTACCTGTAACTACCCAGGTCGTCGGAAGAGAGGGAAAGCAATTAATCATATCAAGATATTATCGCCTACAGAAAAGCCCATCATCTATCACACTTCAGTTATCGTGACTGAGAAAAAGAGAGAAAAGCCTTATCAGACATCTCTCAGTGGTTCTAATTCTAGCTTCATCGCTGAGCGCTTTCTAGATCCCGTTGTCTTTTCCCGTGCGCAGTTATCAGTAGACAACTTGGATGTGGCGGTAACGGATGAGATTTCTGAGCTGGTTGGGGGCGTATTGGACATCCAGGCTGTTTCCGATAGGTTCTTTAAATCGGTTCACATGTGGATGCCGATACTATCGAAGCCTCGATTTTCTAGCACCCTCCTGAATCGATTGACTTATAAGAAGGCCGAGTTATACTTGCTGATACTGTCCATGAAACTCTGCTCCACACGCGGGCCAACATTAGACACCGCTTTATACGAGACGGTAAAGCTGTTTCATTTTAAGCTGCAGACCTCTGGGGTATTATCCGTCCTAGTCCTGCAGGCGTCCATCCTTATTGCACTTTACGAACTAGGACATGCAATTTACCCTGGGGCTTTCCTGTCTGTCGGGTCATGTGCTCGCTACGCAGTAGCACTGGGAGTTGATAAATCTATTCTTTCTTCACGTATCTCAAAACCTCAGTGGATTGAAGAAGAGGAATGTCGCAGAATTTGGTGGGCAATCTTAGTTCTTGATAGGTATGCACACGGATATGGGAGAGTACCTCATTCTTTTCCCAGCTTCGCTTCCTGTTCTGTTATTTACCGTTCGTCCCTATATGAAATGAAATGTTAATGTTGTTTGTAGGTACCTTAACTTGTGTGATCCTCAACGGCACTTAATGACGCCAGATGCGGGTCTGGGCAGCTATTTGCCTGCAAATGATGAGGCATGGGACAAGGGAGTAAGTTGTTCAAGTATATTACTAGTCTCTATAATGCGGGATATATCTAAATGAACTCTCTTAGGAGCTTGAACCTGATCATATATACACTCTGGCAACAGCTAATAGCTATCACCTGGGACTCTTTGCGCGATTCGCTCAAGCAGCCCACCTGCTCAGCCAAGTTCTACGTCGCATATCTGAAGGGCAACCGAGCGAGACTTCTCAATTGCGTCGCACGATATTTGCGCTTGTAAATGTTTCCAACATTGAAGCATCAATGAAAAGACTAGAATACTGCAGTCAATCAGCGGTATGCTACAGGTAAGGCTGCTGATACTTTCCTCGCTCTCAGATAAACTGCTAACGATGCAGTGGTATTATCGCGCTTGACGACTCGTTATGTGATGAACAACCACAGAGCTCAAGCGGAGAGTTGTCTGCAGAGAGCGCTCTTATTTCACAAGCAACTCTTCACATGATATCAATCTTCAAGACTGAAGTTGCTGAGGAAGTCTGTGACGTTGTCAGCCCTTTTCTCGTGCATTTAGTGTACAAAGTGGCCTCGATGCACTTGAGAATTACACACAAGTCTCCAACACCTGCTGCTTTGGAAGATTTGGAGCTTTTAAAGCACGCATTGAAAGTCGTTGGAGGCCGATGGCATTGCGCTCGTAAGTACCTACCCAGTAAGATTCGGGTTGAGCTACATTTATACTGATTATTACATAGACGCATATCTTTCGCTCTTGGATAAGCAGGAAATTCTGTTGGTTGTGCAATAGAAGCGATGTTGATGACCATCACATTGTTATTTCCATAGGTTTATAATCGAAGCATGAATATGGAAACTATACATGCAGCGCATAAAAATTTAGCACTAATTACATGTATATAGAGCATATAGAATAGCAGCTTTCGAATTTTTTTTTTTTTTGTTTTAAATAAAAAACAAATAACGAAACAACTAATATGGTTACGCATCCTGGTGGCACTGCTCTTATCTTGGCTGGGTATTCGCAATAAAACCTCGCGAAAGAAGTTTTGTTATTCGTGAATTGCAATAATGACTGACTGGTAGAAAAGATCGAGTCAAGTTACATGTGTTCACTAATTCTCAAATTAGTATACCACAATTTAATTTATTTGCACTTTAATATTGTGCAATGGTCGAGTTTGCACCGTATATATGTCCATCCTGGGGTGTCTCATTCCTACCATATCCGTCTGCCAAGGGAATGGTGCCGCATCTAGAGAGTGGTAAACTTAGATGAAGGCTTGATTAGCAACTCAAGATATTCCGAAAGCAGCACAACTAAAACGCCCAAAACATGCCGAAAGCGTACAATTACGTTCCGATTATTTCTCCGTCCAAAGATCTGTAATGTATAGAAATATGCCGCGTCTCACAAGTAAAACGTTGGAGGATTTCGTTCGCTAGAAGCGCCAGATAAACCGACAGCCTGAAAATTAATTAGACCCTAATAAACCATGACCATATCCGCACAGAGCGAAACTGACCCTGCAGATGGCAAGTTTAGCCATCTGCGAAGCGCTAAATCTAGTCACCGTTTGAACCAAATCGAAAAGATGAGGGCTCACGGCGTCGGAGATTTGGTAGCTTTGCCGCAGCTGGTCGTTTGCGGAGACCAGTCAGCAGGGAAGAGCTCGGTCTTGGAGGGCATTACAGGCATACCGTTTCCACGACAGGAGGGGCTTTGTACAAGGTTCCCTACTGAAATTACTCTTCGCCATACAGAGAGCGAAACATTAACTATTACTGCCAGTATCAGACCTCATGGCTCACGGGCACCGGAAGTCCAGCAAGCACTTGCTGGTTATCGCAAGGAACTTGAAGACATGTCGGAACTGCCCAGTGTTATTCAAGAAGTTTCACGGTTAATGAATATTCGCGGTTATTCGGACAACAACGACGGATATGCTTTCGCACCTGATGCTCTTCGTATAGAAGTAACCGGCTCTATTGGATTACATCTCACAGTGGTGGATTTGCCAGGACTCATATCCGTTGCGAACGAGCAACAAACTGAGGAAGATGTGAAAGCCGTTCATAAGATGGTCACTGGCTATCTCCGGAATCCAAGAACAATAATTCTTGCTGTTCTTCAAGCAGGCAATGATATGGCAATTCAGCCCATCATTCAACTAGCGAGAAGTCGCGATCCTCAGGGCGAACGAACTGTTGGAATTATTACAAAACCAGATTTGATAAATCAAGGCACCGAAGGCAGACTTGCACTTGTGGCCAAAAATGAAGATACCATAAAACTCAAACTGGGATTCTTCCTTGTGAAGAATCCTAGCCCTTTGGAACTCAAAAACGGGTGGACTATGAAAGAGCGTTCTATTATGGAGCTGCAATTCTTCTCAAGTGCTTCTTGGATAGATCAAAATCTTGATACAGACAGAGTAGGGGCCGAGAAGCTTCGAGCATTCCTCCAAGAGCTTCTTGATACACATATAGAGAGAGAACTACCTAACGTGCAACAGGAGATTAAGAAGCTGCTAGCTGTGACGGAAGCTGAGCTGAAATCTATGGGAGATGCTCGACCTACAGTTGATCTAATTAGGGCTTTCCTTACAAGCCTAAGCACGCGATTTTATGAAATTTTGAAAGCAGCCCTTGATGGCCATTATGATAGTATTGATGACACATTTTTCTCCGAAAATGAAGACTCACGTTTGCGGGCCAGTGTGCAAAAAATGAATACTTCATTCTCAGATTACATGCGGGATTCCGGACAAAAGAGAAAATTAAAGAGCGATACTGAATCTAACGAGTCGATGCCTACGCCTGAAAACTCAACACCCGAGTCTGACATCCCTGAAAATCACGAACCGGCGAGCGAAGCAGGGCAGATTTTAGTGAGTATGGATGATATGAAGCAGTGGGTAAAACAGGTGCGAATACTTCTTATCCCTTTCGGCTATACTTTGTCTAATGATAGGTATGTTTAGATATATGTACGTACCAGAGGAAGAGAGCTGCCTGGCAACTATAACGCTGCGCTTCTATCTGAATTGTTCCGAGAACAGTCGAGTCAGTGGCCTGGTATTGCCAAATCTCACACTCATAGTGTTTTAAATACAGTAACACAATGGATCCAGCTTGCTGCGGAACATTTAATTTTCGAAGACAGCATGCGTGGCCAAATCCAAGTCATATTACAGGAGTGGTTGGATGAAACTGAGATGATGGCGCTGGACGAGCTGGAAAAGCTGATCAAGGACGAGCAACGCACCCCCTTGACTTACAATCATTATTATACGGACAACGTCCAGAAATCTCGAATGGAAACTGAGAAAAGAGCTCTGGAAAAGGGAATTTTAGCAGAGCTAAATAGTCAAGGGGAGGCGTGTTCAGGCAGCTTCGTTAAAGTTGACATGAAGAGATTTACTGCTGCAATGGGGTCTTCTGTTGAGGTAAATATGGATAAACAGGCATGCAATAACGCCATCATAGAGCTGCACGCATACTACAAGGTGAAACTACACCCCATATTGATTCACGATTTACTTTACGCTGACAATAAATCTCAGGTATCATTGAAGACGTTCGTTGATAACGTGGCACGACAAGTTATCGAACGTCACATCATGGCGCCACTCCCAAATGCTTTCTGTCCAAATTCCGTCTCTCAGCTTTCTGATGAAGATTTGCTTCGAATCGGTTCCGAGTCCCCAAAACATATTGCGAGACGGGAAAAGCTGGTTGCACAAGCTCAAGGCTTGAAGAAAAGCCTGAAAGAGCTGCAAAAGCCAGCATGACTTTATGATTGGCGTTCTTTGAGTGGATATTTTGTGCTTTTTTGTACTGCGCTCGCCGTTTGCTGGTAATAGTTTCGGAGTTATTGGAGATATCGATTTATTCAGGTGCCTACTTCTCAGCTTTGGTTTTCCCACCGGGTTTTCCCAGAGCTTTAACGTGAATACGGAGGAGTTGTAAGAACCATTTAAAGAAATTGAAGCTAATTATGTATTCGGATGTTCGATACCGTTAATTAATTCTCTGAAATATATACTGGCTAGAGCACTATGGCATATGTGATCTATGAATTGCAGAGCGCAATAATATCCTCTGGCACGTACACTTGAAGAATGTCAATCAGCTGGTTCAGCGGAATCCATTCCATGTTACCATGAATACTGCGAAGTGTGTGGCCTGAGTACAGCACACGAGCGTAGTAAGCCCTCTTCTGTTGAACAGTCGTCTCCCAAACTTCAATTGCAATGTTGGATGCCATTGCAGGCCACCTCAGCTGGTTGATTCCGAGAGCACCTAAAATAGGACCAATGTCGCCGTCATGGATGAACGTGTGCGCATAGACGTATTTCTGCGACTTGCCCAAAACAGCCTGCAGACGACTAACAATCTCGCCAATGAAGAGGCCCTCGGTCGCCTGAATATACTTGGTTACCAAGTTATTGTTGCGCCAGTAGTAGTTCCATTCCCAATCGCCCGCACGGAAAACTTCTTCAGCCTGTTCTTGAGAAACACACTTGGAAGAGTCGGTGAAGCTGCACGGAAGCTTATATCCGTTGCAGAGTCGAGCCTGGAAGTTATCAGAAAAGTGGTCAAATGTGCTCTGCCAAGCGCCGCTGGTGGCACCAAGGATATCTCCCAGCGATTGTCTCAGCCCGGCTGTCGCGCTAAGATGCTCATTCCATTCATCGGTGGACTGAATTGATGAGAGGATGGAGCCTCTAGCATTGCAAGGATATCCATTGTTGACAGTGTCGACGCCTGCTTGCTGGTGAAGAGGCGCAGAGCCAGAGTAATGCGGCCAAAGACCGCGCAATACACCACTGGCGCTCTGCTGTGTAAGAGAGGCAGTGCTGGAACGTAGCCATACTTTGTCGTTGGGAGTCCTTGGAATGAGGCCAAGCTTCTCGCCATAGAGGACCCAGAGATCCTTGCCATGCTGGACACCGTCAAGAAAGCCGCCAGTGGTCAGCTGAGGAAAGAAGCAAGTCGAGTTCACGTATGGCAGAGCATCCACAAAAGGGTTGCTCGGGTCAGTGTACACACTCGCAAAAGCTTGAACGCCATTAGCACCGTGGGCTTGGCTGCCGTACAAGTAGGCCTCAAAAGTTGAGCAATCAAATGGTTGGTTCTAACATTGAGTTGTCAGTTGAATTCATTCATGACGATCTTCATTTTTTGTAACGGGACAGTCTCTTACCTCTCCGCCTGGGGCCAAGTTGTACATGGTACGTCTTTGATGCCTCTGCATATACTCCAAGTATACCAGCTTGGCATGACGATCGCTGGGCACCTCATAGCCGCTCACCCGCGGGTGTGGCATAGAGCAGTAATCGTACACGCCATATGGAGAACCCTGAGAGGCTTCATTGGCTGGAGCCGTGTAGATGCCTCCATAGGTGCCCAGTCCACTGCTGGTAATGTATGCAGTGTCATTGAGTCCAGGCGGGTAGAAGGTGTCAACGGGTGAAAGATTCGCCCCGGCAACCAAGACGCCCTGGGCCAAGACACCGGCTGTCATTGCGCGAGTCAGCATGATGCGATTCCGGTGAGTCGAAGCCATTGTTGGTGATGCTTAACCAACCGTACCTTGGACCAACTGCGCCTGGGATTCATCGGAAGATATAGCCCCGAGGACGTGCTGCAGCCCGACCACGTGGTTGTGTCCGACCTTCATCTCATGCAGGAACAGCACTCAATGCTAAACGGGACCATCTACTGTCGGTGTAAATTAGCGATCCATTGATAGATGTTGGTTGTTGCAAGCCGCAGCAATAGTAGCAATTGTGTAAGCACCTAGTTTTAGGCAATGCAACTAACGCCTATCAGCACTCTCTTTACGAAGAGAAAGTGTCTAGTTCAAAGAATCTTGCTGCAGCGCATTCCTTCAATAGTTGGCATGTCCCTGTGTAGATGGGAAGCCCCAGTGATCTCCGCAAGCCACTTGTTGTAGATGCTGCATGCACGTGCCATCTGCTGGCGAAAATAAGTGGCGGGGAGAGGACGGGGATAGCGCTGTCGCCCACTAATGGTAGATCCTGGAAATGGCGGTTCTAAGCTCTCGATTTCTTATTTTTTTTAGAGAACTTTTGAAGCTCATTGCCGCATCTCCATCTATAATCTGGTGAAAATTAATGGTAATATTATGAACTAAGCATGATGCGAGAATATTCGACTAGATTTTGCGCTCCATTTACTCCGTACTCAGGCAATGGTTGAAAGAAAGAGCAAGTACAACAAGCTGGGCTATGTGTCTGGGCGCTATTTTACATTCAACTCATTTTTCTCACTATTTTTCTTCCCAATTTAAAACTGTGAAGTAGAAATGTCTCTTTCACATATCAAAGGTCTCTGTGGTATAGAGACTTTAAGTAGTTTCCCAAGGATGCTCCTCAAATTACATGTATGTAAGTCTCGTTAGTGCATGTCAACGAGACTTACGTCTTCAGTATTTTTACTTTGTAGTACAAAAATAAAATCGATGCAACTTACTCCTAGCTACATGTATGTATGAATTGAACTGCATCCTCTTGCATCTTGGGATACTTGGACGATCACTTGTGGTGCTGAGACCTATTATTACCGTCCAAGCTCATCATGCTAATAGCGTGACCGTTGTTAATCATCTAGATCAGTATCTCCATTTCTATTTCTACCATCACCGCTTCCCGAGAGATGTCCGTGTCCCTATCAGGTCAGATATCCATCGATAATATGGAAGAGTAGCTGCACATATGGCTAGTAATGATGGGCATTTAAGCTGGCTTAATTTGTCGGTTGGGCCCCCGTTACTGAATCGCCAACGGGCTCGTCACCCCCATCCAGCCTTCGTCTTCTCGTATTTAACCACTCACTTTAATTGTTTGAAACGGTGGCTGTCCCAAGTCCCGGGGCGAGCAGGATTTGAATTTACAACTGAGACATTTGAAGATCGCCGAAAGGTGAGACATGTTATTTCCAGACCTACCTGGGGGCTAAATTGATATGATTCGAGAGAATACGATTTGAAGGCTGGGATTGCATAGCCATTCTCCCTTTGGGCCCAGAGCGTGACATCGTGCAGTCGGTCATTACAAATAGCATGTCTAACAATACGAAGGGCTGAATGGTAGCTCAGCAGAGTTGGGGCTCTTATATGCAAGGACTGTATGTCCAAGACAATGGAGCATCTCGCATCTCATCATCTTGCCAGCTCTGATGTGTACAATTTCTATACGTTAAAGTCAAACAGCCACGTCACCAGTCTGAACTGCTCCGATAGGTTAGAATCTGGGTTCTATGAGTTTTGTACAAGTCAAAATACGAAACATGTGCCAACACCTTCACAAAATACTATTCGTTGTAGCTCTCGATCCCTTCGCTTAGTTAGTGAGAGAGCTAAAGCTTCAGCTGCAGGGGGAAGGCAAGACCTCCACATCGGATCAAATCCTATACGTCGATCCTCTCCACTCGCGAGGGATTATCATATACCGAGATTGGGGAAAGCTAGGGATAACAAAAATATCCCAATCATCATCCACTAGCTAACCGCGTCATGTCTCTGCCGTTCCGCTCAGGGCAGCAGGTGATCGCTGAATGTGGCAGAAGGCGGAACGATGAGGCCTGATGTGGAACCTCTATTGGAGATGGGGATCGCCCAACGTACATTAATGCGGACTAATAAGCTGAAGAGGAGGGCCTCTTGAGACATAGTCTATCATTTAACTGGACAACACGCCCCGTAAAAGTTTGGTTATTTGTCATTATAGTAATACGTGTAGTGCATACTTCTGAGGGGTAATTATGTCTTTTCCTTAGACAAGTCAACGACTGGACATAATTCATGTATCTATCCGCCGTTTAAGGGAGCCGTCCTTAGACCAAGATTCAACCGCTTATCCGCCCTTAGTGTTTTAGTTAATACTGTTGGCCACGTCTTCTCCACAAGATGGTTCGCGTCAATTCTCCGGTTCCCGATATCGATTTCTGATCTGGTGGAGTATGTACACAATTTAGGCATATTATGCACACATCATACTGTAAGAGCCAAGATCTCTCCTTATTGAGATGAGAAGAAGCTAAATGAGGTCAAGTGCTGACATTTTGTTGGGTCTCTTTCCCAGATTGTAATGGTAACAATGTTGACGCTGATAGATGAGACAAGAGGTATTGATTCGGTACTAGATGGGATAATCAGAATACCTCTTACCGCTACTTTGACAAGCTACACCTTCAGAATCAAGAAACTATTTTTAGGTTTCAAAGAACAAAGCATGACGTTGCTCTTCATTGTCTGGCTACCCTTTGTTTCCCGATTACTTTTAAGCCATCTACTCGACACTGAACATCTCTCCCACACTTCAAATTAGCAGTGCACCCATGTATGCCAAATCTCGCCTTGGAAAAGCGGACTAAAGATCCAACTGCGGCACGCATAATGACGGATTTGAAGCCCCCCAATATTGGGGTGGGTCGTTCAGATCGGAGAAAGATATATCGGCCCAACTACCAACTACCAAGGACCAATAGACAGAGACAGAGACAGGCCGTTTCTCAGGCCAAACGGGCGCTTGGATCGAGTGGATCCCGCTACTGCACCTCCAAACCCTTGAGATTTGAGATGTAGAGACTTAAAGAAAAGTAAATTGCGTCTTTTCATACGAGATGTCTCAGGAAGGAGTCCCGAGTTTGCCGCGAAGTGCAAACTGGCTGAGAGACAGGGTATTCGGACACTAGCCATGGTAATTTTTTTTCCTTTTAATAGCTGTTGGGTGAGAATGCCGTTTAAATCTTTAAAAGGGCGGGCTCTCTCTCGAAATTTGCGTTATTCCTTTGCAGATCTTCATTAACTTCACTGGCTCGGTCTCATATATATCATTATTTGCCCGTTAGATCGGTATCAATATTTGTCATGATGCTTTTCTTTGCCGCCATCTCGTTTGCTGCCCTTGCTACGGCATTGCCTGCCAGTGTTCAAATCCAACCATGGATACCAGCTGGGATGAACGATTCACGAGGGCCGTGCCCTATGCTAAACACTCTAGCAAACCACGGCTATTTGTAAGACTAGCTTTTGCTCTGCTGATGATAATCTCTTTGGACGTTGGAACTAACAGTTTGTCTCAAAGGCCTCATAACGGCCGCAACCTTACGGCTACGTCGATCGAAAACGCCTTTACGAAATTCCTAAACGTGGAGGCAGGATTTGCAGCCGCCGTTAAGGAGTTTACCCTCGCTTTTGGCAGCGACGTGTTTAATCTCGATGACCTAAATGCGCCTGATATCCTACAACATATCGCATCTCTCACCCGAGATGATTACACATCTCAGAATCCACATATCAAGCCAAACTTGTATCGAATCGAGAGTCTCTTTGCTGATAGCACCTCATTGCATATCAACATTGACTCCATTGCAAAGTCCCGGCTGCGTGTTCAGGCAGAATCGCATCCCAACACCCTTTCCAAAGCCAGATTCGACGCAGCCCTTTTTGAGGCCGCAATGGTACTGGTGATGATGTCGGACCATGCTCCCGACGCTACGAGTAACCCTCCTCTGTCAGCGTACCGAGCTCCTATAGACCGTCTACGAACATGGTTTGAGCAAGAAAGGTTCCCCATTGAGCTCGGATGGCGGCCATCGAAGAGGCCAATCATGTTGGCAGATCTGGATCCAGCAATTAAGGCGATTACCGAATCAATGGATCGCCAGGAAAAAGAACGATCAAAGTCCCGCATCGCGATCAAGATAGATGTCGAGTAATTTGACGTATTCTAAAAGTGGCACCTGTTTTATTCTGTGTATATGGTACAATGGTAAATTTATGTAATAATATTAGTCTTATTGGATGTTCTTGCTTATGAGACTCTAAGCATTTATATAAAAATTACGTCTTTAGACAATAACCATTTGGCTCCAAATCGCTCTTGTAGTATGATATACCTCTACGCTTTCCATGGGCTCCGTTCATGAGCCGTTTGCCATTTACTCGCCAACTCCTGGTCAAAAGTAATAAGAACCTCGAGATCACCGCTCGGAAGCCTGGGAAACACCACCGGATACCGCTTCGCTTTCAACGATGACAGTCTTACAGCTTCACAATGCCCCAGTTCATTGCCCCAATCGAGCTCATATACTCCTTCATCTGCCCAGGAGACAATGGAAACATCAGCAGCCTGTTCGCATAGTTTGAGACTTGTGACATTTTCCTGAGAAGCCAAATGGTTGACGATGCGGTTCATGCTTTGCTCATTAATATCATTAATGCTTTGCCGCACAGCTGCTGCAACATTTGCAATTTCTAATGTAAAAATCTTGTGTTCCGTCGAGCTTCCAATGGCGACAAGATCGGCTTTCTTTGCGGATACCAGCGACACCCCAAAAGAAGCGCCGAGATATTCCTTGGGAAGTGGTGGCTCATAGCGACTGCGAGAATTCACAGCCGTACGCATAAAATATTTACCGTCCGCAGTAGTAATATCATCATCTAGAAATTCAGAATGGATGATGGAACCCCAGAGGAGTGCAGTTAGTACATCATTTGTAGAGACCCATGCAGTTCCATCAGGTAAATGTTTGTTCACTTCGGCTTTCAAACTTTTCAAATACTCTCCAGAGAATCTCAGATACTGAGTCTCCATCTTTGTAGGTTTTGATGGCTGGCTAGAAGGGGCAGGCTCTTCTTTGTGAAGAAGCAGCGGCGAATCAGCCGGTGCATTATGAGAACTTTTCACTATCGCTGTGCGATCTAACCAACTCTGGTCGAAATGAATGGCTTCAGAAGAGCCCGTCCTACAATGTGATGCCCATATCTTCAATAATGAGCCATATGCTGTAATGTCAGCCGTCGAATGATGCAGGCTGACAGCAAGCAGACATCCTCCCTTGACCAGCGTCAAGACGGCGCGAAAGACAGGGCTGGGGGACGTATTGGCGGGGCTGAGGTCGGCGGAAAACCAGCCATGGTCATCAAACACAGACGGTCGAAAAGCGCCAGATTTCAGATCGTCGTAATCAACATCCGTGTAGGTGTTGACGTGAAACAAGTCATTCAATGAGTCACATGGCGAGCTCAAAGCAACAGATCCCTTGGGATGGGCTTGGGCCACCATTCTAGAGGCGAGATATGGGACATCTTTTAATGTGCCCGCGAGGCCATCTCGGAGGACTTCGGATATTCGAGGGTTCGACGATGAGAAACAGAGGATTTGGCTGATGTAGGACCGTGGCATAATCCACTCCAGCGGAGATAGCTGGCTGGGTCCCTGTATAATGGCCTGTTCTCCCATCGCTGGTGGTAATAAACGAGTGACTTTTGGAACCTAGAAATGCTGTGTAATATTTGAGTGGTTTAAGGTTAATGAATGCTGCAAGGCCGTATGGAGGATCGACTCGGAGGGGATTGTGAAATGTGATCGGCATTTGGTGTTAGTGCCGGATCTTAGTAAACGTCAGCATCGCATGTCGCAGCTTAACAAAACGCCGACAACGATGTGACTCAAGGGTAGAACTAGTATAAAAATATGACTACATGTATAGTTACGGAGTATGTAGTATGGATTTAATAGGAAACCTGTACATAACCATGAAAGCTTCTATTAAGCGGCCCGCAACAGCCGCAGATGTTGCTATTCAGAGCAGAAGAGGAAAGCTGCCAGGAAACAGGTAATATCTATGGCAAACGGAGCCATCGAAATAAGACGGGAGATTGGTACTTCTTTCTCTGAGAGACTCTACATTCGAAAAGATGACAACTGCCAGGAGCGTAAACGTTTTTTTTTTATTAACATACATGTATATTTCGAGATATCTAACCTATCGAACCAGCTTGTATTTCATACGGTGCTACCGCTACGGCTGTAGACACAACAAGACTATTAACCATCAAAACCCCTAGAGAATAGGATTTTTTGCTTTTATGACATAACGTATAGTTGACTTTAGTCTCATAGATCTCTCAAATCTAGCGCCTCAAGCCCCAATTGACTGCTAGTTTTTCCACATGGCGTTTGCGGTCCGCAATAGCCGCATAAAGCATCAGGCACCAGCAAGGTGAAAGAAGACGGAAGCCGAAGCAAAAGACCGAGCGACAGAAGAATTTAATCGCTAGTACGGAGTAGAACGATCCAAGTTGCTCGACCGGACTTTTCCAACCGGACTTTAAAACTCGGCATCGTCGATAGTAGTGCCTCCAATCTAGTATATCTTGACAGCCTCCGCCACGGTTTGAAGAGGCATTCCTAACCTCATTCTTCTTCAAGACAGTCATTCATCATGACAGCGCCCAAATCCATTGCCGTTGTCATCTGCAGCACTCGCCCTCACCGAATCAACCCCTTTGTTGCCGGCTATGTCGCCTCCGTCATCCAGTCCGTGCCTCAGACAACCGCCAAGGTAGAACTACTCGACTTGGCAACCCTCAATCTCCCTCTGTATAACGAGCCTGTTGTACCAAGCTACCTACCAGCTGATGACCCCACGCCGCATTATCAGTACGAATACACTCGTGCTTGGTCATCTCTTGTCCGCAAATACGACGGCTTCGTGTTTGTCACACCACAATACAACTGGTCTGTTCCGTCGAGTTTAAAGAACGCGCTAGACTACGTATTCCACGAATGGGGTGGGAAGCCCGCCGCCATTGTCACATATGGAGCCAGAGGGGGCATCAAAGCTGAAGTTCACTTGCGAGAAATTTTGAAGGGTCTTAGGATGAATGTTGTTGAATCAACTGTGGCGCTTAAAATCCCCCGAGGAGACTCCAAGGGGGTAGAGGCAGAGACGTTGATGAAAGAAGCTTGGGAAACTGAGGGAGCAGATGAGAAAATCAAGGCGTTGCTTGCCAGCATATTGGAATTTTTTAGAATAGACGCATAGAGACGGAATACACGTCAAACGCTACCTCCTAGTTAGATCTTTTATACCACTTGCTTATTTCTTTCGCGGCTTGAGTAGCAGCATAATAATATCCTCTTAATCTTCTAGTAGAGCCTTTACTACTTCTACTGAAACCTGGAATTCTCTTATTCACGAGGCAGTGGTTCTTGTTTTTCTCCTCATAATTCATATTTTATCAAGACCTTTAAGCATAAATGTTTGCTATGCAAATTCAAACTCGGCTATTCATGACGCAGCCATGCATGGAGTATGTCCCTTCCCTCTGTCCATGTTGACTGCCACCGGCCCACCCTGTATCAAGTCTGCGCTAAATTCGGCAACGTCAAACAATATCATTACTACCTTCAATGGTATCAACACCCATCCCAATAACATTCCAGCATATCTTGTTTATAGCCCATTGTTTCGCCCCCTTCTATATTTCAATCTCGACATCCGTCTTAGAATCGATATCCGTCTTCACAAAAACAAAAAAAGAAGATTATAAAATCGCTCTGGTATCTTATACGCCACCCAGCCTCTCCGTCTTCCGCCCCTTGGCCATCATCATCGTCTCAATCACATCGCTCGGCACAAGCTGCGGCTGCGCCTCTCCATATCGCTGATGCTCCATCTCCTCCGCATCGATTTCCCCCCTCGGTGGCCCATCCGCGCTTGATTCGGACGCATCTCGCCGGCCGTTTTCAGATGCCAAGCCACGTATGCCATGCTGCGGTCTTGCATCTGTCTCTGGCGGTCGTAGCATGGACTTTTCCTCTGGGAATGCCGGCATCGAGGCCTTGGCGTGATTAGACGCGTCTTCAAGACGATTGCCGTCTCGAAAAGCAAAGATTCTAATAGAGTGAAATCGATCAAGTAATTGGCGCAGCCACCTATGTAGGATATTAGCGTCAACTTGCTGCATCCTCAGTGCACCTCCCAGATTTTCTCATCGCAGTAGCACTCTTACAACGTATTAGTCATTCTTGGACGCAACTATCATAAATCGCAATCTGTGGGATAACCCAAAGGTGCATCTGCATTATCCTATATACTGTGAAAGGAAGCTGGAAAATCAATTTGCCCCTGTTTTTGCGTCGTCGTCAAGGAAGGCTCGGCAAGGCTTGGAAATGCTGGTGCCTAGCTGCCCGTTTCACGATTCGCCGTCAGTGGCGGGAACTCGCATACACTAACACAGAGTCGCTGATCAGGCAGCCAGTTAGGGCCAGAGTCCGGCCGCATAGGAGATGTGATGCAATTAAAAATATGATATTTAAATATTTAGATATTCAATATGCAATAATGCTCAATCTGGTCATTCAACGCCAGATCACGTTCCCCACGATGCCTCTGTACAGGAACCTCACACGCAGTTTGCTCGACATCTCGTGCTCTCATCACTGGCCATGCACAATCTTCCACTTACAAACATACTTTTACCACCAGCCATACAAAACTCTCCAACATCCCAACAAACTCACAAAGAAACCTCGTTATCCAACGCATCATACATTGTCTCTCCCGCCAAATCACCCTGCCTGGGCCCAGCTCCCCCACTCCCCAGACTGTTCCCCTGCAGCATCTGCCTCTCCGCCAACCTGCTCGGGTCATCCTCACTCCCCGGCTCGGCCCTCAAGGCCTTCTGAAGCCCATCGTTCTTCGCGTCAATCTTGTCGCTAAACCCTTCCTTGACGTTCTTCCCGTGATGGCCCTTTGGGTTCTTGATGTACTGGTCCGCCCCGTGGCTCGGCGCCTCGCCCGCAACAGCACTCTTCCCTTGTCGACCACCGGTTTCCTTTCGATCGCTCTTTTCCTGTCGACCAGTGGTTTCTTTTCGACTCTCCTGTCGACCGCTACCTTCTTGTCGATCTTGTCGACCGCTAGCTTCACTCTCCTTGCCAGAACTCGAAACTCCTTCAACATGAACATTGCGGTTCTCGGCAAATTCACCGCCATGTTCATATGATTCAGCAGCCAACGAGCCCGATTCGACAAGCCCTGCCGATTCCCGGTTAACTGGAGCATTTTTGCCCGTATCGGCCTTTTAACGAAAACATGTTAGTTAGAATCCCTCCTACAAAAGTAAGAAAAGAGACGCGCATACCTTGGTGCCGGCACTGGGGTTCTTGCGTTCGCGAAGAGTAGGCATTTTCAATGGCTTTGCTTGTTTAGACCGTTTATTGATTGTAGATGTATGTTTTGAATTGAGATGCCCGTTCCAATAACCATCTTCCAGCCGTATTCATTTAAATACCTACTGCGTTGGTATACCCAAAGAGCGACCGCGGATGACATCACGAAAACGGCTTCATTACACCCACGCAATAGTCACGTCAATCAAAGCCTGAGCGTCAACAGCATCTGTGAGACAAAGCATGTCAAAATCTCCACCAAAAAAAGCGGCGCTTTGCTTCATATTGCAGCATTGCTTAATATTGCATCATAGCAGCCTGCCTGGTCTGGTTTTCGCTGATCTCGATTCAGCAACATATGCAAACTCAAAACACTCGCATTTCACAACCCAAAGAAAACATGAGCGGCGCACAAGATTCCATCATCTGTGGACCAAAGAACTTGTATAAAAAATGGCGCAAATTTCATCAACCATCTTTTTCGTGAAAACCATACCCTTTAACCATATATACCTTTCCGTATGATATCAATTCGTCACAAGACCCTTCACAAGCCATTCCAAACACGCCGCCGAACCATGGTATAAATGTAAACTCCCTGAAAGGCAAATGCAAATGTGCCCCCAAAAGCCAAAAATAACCCGCGTTTTCCGCCGCATGAAACTAGTTTACAACATTTAGACCCATGCTTTTCATTCATGACTCTCCTTTAACCTTTTTTGTTGCTTTTGCGGTGCCAATGTGTGTATTGTGTACCTTGACCATGGTTAGTTAAACAGTTCAAATCTTTTCGATAATGAATTCAGCTCTTACCTTTGTAGCAAATCGCAAGCTAGTCAAAGTTTCCTTTAGATGAGTCTCCAGAGGCGATACCATGACAAACATGAGCGTCTTGCTATTTCCACCAAGGCTGTATTGCAGCAGGTGTGTCAGCTTAGAGTTTCGATAAGGAATATGGCCCGAGCCTCTTCCAAGTGCCTCAATTACATCCCCAAGACAGCTCAAGCTCTTGTTGATATTCTGTGTCTCCTTCATCCTGTCGCCCTCGACCTGCGAATGCTTCAAGCGCTCTGAACCAGCCAGATCGACCAAGTTCAGCGTGCCTTCACACCGCTCGCCCGTTGCCGAGTTTTCGCCAATGAGCTTCAGAATAAAAACGCTGTGAGACCGAGAAGACCGCTCATTGGCCTTGGTGGCTGCTACAGATCGATTCTTTTGTGCTTCTTCCAGCATCAACTCCACAGTATCGGCAGAGTTTAGTCGAACGGACTTGCAGTTCAGGATAGTAGTCTGCTTCCGGAGCTCGTCATGTCGGATTTCCAATTTCTTTGATAGTCGACCATTTGTGTTATGATAATTGGGAGTCAAGAGATCATTTAGATCTTCGTTGTAAACTTCGACAAAAGAGCCTTCCATGGTATACTCCCACGACTTTTCCTTCAATTGCGTTACGGTATCGTAAATCATGTGTGTGGCTCGAGGAATCATGCCATCAGGAGACGACATTGTGTACGTCTTGCCTGATCCTGTCTGGCCGTAACAGAATATGCACACATTATAACCGTCCAATGCGCTCTGCACTAACTGGGAGATTTCGTCAAATATCTCATCGTTTCGTACCTTGGGCGTAAATACTCGATCAAATTCGAAAGGGTAATTCTTCCTCGAAACCACTCCGAAGCTGGACTTTTCTTCTGGCCCGGCCACCATAATCTCGGTAGAAGTCTTGTCGTCAGGATAAGAGAGTTGAGCGACCTCGCTTTCGCCATCTCCCAGAGGAGGTCGAACTCGGCACATGACACGGATATTGCCCTTGAGCTCCTGATATTTATTGAAGAGAATGCGGCGCTCGGTTTCTTCTTTCATCAGCTTCTGTCGTGCCTCCTCAGCGAATCGTAGTGCGTCTTGAAGCTTAGACTCCATGGCGGAGAAAGCATCGGATTGTGCCTTGGTATCGGATTCGAGAAATTCGACCTGGGATCGTAGGGAGTTGATCTTCGCTTCGAGTGTTGTGTTTGAAGCTGAAAGCTCGGATATGCTCGTTTGCAGACTGCTGGTAAGCGCCTTCTCGCGTTGGAGATCTGACCGTGTGCTTTCTGCCTCTGTTCGCACCTCTCGCACCTCCAAATCTTTCTTTTGAAGAACAATCTCCATCTCCTGTTGATCGTTTCCCACTTTGCTCCGTAGACTTTGGAGTTCTTGCTCTCGTTTTCGCTGCTCATCTTGTAGCTCTTCTTGGTGCTGCTTTGTTAACATTTCAATCTTTTGCCGATGTTCGTTTGCTTCTTGTGTTTTTAAGCGTTCTAGCTCCCGAGTCAGGTCATCCATTGCTGTACAATGCTGGCGTAAAAGATCTTCGAGTTCGGTCTTGTGTTTTCTAGCAAGGTCGTCGATTTGCCGAGAGTGATCCCATTCCAATTTCTCTAGCTCGTGCTCCATTTTCCGATTGACTTCTTTTGAAACATCAAGATCTGTCCTTAGAGACTCGGCCTTGCCCTCCAATCTAGACTTTTCCCCTTCCAGGTCCGAGACTGCAATCAATATTAGCGTCGGTAAAACCATTGGAGATCACTGCCGTCGTACCTCGCTTCTTGGCCAATTCAAGAGCATCGTCCATGCCTTTTCTATCGAGCAGTGTGGTATCCACCATTGCTTTTAGCTCTTTAAATTGCGATTCAATATCGCCGACTCGACCGTCCACATCAAAGGCTACAAATCCAGTCAAGTTAGAATCCTTAGTTAAATAATTATTGCGCATGGGTGATTTAGCAGGGGACTTGTTGGGAGAGTTGGTTTTGAAAAGAGCAATGCATCCTTGAAGCTTTTCAACCTGCCGCTTCACCTGCTTGTCGCTTGGCGTCATCAAAGGGCCTCCCTAGGTTCCCTGTACGGCAGCTGAAGCGGATGATGGCTGCTTGTTGCTTCTCTTTTCATTGCCGGGACGGTGCACAGTGATGTTGTTTAAAGCAGATGCAATGTTTGGAGGCGAAGTTGTCACTTGACTTGTGCTTCGAAAAGAGCCTTCCTCCTCGATACAAAGATTGTTGAATCTCGCTGTCAGAGAGCTTTCTCTTGAGGAAGACAAGGTCGATGTAGATTTGGTGGTTCTGATTCTGCGTCGGGAAAGGGCGTTGAAAGTGAAGCTTGTGAGATGCTCGGATGTGGCCGTACCATTATTGGGTTTCGTATCTTTGTCTTGTTCTTCCTCCTCTCGATGTCCATATGCCGAACGAGGCCGACCAATTTGGCTTACCGACCTCGCATGCGCACGTGTGTTCGGTCTGGCGACGGACGGTCTGTCTAGAGCGCTGTTTCGCCCTGGGCCGATGCTCTTAGCAAAGTTGCTGATTGGTGTAGGGTTTGCGAGGGCTGAAGCTGGGCGTGGTTGCTTGAGCTATTGGATATCAGTATTGGAATCGCCAGGATGATTACTCTGCTCTTGGTCTGAGAGTTCCTCACTTGTGAAATGCTGGCCAGTGTCTGGCCTTTGACGGATCGTGGTATCTTTGGTGTGGCTATTAAAGAAGGCTTCGATGGGTATTCGAGCGCACGTTCGGAAAGAGGTCGTCGCTTTGGTTCGGGTTGAGTTGCTGGAAGGTGTTAGCACGCCGTAGCACTTTGGTGACAGTCGACTCGTTCTATACCGGACTGAGGCAGCTCGCGCTTCAGGCTCTTCATCCCGGTTGGCGCGGGGATTGAAGACTGGGTGCGAGCATTCTGTTGAGACTCGCTCCATTCGGTCAAACTGCCAACGTTCGTTGTCGGTCCTGGTAAGCGACTGATCTTGGAGACCCGCGTGGTCTGTAGGGTTAGTAACAGTTAGCCCCCGCGATTCTATCCTACGCAATCGTGATTCATGCTTGTGCGAAAAGGCGAACCTGGTTCTCTGCAGTATCCATTGTAATGATGCCAAATATGAAATCTTGGTGTATCAAATCGTAGCGAAAACAATAGAGCCCGAAAAAGTCGGGAGTCGCGTCAAAACAGTGGGAGCATGCGCCCCAGCGATCCGAGTTTGCAGCGCAGCCGGTAAAGATATTTCAAATGCTGATGGGGGATAGGAGCTTGTAGAAGCGAAATGGTAGGTCTCAGTGTTGACTTTGCGTTTGACCCCCCCTGGCTCGGAATGTTGACCATGCAGATTATGTATTTGCATGGAGCCACTGCTTTGTGTTAACGGTGTGGAGAAGGCCGTCAAAATACAATTGTTTACTGCAAGACGCGTGGGCCGGGCAACAGTGGCTGAAATGCTGTGGCTTGACTTTTCTTTGTTGAGGCGTGTGGCGCAGGCGTCTTACAAGGTCTACTAGTGTTTAGCATGTATCACCAGCGTCATGCGACATTGCTGCTACTATTCTACTGCTGGAATAATTACTGCAGTAGCTCACACTAGTAAACGCCCTGTTGGACGATGATCGAAGCTTGCATCGCATATCGACGATGCTTCGTAGGATACCTGGTAATAGGTTGAAAAGGTTCTCCAACAAGTTCAGGCTCACTTCACCAGCACGTGCGGCGACTTGTCACTTTCAGGGGAATCAAGCAAGAGCGGAGAATTGGCTGGATAAGGCTGTTGACAGCTCACTAAATGGGCAATTCCCCGTCTTAAATCCGCTGATTTCACATGTTAAAAGAGAATGACGTCTCCCTCTCGCCGAGTACAAGTAATGACATGTATCGAGTACAAGGTTAAGTTGAAGCTAGATGTTGCAAAAGCGGCTTAGTGTCCACGCTGTTATAAAGAGAAGCCCGCCTGAATATTATCACATGCCAGCTTGTCTCGTTTTTACGATCAATTGATGTATATTTTACCAATATATATATATTATGTATGTATATGTATACAGCCCATTAGGAGTCATTCTAGATACTCATATATTATAACCAGCTAAGTTATAATAGCTTTGGGGACAGCACCCATAAAACTTGCGTAGACAAAGTCGAGATGGTTCCAGCAGTTACTGGCTGCCTTCACTAGCCACGGTGTTCAATAGCTTTCCGTAAATGATTTTATATCAAAGCCAAACACTAAATTCCATTGCGTTTCAAATATAAAACTCTCCAACTCATGCAATGGTAAAGACCGTCCTTTCAAAGACACTACAAAAGGCGCCCCCACTCCATCCCAGCTCTAAAAGCAGCGCTGCTGATGTAATCCCACCACTCCAAACCTTCCCAGCCCAGCCCCAGGTTATGGGGACCTCTACCCAAGTAGCTCTGTCCCACACAAAACCACATCTCTGCGATACTCCACCTAGCCTCGCTGTCTCTTTGCCCCCCCTCCTCTTTATTCTACCCCGGCGTGATTCTGGTCATAATCTCTGCTGAGTGAAGGGGAGAGAAGAGGGTTCCATCCTCTTCGGCTTTTGGCATATTCTTCAATGTCTCGATAGCAAACGCCACGTCTTACATCTACATCAAGACAAAGTCGCTTCTTCTATAACAGCACTTCGAGCACATCGCAGAGGATCCAGCAAAGGACAACGCTCAGCTGTATTCAATATGGAAAAGTACAGCCAGTATCGTGACAGAGGTACACTCCCCCTTTGCTCCTTTGCCATTCTTCTGCGCTTCATTCCCAGACGATAGTGTGATATAACAATAACTGACTTATACGCAAATAGCAACCGGCATCGCGCCATTCCTCCCCGTCACGTCTCCCAGCTCCGCCATATCGACTCTCACCCACGGCCTCCTCTTCCTCGTCCGCCTGCCCTTCTTCCTTACATATATCTTCACCTACTTCCTCATCTTCCACCCACTGCCGATCCTTCCCGTCTTCGTTCGCAAGATCGCATTATGGGGTGTCATGGCCATACCGGGAATATGGTGGATTGACCTTCAGCTTGATGGCGTGAAGCGCGGTACTTTGTCTGAGCAGCCTCGCGAAAGAGTGCCTCATCCTGGATCGGTTATAGCCGCGAATTTCACGAGTCCGATTGATGCGATCTATCTGGCCGCCATATTCGACCCGGTCTTTACAGTCTCATATCCGAGAGAGCGCAAGGTCAGAAGGATTGGGTTACTGTCAGCCGTAATGATGGCGCTTGCGCCAGTGACAACCGGCCCCCCAGCAGGAGCCAAGCTGGTCGATTTGAAGGATCTGGTCAACGAATTCCCGAACCGTGTCATCGCCGTGTTCCCCGAGGGCGGCACCACCAATGGCAAGGCTATCCTGCCCTTCAGCCCCAGCATTCTTCAAACTCCTGCAGACGTCCACATCTTCCCAGTCAGTATCCGCTACACGCCTTCTGATATCACGACTCCTATCCCAGGCCAATGGTTTCGCTTTTTATGGACTCTGCTTTCTCGCCCGACAACTTGCATCCGCGTGCGCATCGCCGAGGGCCAAACGAACAAGGCTGCTGCAAAGGCCAACGGCGACAGCGGAGATGTGGCCTATAGAGGTGGAATAAGCACTGGTCTTAATGGGGAGGAGCAGAAATTACTGGACTGGATTGGAGAGGCTCTAGCACGATTGAGCAGAGTCAAAAGGGTAGGCTTGACGCTGGATGACAAGGCTGCATTTGTCAAGGCATGGAGCGGGAAAAGGGCTTGAGATTTTGTGATCAGATAGTCCAAACAATTGTAGGCTAATGGGGCATTGTATATTGTATTTTCACGTGCGCTGTGGAAAGGGTTACAGCATAGCATCAAAAAAAATTTAGCATTGAAGCCGCAGTCGTCTAACGAGGTTCCCTGCATGTATTGTTCAAGAAGCAACCCATTTTGAATTGTAAACAAAGAATCATCTGCTGTTTCCACGAGCATTATCGATTTAGTACCTATCAAGTTTTATTTTGATATCTTATTTATAACTGAAAATTATTTTGGGCTCTCTCACTCCAATGCATCCGAATATCATGACAAAAACTCCTCAGGCATCCAAATAACTAAACATCATTCCAAATACATTCCACCTTTTTCCCCTGCTTCCTCGACTCACTCGTTTTACGCAATAGGACCATCCGTAACACATCCTGTGCTGGCGTCGCTAACCATTTTAGCATATTTGGCCAGCGTTCCCTTGGTATATCTCGGCTCAGGGCGCTTCCACTCCTTTCTTCGCTTCTCCATCTCAGCTTCAGAAATCTCCAAGTCAATGATGCGCTTCTCAGCGTCAATAGTAATTATGTCACCGTCCTTGACAAGAGCAATGGGGCCACCCTCAAAAGCCTCAGGGACAATGTGTCCGATAATGAAGCCGTGAGAGCCACCAGAGAAACGTCCATCAGTCAACAAAGCGACGTCCTTGCCCAGTCCAGCGCCCATGATGGCTGAAGAGGGCTTCAACATCTCGGGCATGCCAGGGCCACCCTTGGGGCCATCGTAACGGATAATGACGACAGTCTTCTCACCCTTCTTGATCTCGCCACGTTCCAGGCTGGCAACAAAGTCAGGCTCAGAATCGTAGGCACGAGCCTTGCCGACGAATCGAAGACCTTCCTTTCCAGTAATCTTTCCGACACAGCCACCAGGGGCCAAAGAGCCACGCAGGATCTGAATGTGACCAGTAGGTTTGATGGGGTTGCTCAGAGGTCGAATAATGTCCTGGTTGGCAGGGAAATCAGGAGCGCTCTCAACGTTCTGCTTCATGGTCTTTCCAGTCACGGTGACACCGGAGCCATCAATGAGGCCCTCCTTGATGAGGTACTTGAGAAGGCCGGGGGTACCGCCAATCTTGTGCATATCGGCCATGACATACTTGCCGGAGGGCTTCAGGTCGGCAAGGAAGGGCATACGGTCAGAGACGGCCTGGAAATCGTCAATGGTCAACTTAACGCCAACAGAGTCAGCGATAGCGATCAAGTGGAGAACGGCGTTGGTGCTTCCACCGAGGATAGTAGTGACAATCATGGCATTCTCAAAGGCCTGTCGCGTCAAGATATCGCGTGGTCGGATATCTTCCTTCAAAAGGTTACGGATAGCGTCACCAACGCTTTCACACTCGGCCTTCTTCAAGGGGCTCTCAGCAGGGCTGCTGCTGCTGCCTGGCAGAGTCAGACCCATCGTTTCAATAGCTGTGGCCATTGTGTTGGCAGTGTACATGCCACCGCAGGCACCGCTGCCGGGGCAGGCATGACGGATGATGTCATATCGCTGCTCTTCAGTGATTTCCCCAGAGATGTACTGGCCGTAAGCTTGGAAAGCAGACACAATATCGATGGATTCACCAGTTTTTGTGCAGCCGGGCTGGATGGTACCACCGTAGACCATGATGCTAGGTCGGTTGACACGGCCCATGGCCATGACGACTCCAGGCATGTTCTTGTCACATCCAGGCAAGCTGACGTTTGCGTCGTACCACTGTCCATTCATGACAGTCTCGATACTGTCGGCAATGACTTCTCTGCTCTGCAGGGAGTATCGCATGCCAGTAGTGCCCATGGAAATACCATCACTGACGCCAACAGTGTTGAATCTGTAGGGCACAAGTCCGGCTTTGGCCACTGATTCCCTGACAAGAGTAGACAGGTCCATCAGGTGCATATTACAAGGGTTTCCCTCGTACCAGACAGAGGAGATACCGACCTGCGCCTTGTTCAAATCGGCGTCTGTGAGGCCAGTGGCGTACAGCATAGCCTGGGAAGCGCCCTGAGACTTGGGCTGTGTGATGTTCGCAGAGACCTTGTTGAGCTTCTCGTCCGCATATCGGGCTGATGAAGTCGAGAGGAGACGACTGTATGGCTGATTGTTAGCGAATGCGCCTGACTAGTCTGCATTGGCTGTTGTGCTCGGCGTTTACTCACGCATGACTCCTCGTAGAGAGAGCGCTGGCCCTTGACAGGGCATTCAAAGCCCTTGACGGGTTCTTGAGCATCGTTCTGGAGAGCATCGTGACGACTGCAGGGGAGCGACGATTGGTCCTATTATCGGAGCAAGAGTTAGCAGCCCGCCGACAGCCTAACAACAATTGTATCTAGCATTGAACGAAGCAACTGCGCAAAAAAGGTGTTGATGAATTGGAGAAAGAATAACATCTCCCAACACCGAGATATCGTGACAAGAAGAGAGGGAAGAACATTGCGAAAAGCGGCAATGCCTTGGCAAGCTGCCCTGACGTATGCACATACCTATTCCAAAGCCCAATAATATCCCAAACTCTCACGCGCCAATCTTTGCGCCGTGATGCTGTTGCTTTCTGGAAAAGAGAAAGCAAGACGGAGTTGGCGAATTGGTGTGACTCAACGCCGAATTGATGTTGAAGGCCGGCCCGCAGGATTTAGGTTATGTCCCTGTGATTTTAGGTCTCAGTCCCTGTGATCTTCCCTGTGATCCGGACAGCTCGCGCAGGAAGCTCTCACTAAAGTGATCGCATGTGGGAAAAAAGTTGCCCCGCACTGGAGCTGGAACTGGCAGCCAGCGTCCACTAAAGGTAATTGACGTCACGCCATTGGCTGGCTTGGGGCTTTAGAGGAGATGCTCCCCTGCTAGGCTTCGAGTAGCCAGATTTCCAATGGGCTGCATCTCACCGTGCCATGGTGGGCTGTTTCGTGCTCCAGCAGCCAACTTGCTTTCCACGCCTCAGCCTATTACTGCGCCTTGTAACCATCACAAGGGCCTTTGCTACTGGTTACTGTTATAGCCTCAACACTTGCATTTGTTACATAGATTCTGGGGAGGAAACCAAGTCGGTAACAAATTTCTCAGAGAAGTCGCTTTCGGTCTTACTATCGCTGTCCCACTCAAGCAGAGCTGTCTGTGGAGATGCCCAATTTGAAGCTTGCCGATATCGGCATCGCAGGACCAAAAGAGCGTGGTAGTTCAATACGAATGCTTTGTAATAAAGGAAATAAATATTTCAGGATTTCAGAGCATCATTCAAAATTCAATTGATATTTCAGCCATAGATGACCTTGGCAGACCATTGATATTGTACCGGCAAGTATGAGATAAGCCAGCAGAGTCTCCAGAGACATCTTCTCAAAGACGGTTCGCGCATATCAGCTGGATAGCATCACCAATGCCTGAGCAATTAGTCTCGGCTGGTGTTTATTGAAAAGTATGGTACATTTATGCTGGAAGGTGTTCTCGAAAATTACTGCTGCCATCATCTCATTAGGAACGAATGCCATGCAAAATAGTATCGCCCTTGTGTTATTAGTATTTCTTCGCTTCTCCTTCCTCCTCCTCCTTCTTTGGCTTATCTTGATCTTTCCTTGTTGAGAATATCTCGTCAATGACTCCAAATTCCAATGCTTCTGCCACGCTTAGATACTTGTCTCTCTCCATCAGGTCGTTAATCTCTTCTAGGGTATACTTGTCGAATCCCTTGGCCTTGTTCAGATGATATTGCATGATTTGGTTAGACTGCTCCCGTATCCTTTGGATCTGGTTTGCGTAAATCAAGATATCCGATGCCTGCCCTCTGGTGCCACCCAATGGCTGGTGAATCATAATGGAGCTATGTGGAAGAGCACAGCGCTTGCCTGGCGCACCACCAGCAAGCAGGATAGCTGCCATAGACGCTGCACCTCCGACACACACAGTTGCGACGGGAGACTTGATGTAAGACATTGTATCGTATATGGCCATGCCTAATGTCAATGTGAACTTTGATAGCCATACTGCGGAGGGGAGGAAACGCACCTGATGTGACGGAGCCACCCGGTGAATTAATATACATCGTAATCGGTTTCTCCGGCGCGTCCGACTCTAGCCATAGAAGCTGTGCGACGATAGAGGCTGACATGTAGTCGTCGATTTCGCCGTTTAGACATATTATTCGTTGCTAGGCACGTCAGTCCTTGTGTCTGTGGAAGCTTGTGATGGATGGACATTGGCTAACCTGTAGCAGCTTTGAAAAGATGTCCCCTCGAAGATGTAAGTTCCCTAATCATCCGGCGCAAAATGGGAAGCGTAGCATACATGTTTTTCTGCCAGTTGCCTGTTCTTTTTAGCCCATTGTCATGGCGCCAGAGCTGATGCCGCTGCTTACTGATGTCTCTTCGATATAGGGCATTGGGATGTTCATCGATGGCGCACTGTTGGCAGGGGGAGCAGTGCTGGAGAAGCCAAACGATCTGGCATGTCGCATTGGTAGTGCCCGTAGGGCTGGTAGCAATCTGGATCGTAGCATGTTTGGCAAATGGGCTGACGTCTTGACCAGAGGGAAGCTTGGAGCTTGGAGGTGGTGACAGCTTAGCATCGGTAATACCCTGGAGCTAAAGCTTATCGCTATCGCGCGTCATCGAAAATTGGTCGCATTGCAACATCACTACACATCACACAATACGCTCAATACTTGCAAACACAACATGATTCTTTAGAAATCGGCTGCCAGGCGATGAAACGATGCACTGCGCTCCGCCCAAGCAGCCTTAGGGCTTTGAATCCACATCTGGGCCAAAGATGGCGCTCCTACGATAAGGCATCCTTGACCAAAGAGGCCCTCCTCCAAAAAGTCGAAGCTGGGCTTGGACACGATGCGGACGGCAAATCACTAAGAATCAATCCCGAGGCGAAGACGGTCTCTACTGCCGCAGGAGATCTTCCCATCTCGCCCATATTCGACCCAGCATGGATGCAAGCCAGGCGGAAGACTGCAAAGTCTGCTCCTGGTCCCCCATTGGGCAGATTTCGACGAAAGCTCGCAAACAACCCTTTCGGTACAGCAAGCTTTGAGCCACGGCGTATCTAATGGAGAAGAGCTAATTGGAGAACAGCACAGGCTCTCGCTACGCCAATCCGGAGATGTCCAAACAGCGCCACCAGCCTGCCGCGCTACTTCTTACAGGACTTTGAAATGATAAAACATCCGGAAACAGGCGCCGCATGGTGGGCTCCCGGCCCGCTGGCCTTTGAGAATGTTATGCCTACGAAGCGACCAGACGAGTCACAGGCCGATAGGGATAACGGACGTGACAGAGCAGCTGCTGCGGCTGAGCTCGTGTCAGCCTCTACCCCAGCGCCGAACGTTACCATAACGGGCTCGGCCCGGCCACGGAGGTCGCCAATAACAAGCTACACGCTGAGTCGCAAGTCGCTGGTTGATATGGTTGGTGGACCTAGCAAAAAATATCTTGCACTTTTGACACAAATCCGAACCGGTATGGCCGTAGCTCCGAATAATAGGGACGCGATATGGAGAGAAGATATGGGGGGGTTGCTGCTGGGGATGATGCGCAAACACGTAACAGATGCGCTAATTGCTCGCGGCAACCGGCCACACGGGCCCAAGGACAGGTTCATTCAACCCTGTGTCAATTGGAAGGATGTCGAAGGAGTCAGAATGCGGGGTTGCGTTATTTGGCTGCCAGACAAAAGTGATGGTCCGAGACAATATGCTACACTGGACGTTGAGGGGGCCCAATACGGAAGGAAGATGGTGGTACACAACCTACGATGGCTGCTTGGCGACGAAGAGGTACAGCGGCTAAGAGACTCGGCTGAAATGTTTCACGAGGGAGAAATTTTCGTGCTTAAGCAATGGGCGAGCCTGAGCATGATGAAACTCCATCTCTTACTGTGGAAGCTACAAGGATACCTGGCGGAATCACATACAGGCAGCAGTTTGGAGAAACGATAACGAAACGAAAACTGCCAGTTTAGGCAACTAAAGTCATGTCCTACGGCGTGATTAAGTACCTGCATGACATGATCTTCTCCCGCCGTCGCAATGGCAGCGGTTCAACGTGGACGAGGGCAATGCATGTAAGCCATGTGCCATGTAGTGCCAAGTAGTATCACTACTGCAGGCACTTACATACCTTACTTTATTCAGACCAATACCTTGTCCTACCGTGGACTAAACACGCTGATCCCAGGCGTTTTCAGCGGCGACGCCGGGGCTGGAGCCAAGATGGATTTTTAGAAGGTGGCAGAAATATGTCTCTCGGTAGCCAAACAATAGCATTATAGATCTCTTTCTTGTTATGGAGATGGCTCTAGTCCCAATGCTTGACACTCCGGGGAAGATTGATGCCTCTATGCCTCCAATGCTAATACCTACCTACATGGCATTCCGGCAAGTCTGGAATCCAATCTTACTGTATTACATGGCACCCCGGGACTGGCCTCCAATCATGATACATGTCACTTCGGAAGACGGGCCTCTAATCCCAATACATGGCACTACGAGAAGTCTCAAAACCAATACTTTTGACTAAGCAACAGTAATACGGATTCCGAATACCCGGACGTAGTACAGGTGCCCCCGTAAGTACACCCCACGAGCGTCTACTTGTGTTGGTTCCCAGTTCACCGGGCACAAGCAGGATAAGCAGCAAGGATCAGCAAGGTATAGGTACCTTGTTCAATAAAATACCTAATAAAGCATGATACTTCATAGAGGAGGAGCTGAAGTCCTTCATAAAGGCATGATTAGTGAATATCGTGTTATATTTCTCTGCTACAGCTACTTGAGACGAGTCTTTATGCTAGCGATACAGTAAGCATAGCATGCTGTGTTGCAAAGTGCCAGCTGATCTCCCCGTATCCAAGTCCATAAGCCTGTTTACATTAATAGAATGGGTGATAAAAATAAGTTGCTATACATGTAGCCAAATGTACTGAAATAGCAATCTGGATGCTCGTAGCGCGTAAAAGGGCCGTAACACACGCAAATGCTGATTCTATTACGTACCTAGGTATGAAGCGGCAAGGCAACCATGCTTGGATAGACTTTGCAAAGTGCAATAACTCCAGTTTTCGAAGGATGAAGATTGATAAAAATACAGTGTATACACAGTGCAATCACTGTATTTCCTTAATTATCGCACCCTGGTTAAATTTTATCTCAGTCATCCAGCTTCACCAGTGTCATCTATGTATGTATTATATACTATATGAATCAAGATCATCCAATTCAATCAGTGTCGCCTAGTTGGACCAAGGTCATCAGTTTAATCAGGATCGTCTGGCGTGTAAGTGATGCTGCTGCCTCATAAGTAAGGCATTGAGTCTTGTTATGCAGTAGCATTAGAGTAGGTATAGCCTAATACATACAGTATCTGAACTGTATATACACTGTATTTTCTTTTTTCTTTTTTCTTTTTCTTTTCTTTTTTTTTTTTTTTTTTTTTTTTTTTACAAAATTGAAGGCATTGTACCTTTGAAAAGTACATCCAAGGTGCCGCCGTACGCACTAGATACCCATCGGAGACTTCTATAAGTAGCAAACACGAGGTAAGCCCCGAAATTGGCAGGGCAAAACTGGTTCGGAGGGTTGGAGTTGGTAACTCTCCGAGAGCAGCTTAGTATAGCTGGGGCATGTATCTATTTACAGGGCACCAGAGCACGATGCCGCTTACATCAACCAGCATTCCAGAATCCTGCAATTATAAGTCAATCATGTAACCGTCTCCACAATTCCAAAGCGGCATCCTGCATGCCCCACATGAAAATTGTTGGGCGAATTACATTCCTTGTATAAGAGCACCTTTGCCCGGGTTATGCATCCGGATATGAAGACATCAAGGCTATAATCTAGGTATTAGGTCGAAAGCTGCGATGCCAACACGCACACAGGAGAAGATCAAGTCGGAATGGAGTCAAGAGTCGTAGCTCTACTAGTCGCAAGCCCAGTACGTAGACATGGCTTTTTGGCTGCGTGGAAAGGACCCGATGCGCAACGGACCGAATGAACGCGGCAGAGACTCACTTACATGTCTGTCTCCAACCCTCGTATAGGCCCTTCGACTCACATCCCAGTCATCTGCAGACAGCCACGTTTGTATGTACCTACATAGAGGAATCTACAGATTCGTGCACGGGTCACACACACCCTGCCATTCCTTCCCAGGCATCCCAATACCACATGGAAGGCCGTCAGCCAGATCCCTGACCGGGAATCAGCAGAGCACTCCGTCAGCCAAATCCCGGGCCGTCTGTGGCCATTTGTCAGAGATGGATGAAAATCCCTCCCGCAGCCAGTACCGACTGGCTAATATCGCTCATATATATATACCCTCAGTTGCCCTTTGTCTTGGTTGCCACCATATCTTGGGTCTGATCGATCTTATCGGTTGCTTGTGCGGAGAAAGACGCACATCTTGCATACCGAAATCGTAACGCTGCAGTGGGCCCAACAAAAAGCATCGCGGCTTAGAGTTTGGCGGTTTTGTTAACACCGATCAAGACGGTTATGAAAGCATCTTTTTTCTTCTCTCTTCTCCTCGTTTCTGGAATTTAAATCCCCAGGATATCCCCAGACATTTCCTTGACATTTTCATAACATCTCTTCAACTGTGGGAGACTTATTCGCTTAGACCGCGGGCGCTCATCCCTTTTTCCCTGTCTAAAAATCGATCGGGCGAATGAGAAATCCGTTGGGTAGTCTATTCGAGTAACTTTTTTTTTTCACCCCAACAACGCCTGGGCGGAGCTCCACTGATAAGCGAAGCTAATTGCTGGAGAGCTTGGGGAACCCGCGGGAACGCATCCAGCTAAATAAAGATTCCTTGTATCCGGAGCTTCCTTGACGGGGCCTGGTTTCTATTCTCTTTTCTCTATTTATTGTTATTCTCTCCGACACACTTCATTGCATTGAGCCATGTACGCAAGCAGGCGAAGCTTCATCTCTGAAACACAGAGGCTGCACGACGCGCCTCAGAGAACAAGCCACCAGTCATCACATCGACAGCAACTCACAATGCGATCACCAGGGGTCCAGCTCATCCAGCCGGAGAACTGGGCTCAGCCGAACATGCCCACCTACAACACTCCCATCTTCATGATTCACGATGGCGGCGGCACCACCCTGTCCTACCAATTCCTGGAAATCCTGGGCCGCTACACCTATGGCATCCGCAACCCCTACTACTACTCCGGCCAGGTCTTCGAGGGCGGCATCTCCGAGATGGCCTTTTTATACGCGTCATGGATCCGAAAGACTGTGCAGGACAAGGACTTCCCCGTCAAGAAGAGGAATATGGATGGCAGCACGAGCATCTTCCTAGGGGGCTGGAGCTTAGGTGGCCTGCTTAGCATGGAGATTGCGCGACAGCTGGCGGTTGACGACGTTGTGAGAGTTGCGGGCATCCTCATGATCGACAGTGTCTGCCCTGGAGGGTCAAGGCCTTCGCCTGCACGCTCTATGCCTCTTATTCCCTCATTTGGAGTGCCCATGGCAAACAGGTTCTCTGGCGTCAGATTTTCTGCACGCGAGTCTATGTGTGATGACGACGTGTCCAGCGATGACGAATCGCTGCCAGATGATGCCTTTGATGCCTCTTCAAGAGATAGCTCATCAGAGGATGAGTCGTTGACCGAAGAAGACGAGGTCAGCATGAACAAGATCCGCTCCAAAAACTGCATGGCAGAGGCTATGCGAATGGTCCGGGGGTGGCGTCTTCCCCAATGGTCAGGCAGACTCTACGACCGCCGACCAAAGGTTGTCCTTCTGCGCGCGAAAAACTACGTGCCTGCAAAGGAAGGCCGCACTGTCGGCATGGATCTCAACAGAGAAGATCCCTTGCTCGGCTGGGGCGATTACGATGAGGAGATGATTAGCGATGTCTATGATGTTGACGGGCACCACTTCAACCTGTTTGAGTATGAGAAGATATCCAACATGACGAGGACGATCAAGAAGGGTCTGGATAGGCTGGAAGAGGCCTCCCAGATGATGATGTTTGGCGAGGGCTGGTAGTGGATTTATGCTTTTTTTTTTCTCGTGTTATTTTTTCTCTCACATTTTTTTCTTTGCATTGATTACGGGCGTCGAAATTCTTTTCTCTCTTGTATTTTTGGGCAAGGTTGGAAAATCACGGGATTCGTTTGATACCTGCATGACTGGAGCGTGCTGCATTGATTTGGGTCTATGGTTCTATTCTACTTTCACACTGCACACTGGCAAATGTTGCGTCCACTGAGGACTTAGGGATTATTGTAGCGTTCTTTTTACGATACCAAATACACACCACTATCGCACTATACATGAACTTAAACTTGCACTTGTGATATCCTGCACATGAAATTAAATGATGTCTTCCAAACCAATGCGCATTCTATGAGCATGTCGCCAAAATACATGAAGTTGCACTAGACCGTACACTCGCGTAAAGAGGCTTCACTTCGGTGATGTAAGAGGCGGGATACTGAGCACTATTTAGCTCCCTGTCGGCCGCCTTAATCCCGACAAGACGTTGACGATTGCATCGCCTCCAGTCCAAAGTGTGGCGCTAAAAGCAGAGTTTCCAACGAGTGGCGCCCAGTTTATCTGCCCACCACCAACAGCCATGGTGTGTTCAAAAGCTGTGAGTCGGCTTATCAGAAACAATTGGTTGCCAGGAATGCCCCTGCGCATAAGATATCCATAGCAGTCAGCACCATGAGGGGTTCCATCAAAGCTTCATATCGTCTCCAAGTTGGGATCATTCTTCAAAAGGGCATTTATAGCCTCCATGCCTTTATTCAGAGCTGCAAAGTCGACCCAGTATCCTCCTTCGCCCTTGGACATGATGAATGCGGATACTAATCACGAGTTTAGAATAGATACATGAATATGATGGCTAGAATGGAAATTGACCACTTACATCGATTTGGATGATTCCTCTCAAGCGTATGCCCAAATACAAGGGGCGCTGGAACAGCTTCATGGCCCCCATCCCTCTTTTCAGCGCCTTCTTCGGTTCTCTTGATGCTAGCAGCAGAAAAGTCAATCCCATGCCACGCATTACACCAATTCGTCACACAACAACTAAACTCCCATGATCCGCAGATCTGCACCAGAATGTCCTGCATAGAGGGCTCCTGCCTCATCGCCAAGCCTCGCTCCATGTTCGCCGGTTGCAAGCTATTTACTATCGCGAGCCGGTTTCTGTATGCAATTTCCGAGGCGGGTGGCTTGGATCGGCCGATGGCTGCGTGGGTAGGGGCGAAGACGAGGGCGTTGTGGAGATATTTGTGGGATTTGGGGAGTGAGGCGTGTCTTCCGCGGACTGGGGAAGACGTTTTCGTGTTAGCCATGCTGATTTATTTGTTGTTGGATGATGAAACTTCACTCACCATTTACTGTGCTCATAAAGACTTGTTTCTTGGGCTTTTGTAGATGCAGGTTGCCGAGCTAAGTCACAGATAGTAATTAGCATAAGATCATCGGGCTGGGCCGAGAAACAAGGACGAAGAGTATACGGTCTATACCTTGATGATGATTCCAAAAACTACATCCCCATTCGTAATTTTCGCTGCCTCAGTGCCAAATTTTGCCTGTATCTCCTTCTGCCATCGATTACGTATCCCAGTAATCAGGTCCACGGGGAAATAAAGAGTACATCTCGTCTCTTCCGAATATGTAACTTGCTCTGGAACACTCTCCGTCACAACTTCCGCTCGGTCTGTCTTCGTCTTCAGCTGAGATTCGTACGTTTTATGTAGTTCCTTTTTAGATGCTGTTTTGTCACCCCCGAGAGCACCCTCTGGAAGGTCTATAAATGGCAAAGGTTCTTTGTCTTTCATAATGTCGGTCCAAGAGCCAAGGATACTACCAAGACCTAATTGATCGCTCACGCAGTGCAGCAAGTTAATAGCAACTACGGTAGCATCGGTATAGTATGTGAGATGGACGAGCAGGGGAGGCGTGCCTGGCTTATCCTGGATGCGTAAAATGGGCCAGTCGGCGGGTATCCAGCACGATTCCATGACTGTCACATCTGGGAGGATAGCGATTCCCTTTTGCGAGTTTTGTTCTGGCACAAGTTTTGTTTCTCCGATGGTTGACCCGACATTGCGAACAGACCAACCAAATATCTCATAGTTGTCAGGTAAGGGGGATATTAAATGGTACTGGAGCCAACCATTTGGCCCGCTAGGTTTTATCCGCGATCTTAGAAGAGGGATATGCTCTGTAATCAACTTATCCAGTGATGCTTTCATGAAATCTCCATCGAGGATGTCGCGTACGACAATGAATACTAGAGAGCGGATGTTGTCAATAGGCTGCGATTGGTCTTTCGCGCAAAGAGGAATGACTTTCTCATTGGGGGATATTGTTTGGACACTCATGGTGTCGCTCGTCCAGATATGCAACAAGAGCAGCAAGTTTTGCCAAAAAGAGGATGAAACGCCATTATAAAGATTAAATTTTTAGGCTTTTGTTTTTAGTTTACTATATATGCTGATTTCTTAACTGCCATCAACTCGTGCAACTTGTGAAGAGAGTTTATGTCAACCCCATCTACACAGTTAGCGCTTAGGAGGCTTGCTTCAACCACCAATAACGCTCCGACGATTATCTTATAGAGTCATGCATGATAATGCCAACGTCAGAACTAACAAATTTTTAATTGGTACTGGAAAAAGTCACCTAGTGTGTGTCAAGAATTTTTACCGCACAAGTAGACTATTGGCGAGATCCCAAGTATTGATGAGATCATATCAATGAGGTTGCCCTTTCAAGCTAAGTAAGTGATGGATCAGCCCTAAAATTATGTAATTGGCAGATCGGAAACAGTTAGCAAAGCTCTAATCCTCGAGGTTCCATGTTACCAAACTCTTGGGCGCTGTCTTAACCATAAATGGACAGTCTTATGGTAATCAGTATCCCTGATCCCCTTTACCAGAATGACAGGGAGCTCAAGATCCTTGTCAATCATGTTACATTATGAAACCAGCAATTTCTGTAACTTTAATAGCTGACCTCGCACGGGCATTGGTGAGAAAATAGAGCGCGACAGGGGCCAAAGCCAATTTTACCAACCCTTTCGCATCCCCTGTCGATTAGAAAACATTCAACCGATTTTGAGGCTCAAAGCTGCCAAGACATGGATATAGTAACAGATTAATCAGCTTTACATCAGAGGGTTTTTGGATACGAGGGACGGGTAATACGCACAATTTTATTTAGTATTCAGAGACCAAAAACGTATACTACTCGTAAGATTCATGAATAATATTACCTATTACAGCATATACATTTCCAATTCCAAAACATCCATCATCTGCGCCTTTCCCCTTCACTTGAACAGACAGAGAATGCCTTTCAAGTAGAAGACTAGTTCTTCCACAGTTTAACCAGAGTCTCGGGCTTTCCAATCTCAAAAGCCGCATCTGTTTCATTGTGAGATAACGTCAAGTACCTTGCTAGTGCGTCCTGAGTTACTTTCAAGCCTTTTAGAGAAGCGAATGAATCATCTTCAAACTGCTGTTCAGCAGTCCCGATATAATCAATTATAAGCTTCTTAGTAGCAGCGAGTCCTCCAGCGGGGAAAAGGGCCATTCGTTTTGCCAAGTCGTTGGAATTCTGCTCTAACTGTGTCACATTCGAAAACATGTCGTTTATCCAGCCAATGCGAGCCGCCGTCGGCGAATCAGCCAAGAGGCAAGTCAGGAGGTACTGCGCCGCCCGACCCGCTCCAATGAGCTGCGATAGCTGTTTGTATCCCCGGAGCTGAAATAATCCAACTCCTGGCTCGATGGCTCCAAATGTTGCATCTGGTCCAGCGAATCGCATGTCCATGTGCAAGAAAAACTCATTTCCAGCAGCGAGTGTGAGACCGTTTGACTCTCCGATGAAAATTACCGGCAGTTGATGTAATAAGGCGAGGATTTCTCCATATTTTTCATTAATGCCGGTACCGTTTCTTGCTATGGGCTCCTCATCGCCCACAAGGTGAAAGTCGATGTGGGTCATAAAGAAATCTTTTACCAAACTCGAGAAAATTACAGTCTTGGGAACAGAATCTGTAGTGTTCAAGTTTGTGAGGAAGCCGAAGAGATCATTGATGAGATTTGTGTCGACTAGATTTATAGGAGGATTATTGATCGACACGCGCATAATATCCTTATTGCCATTGACATAGGATGTTAACAGGGTGTTGTACGAGGCAACGCTGGAGGCACAAAGCGCCAATCCGAGAAAGAGACTTGAAAACATGACAATTGAATGATGAACTTTACTGCTTTTCTTTTCTTAATAGCGATTTTAATTAGTCAATGATTACAGTCAACTCACGTCTATATATATGCCATGCAATCCGGCGATGGGACAATAGACTATCCATGATTTTCAGGAGTAGTATTCTGAATAATAGAAAACAACATCATGTTGACAAATACCAGCAGCCTCAGCATGCCTCATAGGTAAGATTTTAGCACTCTATTGTAGGAAGGAGAGAGATCTTCAAATTTGATGTTCTTGGATTTGTAATGGCGACTGCTTTGCTCTTGTATACACAAGCTGTCCAAGCCAGGATGATCTTGACAAGAGATTAGGTAGGGTATGGCCTCAAGCAAATATCTAGAGGATAGGCACAAAATAGCTCCTGGATTCTAGACGTCTTCGATAACTATCTCTAGTCTTTCATCGATCTCGATGAGGTACGATCTATACTAGCAGGCAATTAACTACATGTGCTATCATCGGCAGCCTTCACTAGTGTGCAGTCGGCAAGACTATCGCTAGTATATAGACATGACTAGGGTGCACTTGGAGATCTGCGCGAAGTAGCCTAATGACATGGAAATGAAGAAACTTTGGCCTTTAAATCCATTTAACGGCTGAATTGATCTCAGCGACGAACAACTGTTGTCTTCGTATAATCTAAGTATCTCAAAATGCCCTCGTTTTACATCGTATGGTTGATTATAAATCTGCCCAAGTGTATGCTCCACTGCGTAGACGAGATAAGCAAAAAAGGCGACGCACGCGAGCAGGATTATCCATCACTGGATTCACTAACTTGATCGATTCTAGACGTTCTTGCGAACTAATTTGTTATATCATTTATAATCGACACCCTAGTTAATGTCTGTGGATATTTTCCGCAGCTGTAGTTAATGGCTGTGGCTATTTCCCGCAGTAACGGCAGTTAATGGCCGTGGCTCTTTTCCGCCGTAGCTGCAGCCGAGTACCTATTGCAGCCGAGTTTTGTAGTAGGTGTTAGTGTAGTTAAAACATTTTTTGTGGCAGAAATTGTTGTAAACAACCGTAATTGTTAAGCCGCCTGCCTAAATGATCAGGTCCATAATTTGTATATATATCCAGCAGTACGGCCCTAAATATCTATTCCATTGCATCATAGCTGCTATTTGTATTCCGGAACGTACCTCACTCCATTGACAGAAGCCTTAGGCCATGGACGAATATCAGGAATCGAGCGTGAAAGAAGACCAGGAATCGACTCAGTCGACAAGACCTCCACCCAGGGTATCCGACGCGCCACCCAACGGAGGTCTTGTTGCATGGCTACAAGTGCTCGGGGGCTTCTTCATCTTTTTCAACTCATGGTTTGTGACTTATGACTTGTATATATACCTGTTGAGTGATCTAACGCGTAAAGGATAGGGGCATCGTAAACACTTATGGCGTATTTCAATCCTTCTACGAAACCGAACTTTTACAAAATGAGACCGGCTCGACGATATCCTGGATTGGGACCTTCCAAGCATTCCTCCTCATAGCTCTCAGCATTTTCAGCGGTCCGATATTCGATCGAGGCTATCTCCGCGAACTATTTCTGGTTGGCTCTTTCTTGGTTGTGTTTGGCCTGATGATGAGCAGTCTGGCTACCAAGTACTATCAGCTCTTCTTGTCTCAGGGGCTGTGCGTGGGGATCGGTGGCGGATGCCTCTTTCTACCATGCGTCGCCGTTGTTTCTACATATTTCACAACAAAACGAGCCCTTGCAATTGGAATTGTAGCCTCTGGCGGAAGCGTTGGGAGTACGATTTATCCAATTGTCTTCCGCAGGCTCCAACCATCCATTGGCTTTCCATGGGCAGTTAGGGTAATTGCCTTTATCGCATTAGGTTGCCTTCTGGCGAGTATAAGCATTATGAAGAGCCGATTGTCTCCTTCAGGACACGCGCGGAAACTGGTAGATCTGGCAGCCTTTAAGAATGTGCCCTACACAATATTCACAGCTGGGCTATTCTTCGTCTTCGTTGGCTTATACGTACCGATTTTTGACGTCGTCGTCGATGCCCAAATCGGGTCTCATGTCAACGAAGACATGTCCTTTTACATCCTCTCTATTCTCAATGCCGCATCAGCATTTGGTAGAGTAATCCCAGGGCAACTAGCAGACCTTTTTGGATCCATGGAAGTAATTATCGTTTGCACAGTCACCTCGGCTATTTTCGCATACGGCTGGATCGGGATCCATTCAATAGGTGGGTCTATTGTATTCGCTATAATATACGGGTTCGTTTCTGGAGCTGTTGTATCCGTTCAGGCGAGCGTCGTCGCATCCCTGGTTCCTGATGTGCGTTACATTGGAACGTGGATGGGCATGTCCCTTTTTGTGGCTGGTCTGGGAATACTAATTGGAAGCCCTATTGCTGGGGCACTTGTTACTTCGGGCTCTCGGGGATTTGTAGACCCTTTCATCTTTTCTGGGAGTTTTACAATTACAGGTGCCATTTTGTTTTGTATTGCGTGGGTGTACAAACAAAGAATTATCAAGGCTTAATAACTTTATAGACTCATTCAGAAACTCGGATAGTTATTATAATCTCTTAGAGAGCACTATCTCTCTTTCATAGATTAGAATAGTGATAGACCCGTTAGTTTTTGATATTTTCTTAAATAAATATAATAAATTTAGACCAGAAGGAGTATAAACTATGACGATTCTGCTTTTAAACATTGAAGTAAGCATATAGAGTTATAGAGGTAGAAGGAAGTGCGCATTGTTGAATCAGGCCATAAACGTCAAGTACGTGAACAACGCCAGATCCATGTATGAGCACTGCAACCTCAGTGAAGAAAATGCAGGTAGTTGTAAAACTACTCGTTCAGGCATCAAGAAAGCAATACTGGTTTAAATTGATAACCTTCTTACTTGTCTCATGAGTACGCTCGTATACCACTCTTCCGAAAAGTTGAACCATGGATCTTTCTTTATAAACCGATTCCCTAGCTAACCTTAGTAATCCCCTCGCTAACTCAAGTAGATAGTGGAGGGGCTTCATCAGAATCCATGGTCCAAAAATTCGAGGGAATACGTAGTATCTCGCATTTCTAATCGCCCTCGCAGTCAGCATCCAATCAGGTGGATCACCGATCAGAGCGGCGACGCTAACGGTCCGTCGCCGCCGCTAAGACCAAAGCGCCGATACAATCTCCACACATTACAGCTATGAACGAGGCAACATATAACATATAAGTAGACTCTTGTAATTAAGGAAAAAAGTATATATAGAAAGACATCCGACTATTGTAAAGTCAATATTCTCATCAGTAAAAGCCTCCTCCTTCAATACACACACCAAATCACTCCGAGTCCCATCAAGCAACAATACATTAGTCTTCAACATGTCTGCTCTCAAGTACACCAACAAGCTCCAAGGCCGTCGCGTCCTCGTTATTGGCGGCTCTTCCGGTGTAGGCTTCTGCGTTGCCGAGGCAGCCCTCGAGCACGGCGCTCAGGTCATCATCAGCAGCTCCAACCAGAAAAAGCTGGATGTCGCCGTCGGTCGTCTACAAGAGCACATCAAGGCGGCCAACCTCGGAGATGGCAGCAAGCTGATCTCGGCCAAGACCTGCGATCTCGCAAACAATGACAAGATTGATGAAAGCGTTGTTGAACTCTTTGAATTCGCTACCAAGGACGGAAAACTCGACCATGTCATCTTCACGGCGGGAGATGCCCTCCGAGCTCCCGGCCTTGCCAACGTAACAGTCCAGGACATCCACGCCTCTTTCCAGGTGCGCAACACTGGCGCCATCATCGTCGCAAAACACTTGCCCAAGTACATCAACTCTAGTGTCAAAAGCTCACTCACTCTGACCGGCGGAACAAACACCCACCGCCCACTGCCCAACTGGTCCATCGTCGCCTCTGGAGGAGGTGCCGGTGAAGGTCTGACACGCGGACTCGCCGTCGACCTGCGACCTGTGAGAGTCAACAGCGTCATGCTCGGAGCTATTCAAACGGAATTATTTGGCATGTTCCCTCCAGAGCAGCTCGAGCCAATATTGAACAAGTTTAGAGAGGAGTCCCTCACTGGCACCGTCGCCACGCCTGAGGAAGTGGCAGAGGCTTACATCTATTCCATGAAGGACTCTTTTGCTACCGGAGTAATTATTGAGACCCATGGAGGCCGTCTTGTTGGTGACAGCAGACCCCTTGGTTTGTGAGACGTTTAAGCCACGACCAAGAGTAAATAGCATAGCGGAATGGTGTTTATTGTTAGAATTAAATAAAGTTATAAGACATGGTGTTGTTCTGATATTTGTGCCGTTTTCTTTCCCTTGCCTTTAAAAATGAAATCTTTTCCCAGTCCAATTCATCAATGATTTCCCCTTTGTTTCTTTCTCAGCTTGGAATATCCAGCTTATAGTCATCAGGAATAGTCCCCCAGCTGTCGCACACTCCAACTAGACTTCGAGCGCCGGCAACCTTTGATTTTCGCGCAAATTCTTCTCCTTGATGCAAATAAAAGTACATTCCTTTACCAAACTTTTTACCCAGAGCGGGCCACTCCTCCTTCATTCTTGCATACGTTGAAGCGATGACTCCTAGGTCTTCTCGCAACTTGGGATTGCGACCCATGGGTATCTCGACACCATCTGCATCTCTAGCTTCTCTTTGATTCTTCGAGGGGCAAAAGTATTCATTCGTCAGGATCCGGCAGCTGGCGAAGAGCAGGCACGGAATATGTGCATTGCTCACGAAATCAATGGATACGCGAGAAGCGTCTCGAAGGATCGCGATAGAGGCTCGAGCAGCCGCGACGCAGTGTGGCCAATTTATCGCCAATTCCGTTCCGGTATCTTCGAGGCACTCGCCTTCGTGGAGGGGTCTCTGATGTAAAAGGATGGTGCAGGTATTCAAGGCGATATTCAGCCAAAGGACCTGTGTAAATTCGTCAAAGCAGGCAAATGAAAGCTCTGTGGCAGAGCGCGGAAGCATCAGGCGGATTTCAATGAGGTTATTGCAAAGCAATTCTATTCGCTCTTTACGATCTTCTTCGTCGTCGGTAAAATCGAGCGCTTCGCTGATACGCCCTATCATGGTATATATCAGAATGAGATACTGCAGCTGATTTGCCGCGCCCTGCAAGCCGTTGTCTCGAATTGTTGAGATTAGTTTACTCAGGTTATATGTAAAGCGACTAGAATGTTTATAAACGGGTCCATTGGTGCTTTGAAAGTCATTCTCAGACATTGGAAGTTCAATCGTCATTCTCCGGTCGTCTATCGCATGCATCAGTCCGATCGGAAAACACATGGCTCGATCCATAATAAAGAGCATCCATGAGATTCGTATAGTCTCTTCTCTCTCTACCCACGTCGCTTTTTCTTGAGTGCCGAGTGATTCTACAATCATCTTTCTCAAACTATCGCCGTAGCTATGGCCAATAGCAACAGTTTTTCTCCAGGCCTCGCCAAGAATCACTATACAAGGCGAATAGTCCACAAGTGCAAGTCCTAGATAGACTACCAGGACTGCGGCTTGCAAAGTTTGAAGAACATGTTGCGAAAGTTGTATATCTTTGGAGACCCGGCTCTTTGCCTCTTCGTACCAGATTCTCTGAGATTGTCGAATCCGGATGTCGGGGTGAGCACTGGCTGAAACAGAGATGATGGAGAAGAGCAAGACCGGCGGTACTCCTTGGATACCTTGAGACTCAATGGCAGACATCAAGGTTGGTCGGTGGATTACAGGCATATAGCGATAGAACTTTGCAAAGAACAAGTCGATCAGCTGCAGCAGCTCGGGCAGCTCCGGTAGTTCTGGCGGTGACTTTAGAGGCGTGGGTAGCATGGATGCATCGGCATTTTGAGGTATAACGAAGTTCTGATTGCCAGGAAAAGAACCATGAAGAGCATTTTCCAGCAACTCATTGTTGGACAGTATCCACTCAAAAGAATCCTCCAACTGCGGCCCAGCCATGAAAGATGGGATAGTCTCATTGGACTCGAATCCTACCAACGCGTCGACTTCATCCACCGGCCACGAAGTCCAGTCCTGGGGAGCAGTGTTCCTGGTAATTCCTCCATTTACATGACCAGAAACTCGGTCACGTCGAAGGGTCCGCCTGTTACTTCTCTCATAGTAGCAGTGCTCACCTCTCACGGTGCAAGCTGAGCAAGACGGTCGATTACCCTATGAAGCATTAGGTAAGCAAGCCAGCGATTTCATCTGAATCATCTCACATCGCATTTCTTCTTTCTTGATCTGCATCCTTTGCACACATTTTGAGGTTTCGCAGGAGTAGACATTTTGCGTCTAGCCTATTGGAAGTCGACTTCAGAAGGTCAAAGCCTGGTTGAAGTCTTTGGATGTCTGCAGCTTGCCCCGGAAGGATGGATCACGTAATGCTGCAGCCCGGATTATTTAGCTCCTAACTCCGTATGGTAAAAGAACAATATCATGGCCTTATAAACATGGTTCTATATAGTGTGAATAAGCAGCTGTTTGCGACTTGTTTTTCAAAAATTAGTAATTCTACACAAAGATGCGCCGCAGGCGAATACCATAATAATTAAATAATAGTATTAGCAAGATGAAGTTTATGTGTAAAGGTGCACGAGAGTGCTAGTTTCAGCGCTTTTCTGGACAAGGATTTCGGACATGAAATGGTCCGAGCCGGGCTCACGGATTCATTTGAGCTCTGGCTTGGCGCAGTTGGCATCATCATCACGCATTTGCAAAGGTGGCATTAAAGATAATTCACATTTATTCGCTACTGCAACTAAACTAATAAACGCCTCAAACTCGGCGCAAATTCAAATATCCCATTGCCTGTTAGTGCTCCAGTGCCCTTTGCTTGCATTGAAGCTTGTCCTAATAACCATTCAAAGCCACGTTGCCGGGCCCCGTCCGTGTATGCCTATACTCCAGATTCCTGCCATAATTTCCCATCGCTAAAATAAAGACCCCTCTTGCATTAGGTAAGAAATTTCGCTTTCAACTTCATGTCCTCTGGATCCAGTGTTTCCAGGGGTATCATCATGTGTTTACCCCAGCTATCCATCAAGGTGCAAGTGCCCGCCTTGCACGACTCGCTTTCGCAGACATCGTCATCAGAACCTTGATGGTTTAGACATAATATTGTCTGCTAGCGGCAGAATGATTTGTCACGATGCGCCGTCTACAAGCACGGCTGTGCCCTGCTGAGAAAATTGAATCCCACGATGCCTTCAGCTACCAGCCGACTGGGGGCAGAGCGAGAGTAGAGTGAAACTCGCCGGCCGATGATCCCATCATTTCCGACTTCTAGTGAAAGCGGCTTATCGAGGGGAAGCTCAATAAATGACTTGTTGAATGAGCCTGGCGCTGCAGGGAATCGGAACTGCTGGAAAGTGCCACACTCCTCTGGTTTTCTTGACAAGTCTCCGCTAGAACTGTATCATCAAGTTAGCTGCGTGATTTATCTATGAAGGCATCTTAAGCTATCACGCACTGGATGACAATATGGAGATCGGACAATATGCTGGAATCATATTCAGCGTCCGGCGTCAGTCTCGCATGTGTCGCTTCGTTGCTCTCCGGGTGGCCGGGAGTGTGGAATGCGAGATCCGCGCAGATGGATCGCAGTCGATCAGCATCAATTGGTGAGCTGAGGGCAGCAAGTGCGCCGCCACGAGGCTTGTTGGTGAACTCTGGTCCGCACATGGTGATTTTTTTTTATTAATATTCTTATTATGAAGAAAATGATGCAATGTAATGTGTACTGGGCTTTTTCTTTTCTTTTAGATGATGGCTAGAAGAAGAAGGATTGATGGAGGAGACAAGTAAAGAGGTGATTGCGTTGCTGCTTTTATTTCCTTTCTGTCCTGTGGCTTTGTTGAAATTCTGAACACGACTTATATACACAAGCGCTGGCCCTGTTCAAGTTATATGAGAGGCTCTGAGCTTGTTTGGCCGTGCTGAGCGTGTTTCATCGGCTCTTGGTGTCATCCACCGCCGGCTGAGTCGTGGCTCGCCAGGCCGCGTCAAACTACCTGAAACGGGCCAATCACAGCGCTGCAACGGTCGCCCCCGTTCCCCATCCGGCAACCTCAGGTGAGCAAGTTTGAGAGGAAATGCTCACGAAAGTCCAGAGCAGCAGAACCTTGATGGCGAGCCACTTTCGTTGACGTCTTTTACTGTAGTTCACTCTCTGATCACGTCTTGCTGACCCCCCCGCGGGCCTAGAACGCTGCGATAAAATAAAAATGGCGTCTCGGGCCATTCTCCTCGCCGCTCTGTCCCTGCTGCCCCTGGGCTGTTATTCTTCATCCCAGGATCCCTCCAAGCCGGAATTCGCCAGCATCGAGATTAACCCTCCTTACGACTCTGAATCACCCATCGGCCAGACACGCTTTGTTGAGTCATTCGAGCCCACGATGTCTGTTGGTACCTTTTCACTGCCGGCACTGCCCTACGCCTACGATGTGAGTCTTATCCCGGCCCATCAAGGCTCTGCATCAGCTAATCATTCCCATCCAAGGCCCTCGAGCCCAGCATCTCCGCACAGATCATGGAGCTTCATCACAGCAAGCATCACCAGGCCTATGTTACCAACCTGAACACTGCTCTCAAGACCTACGCCACCGCCATTGCTGCCAACGATGTGCCTTCGCAGATTGCTCTGCAGGCTGCCATCAAGTTCAATGGTGGCGGCCACATCAACCACTCTCTGTTTTGGGAGAATCTGTCGCCATCCTCATCGCCGGATGCAGATTCCGCCAGCGCCCCTGCTCTGACTGCTGAGATTGCCAAAACCTGGGGCAGCTTGAAAGAATTCCAGGACGCCATGGTCAAGGCTCTTCTGGGTATTCAGGGAAGTGGCTGGGGCTGGCTGGTCAAGGATGGCAATGCCCTGCGAATTGTGACTACAAAGGACCAAGATCCCGTGGTTGGCGGAGAGGTTCCCATCTTCGGCATCGACATGTGGGAGCATGCTTACTACCTGCAGGTGAGTCCCTTATCCTCCAGTGTCTTGTTACAAATATCCTCGGCTCACTCTGTGATTAGTACCTCAACGGCAAGGCTGCATACGTAGAGAATATCTGGAAAGTCATCAACTGGAAGACTGCTGAGCAGCGCTTCAAGGGAGACCGAGATGACGCGTTCAAGATCCTTAAGGCTTCATTGTAGAAATGATATAAATGAACAACTAGAATGACTTATGACATACACATAGGATATTACTCTCTCATAGAAATCTGAGAATACTTTCCTCTATTAGTGCTTCCGTTTCCGCTTATGCATGTGTAACGAGAGCATATCGTATTACTTTTGTAACTGCATGGTAGCAGATGCCGTATACCTAGCGTGTGCTTCATTTCGCAACGTGATCGAATCTGAGATACCAATCCATAAATTCCCTTCGAAGATGCATGTACATAACGTTACTTCTCAGCTGGAATTTCTCCACTGTATCCAGGCAAAGTGGTACAAGTACGACTATGGCTTTAGCCGGGCCGTATTACGAATCTGAACCGATGCCGATTCACTGCGCCACCAAGGCATTTGCAAATTTGTCTGAGACCTTTCCATGTGTCTATCCGCCCCAGCCATCTCTTTTTACAGAAGAGATCGTACCTTGTAATACCAAGATGATACCTCGTTTTAATTCTATGACTTTTTTCTCGGTAGATGGGTAACATCAAAAGAGCTATTTTATACCCAATAGGATTGTTGCCCATGGGGGCAGTACCAGCAGGCAGAGGAAAGAAAATTTGGAGAGAGAAGCAGTATTTTCTTATATCACAACATTCTGCGCGCATACTATTTCAAATATTAGTAACTGCGGAGTGAAATCTTGGAGGATTGAGCAACCCAATTATGCAGGTACCCAGAATAAGAATACTTGTACAAGCAACAAACGGAAACATGCATGTCATTCGCCAGGTTTCTCGATAGAGTAGTGGAGTCATCTACCCACGCTTGCAATCTATGATCCAATTGACTTGATCATCCTACAATCTTAGACACGAAGTCATGAAAAAGTGGCTGAGATCCTCATCGTAAAGGCACCCACAACAGGACTTTCCGCTCCACGGCAGCTGAAATTGACTCAAAAATTTGCGTGCGCATCTACCAGATCGTAACATGTTGTGCCACTCGCCAACATGTGCCAGAATGAAACAATAGCTCTAGATACACAGCAGCAGCGAGTGATTTACCCATGAACTAATACAGAGTTGAACGCCAACTGATTGCCCAGAGTAGAGAGGGTGCGGAGCAAAATCTTTGAGCAGCTCACACTATATGATGCAACTTTGTTGATGAAATACGAGATCAATCGAGGTAACATGTAGCGGAAATGAAGGGGCGGTACGAGTCCGGTCGGGACGGGAACACGCAGCAGCACGCAATACAGACTCAAACGGGAGGATCTTGTTGTTCAATCTTGTGCATGGTAAATGGGAGGCCTTACACATATCTTTGTAGGCACTAAAGGTATAAAGATGGAAGGAATTTTAGCATCTTTGAATGCAGAGTCTGGTTCCAACTCAGCAGTCGCCGTCTAAAGCACAGTCTCTCGTTTACAGTCATTCGTTTTCCCATCACCCTCGTTGAAAGTTTTACCCCTATCACGTTACGTCTCTCAAATACCGTCAAAATGGTAAATAAAGTAATTGCCTTATCCTTGTTGGGAATTGGGTAAGTTTAATACCGCTGCAGCGCTTGGAATAAATAAATTCGATCTGGATAAACTAACATGGAGTACTAGGGCCACCGTTGTTGGCGCAACAGAGAGTACCGTGACCGTTACGACGACCAAGACGGAGACAGTCACTGCTTGTGCTTCGTCCTGCTATTCGATCTTGACTAGCTGTACCTCGACTGTGTCTTTGACTTCGTCTGCTGTAACTGCCACGTCGACTGAGACTACACCTACTGCTGCTACCTCCACTCAGAGTTCTATCTCGTCTGGAACAATCTCTACTTCGTCGGGTGCGGGCTCTTCTCAGTCAACGTACTCTATCCCATCGACATCATTGAGCACCCCTCAAACAAGCACAGCTATAGCCCCAACTGAAACCACCCAGTATACCCAGAGTCTTACTTCTACCACTTCCGTCGTCACTGATAGTCTCGTCTCGAGTCAACTCCCCAATACCTCCACCATCTCCGTCACAAAATCATGCTCCCACCCTTATGGCTGTGAATCTTCCACCACTATCGGAAGCACAGAATCGTCCGCTCTTGCTGGTACTGCATCACCTTCATCGCCATATGCTACTTCTGCTTCCTCGTCTACGACTTCACCTTCCGGCCGAGAGACCACTTTCGTGTTCCCAACCACAACTCAGGATCGAGCTCCTCCGGAGTCATCAGAGAGCACGACAGAGACTACAGTCGAATCGACTCTCACTCAGACTGTGGTTCTCACTAAAAGCTCACAATCTCAAACTTCGAGCCAAACTTCAGCAGGGACTTCTACAGAAACTGCTTCCAGATCCACAGTGACTGTTTATAGTACTGCACCTATCACAAGTACTTCCATCACATCCACTACAGAGGCTACATCTACATCTTTCTCAGAGACCGCATCCAAATCCTCTAGCGAAACTGAATCTAAGTCTTCTACAGAGACTATTTATTCCACTGGTTCTATTACAAACACTAGCACCATACCTTCTTCAGAATCTTCATCCAAATCTACTTCAGCAACAACTGCCACGCCATCTTCCCAATCCACAACCGCAACACTTTCAAGCTCACAATCTACTTCAATCACGTCCACCTATTATACAACTGCCCCATCTAGGACTCCATCATCTTCATCTACCGTCACGGAGTCAACAGATTCTTCAGTCTTGGCCGCTACTACTACGAGAAACAGCTACAGCTCCGTCTACACACCTTGTTCGGAGTCATCGTTGAGCCATTCTCGTGTCTATACACTCACAAATTCTTCTACTTTCTCAACAAGTTACTATGCGAGCACCGGAACGGGATACTCTACCACTCAATCGAATGCTTCCAGCACTGGCTCCTCTGTGATTCAAACTTCAATTGTAACAGTCGAATCTACTGCCGCAGCAGCTACTGCCTCGACTTTGACGAGCAGTTCGTACTACCCTGTTCCATCTAGCCAGACATACACTCCATCATCATCATATTCTTCCTCTTTGTCTTCTTCCTCCTCCTCGTCTTCATCTCCACCATCTTCTTTGCCTTCATCAGCAACTTCTACCACTCCAACTTCGCCAACCTCCAGCTCCACCATATCATACGAATCCTCCGCCAACGCTGCTACGCAGCCCGCAACAACATCTTCATCCTTCACTTCCACTACCTTCTACACAACCACCACAAGCAAATCAACTTCGGAAACGGCTTCTCCAACTACATCTTCAACTTCCACTACCGCTTATCCCCTTCCTACTACCCCACCTTCCTACGGCCCACCGTCTTATGGCCTCCCATCGTATGGACCGCCGCCCTCATACGGTTTTAGGGGCCGAAGGGTATGGTAAGCGATGGATGAATAGCAGAATAGAAGAGACATGGAGAGGTCGGAGGGGGGAGAAAAGCAACTCGTGGATATACAGGATGATGGATATGTTTCTTTTTTCTAAATGCTCGAGGGACAATTTTTGGTTGCCTAGTATAGTGCTTAAATGATATTAGTCGTCGATATTTCATAGTATAGCTAGCAGTAATGCGTATTCACTCATTCACAGTTATTCTACAGGAGTGCCTTTTCATTGGCAATCTCTCAGGTCGTATAAAAGGTAGAAAGTAGATATTCTATACCATGTAATCCATCCTGGGTAGGCTTTATAATTTCTAAAATCTATGAGTCCTCTTTCCCTTGTTATTTTTTACCCTTCCATAAGAAATCAATCACGCTTAAAATCCAAATCGCTTTTATTTACCCTCAGACAAGCATACCACCGCCCACTTACCCCCCCAAGCCCATTTCCTAGCGCCGGAGTCGCCGCCACCTCCCTCGGTAGCTCTCAGCTCTTCATCTTTGCCAGCAGGGAGATCAACGACAACGTCAGCCTTGCATGTTCGCAAAGACATGACATTGACACCAGAGCCGGCACCCATGGGGCCAAGAGCCTCGGCGAAAGGAGTTGTGGGATCCCACCATGCCTAAAAAGAGTTAGCAAAACAAGTAGACAACAACCTCATCATGAATCAAGTCACTTACATCGCCAACCAGCTTTCGGTAGTTCAAGTCGCCTTTGAAGATGACAAGCTCAGCCTCCTTGAGATCCTCGTGCAGCTCGGGAGCTTCATGAGGTAACCGCCAGAAGGAACCGCCAGCGGTCCAGTATCTGTTGGGCCGGATAGTCAACTGGCCTTCACCATGTAGAGTCGCCCAATCCTGGAAGACGTATAGCAAATCTTCGACCTCCTTGGGAGCGAGAGGCGCAGGTGTCTTTTCAGAAACCTTCTCCTCCTCGGTCGGGCTCTCGAAGAAGCCCTTGGGGTTGGCGATGGCACTGAGGAGGGCAGCGAAGTCTGCCGGAAGAACATCAGAGACAAACCAAGGAATTGACTTGGGGCGGAGAACGACATGGGTGGCAAGGCCAGTGTTGAGAAGGAAACCGGCCAGCACGAGGTCGACGTAGAGCTCGAAACCGGAATTATCGAGGACAAAGTCTACACGGCGCTCTTTCTTGCCTTCTGCCTGGGCCTTTTTGAGTAAAGCATACGCTTCAGGGAGGTTATTGACGAGGATGTTCTGCTCAGCAGCCTTTCTGGCCTCACTGCCCTGCAGCTTCTGAATGTCCTCGTAGGTCATGTTGGTAAGCAGCGACAGGTCAGTCGCGTTACCCCACAGGCAGATCTCGCACATCTCGGAGAAGAGGATCTTTTCAGCTTCGGCATCATGTGTGATATCCTTATCCGCGCGAATCTTCTTGATGATGTCTGCATATCGTGCGGCAAGCTCTACGACAGCGTTACGAGAGGTTCGGAAAGTATCAGTCTTCTGGCGGGCGAAGAGATCGTAGTTCTTCCAGTGGTTGGTCAGGGTGAAGAAGGTGCTAAGACGTCTGCATATGGAATTAGCATTGGATATGCAGAATAAAGATGATCAATTGGGTTGTAGCGTACCGGTACATGTAGCACTCAGCAAAGAGCCAGGGGACTTGGAACCAGGTGGGATTGCCCAGCTGCTCCAGCTCTTTGTTGTAAGCGGCGGTCTCGTCAGGGAATCCATCCTCAGGGATGGGCCTTAATGATATTAGTCTTGATACTGAGTTTAATGGGTGACCAAAGACTTAGAAACGTACGTCAGCTGGCGATCGTGCAGCATCTCGTACTTGAGGCTGCCGAGCTGCTCGATAATCTTCTTGCCCTCAGCCTGCTTCTCGGCATCATCTGTGCTAGAAATCGTCCTGTAGATGTCGTCGACGGCGCTAGTCTTTAAATAGGAAGTAATTAGATAGAGAGTTTCGTCGAGAATCGGATCAAAGTCCGGCGAATGGGGGATCTCACAAGAATGACAGGCCATCGCATGCGAACGGATTCGCTAGCAAAGGACTTGGGGTCGCTGGTGACCGATTTCGCTGCGTCGCAAGTTAGCCAGCGCTTGATGGCACGAATAAGAGCAGCAATTGGGTGATCCCTTACGTGTCTTGGTATCGTATTCCATTGTGCCTCGAGTGATGACCGTGTATCTGGTTTGCGACTGATGTCTGGGGATTGTCGAGACAAAATATCGGGACCAACTTTTGGAGGGGCTCAATAAAGCTTAAGAAAAGACACAGCGGCATTGGCGGGGCATATGGCGGGGTCCTTTTGGTACCTGGAGAGTGCGCGAGACTTGGCGGCGCACTGAGGTATACAAGTTGTTGCTTCGGGGCGCAAATAATACCGCCGCCATAAGGGGCAATTCCGAGCTCGCGGATCTATACCTGCGTCATACTGGAGGCGCTGATAGTCGAGCTTTCTAACTCGCTCAGGCGTGATCTGCTTGTTATCGTGTTTCCGTGGTGGATCGAGGCATTAATGATGGCGAATGAGTTTGCGACCTGCAGCGTTGACGTTGCTTTGCAGTTCCTGAATATCATAAAGCACAGCCTCGAGGTGTTGGTTAAGCCGAGAAAAGTTTAGTAAAAACGGTGAATGGTGAATTGAATTTCACAGGCTGAAGTTGTAATCGTTACCAAGACAGGCATAAGTACCTAGTAGTTTTATCAGTACCTTACGGACTTGTATATTCGAGAAGAGCCAAGACTATTACTGGGGCCATGTTTGCCGTGTTGACCACGCCATTCAATGATTGGACGAATAAGCAGTAATGAGGCTTGATCTTCCCTCAGCTCACTAATAGTCAGTCTCGTAATTTTTAGAGGCGGTGAATATTATTCCAGCCGGTATACCGTTTTCGTTGCCTGGGCTTATACAGGGTAAGATTTACCGAGATGTGACATCTCACTTTCTCGAGGCGGTCTATACAATTACAACATGTGAAAATAAAGATGACGAGCTGATTGCTCACTTGTTTAGTGTGTATTAATGACAGAATGACACATGGCTAATACCTTCTAGTGCAGCATATAGATCTGCTAGGATCGCTGCGAAGAGACCAAAAACAATTTATGTGCTATGGTTGCATGGCGTGGTATATTTCAGACGATGATGCTCCTCACCCCACAATCATTCGCAAATTTCAATGGAAATCAATTTTCAAAGCAAATTATGAAATCAATGAAAAGAAAGTGGGATAAATAAGCCAAGCTACTAATGCATTTGCAGAGTATGATGCACAGATTCAGAGCACGGCATCAGTATGTAAGTGCCACTACCAATCACTACGCGCCTACCTACCTCTCTGTGGGCAGATCGAATCACTAGGTAGCAAGCTCCTACATTTACACGCCTACTAAATACTAGCCTCAAGATTTGTTGAAAAGAATAAAAGCTACTTATAGATATCCTGGACTAAATTGGCCAAGCAAAATATTCTTTTATCAAAATCTCCATCCCTGGCCATAAAAATCGCCTAGTAATATCACTGGGGTCACTGTACATGCAAACACAGCCCATCGCCATACCGCCAGCAGTAGGTACTCCCACAAAGCTCATCCCGCTTACCAGCGCCTTCATATTTCATTAATTACAAGTCCTCCCTCATCCAGCATACCAAATACCTTCTACCCACGTGGCCAAACGTCACGTCAAACGTCACCCCATACAGCAACTCAACACACGCCATCACCCCCAGCCCCCTTTCTCAGTATTTTCATTCTCAAATTGCGAACAACAAAGAAAATCCAACCTTTACCTTCCTTTCTTCGTCAACATCCCCATCTCCACCTCCGCATTTCTCTCTCCTGCACCTGCAGCCGCAGCCGCAGCCGCTCCCTAGCCGCCCCCACTGGCCCGCCATCAGATCTCATTTCTGCCCATCTCCAGTTCCATCCCAACCTCTTGCATCATACCCTCGCCATCGCAAAGATAACCACCAAAAAAGCAAGCTTCAACATTTGGCGAAAACAAATACAGCAGACATTTCCAAATCGACAGCCATGTCCACCACCATAGCGCTCACTAAAAACGGCGATTCGAACGCTGAAGAAGATGCACGCCAGACAGCAACAAGTCTCCTCTCCAGTGCCTTGTCCTATGTGCATCGCTCCCTCGACTCCATCATCCCTTCATCATCTCGCCAACGCGCTTACGACACAACCTCCTCATTCGCCTCCGACCAACCCATACTCTTCGTATGTGCTCTTCTTTTGACAAAAAAACTGTAGCTGGACATTGGAATTATTCTTCCTTTAGCTAACAAACTGTTGCAGTCATTCATCGCCTTTCAAGTCCTCTTCTCGCTGCTCCCTATCCTCCTTTTCCTCTCATTTGCTCTATCCACCTTCTTTCTGACCCTCTGTGCTGCTGTCATCTTCACGCTGTTCTGGGTCGGTGTCGCAAGTCTGTTCTTAATTCCTACGCTATTCATCACTTCGTCTCTTGCGGTGCTATGCTGGGGATCTTCGATAGGGAGCTTTGTCGTCGCTAGATGGCTGTATCACCATGCGCCTATGGGTGGTTTCCCCAGTAGCAGTGGCACATCATCGCCGGGAACCGAAGTCACGTCTGATGGAGCATGGAAAGACGTCCAAGTCAAAGAATTTGACGATGTCAAGAGCTTAGAGTGATGGCCAAGCAGGAGAATATGGCCGTGCTAGGTGTTCGATGTGTATTAATTGATATCCTTGCGTAATTTGATCGTTAACAGGCACACAATATGACAGAATTACTATTTTTGTGATTGCTTTATGATTTGGTTTATGATTGTATTAACACGTAGTTGAATGATTCCCATAGCCTCAACCACATCAAGTTTCTATAAAAGGATCCAGGCTATAGGCACCTCTCGCTTCATAAAGCGCTGCTACTAACACCGCTGATATAGTCCCACTCATTACAGATACAGACCCTCCGGCTCACCCTCCTGCTTAGTACGCAATACACGCTCCCGAGCAGACCTGAAATCTGCCATCTGGACACGCATTCGCCGTTCACGGAGGGCCATCATACCAGCTTCTGAGCAGATGGCTTTGATGTCGGCACCAGATAGATCATCCTTTTGTGAAATAAACTCGTCCAGGTCAACATCGTCGTTCAGGTTCATCTTGGAGGTGTGTAGAGTGAAAATCTTCTTCTTTGTGTTCTGATCGGGATTCTCAAACAGAATCTTTCGATCGATTCGACCAGGTCGGATCAAGGCAGGATCCAGTGTATCGATCTTGTTCGTCGCCATGATAACCTTGACGTCGCCACGGTCGTCGAAACCATCAAGCTGGTTGAGAAGCTCCAACATTGTCCGCTGAACTTCACGCTCTCCTCCAGATGTAGAATCGTATCGCTTTGTGCCAATAGCATCAATTTCGTCAATAAAAACGATTGAAGGTGCGTTCTCTCCAGCAACCTAGCAATTTGTTAGTGATACATGCCCGTGGATTGCTCGAATCAAGAAATAGAGGGGTTAACCAACCTGGAACAATTGTCGTACCAACCGGGGACCATCTCCCAGGTACTTCTGAATCAACTCACTGCCAACAATACGCAAGAATGTAGCAGATGTCTGGTTGGCAACAGCCTTTGCCAAAAGCGTCTTTCCAGTACCCGGGGCACCGTATAGAATGACACCCTTTGGGGGTTTGATACCCATCTCCTCGTACAGCTCGGGATGTAGTAGAGGCAACTCCACTGACTCTCGGACCTCTTGAATCTGCTGCTCGAGACCACCAATATCGGCGTAGGACTCCGTCGGCGCCTTGTCGAGTTTCATCACACTGACAATCGGGTCCGCATCATCGGTCAAAACTCCAACAATGCTAACGCTCTTGTGGTGCAGAAGGACGCTAGCACCGGGTTCGAGGAGGTCTTTGTCCACAAAGCTCATGATGCTAACATAGTACTCGGGACCGGTCGTGCTGCTCACGATGGCATGGTCGTCATCGATGAGCTCTTCTAGCGTACCGACGCTCATTGGGCTTCCTCTCATATCGTCCACCCGGCCACGTTCGTCAGCTAGGCGATCAGCATCGACATCGGGGCCAACCGCTTGTCCTTCCTTGGCGACCTTGGCCTTTCGTAGTCGCTCTTGGTTCTCGACATATTCTTCTTCGAGCAGCAAGTGATCGTGGATTCTCTGCATACGAAGCAGTCGAAGCTTGCATCGGCTCGTGGGGTAGACTGCGGGGAGCTTGGCAGCAGCGCTGCTACCGCCAGCCTTTCTCTTCTTGCGGCCGACTCGGGTTGTTGGCCTTGGCGGGGGCTCGTACTTGGGCTTATCCTTCTGCAGTGGCTCTTAGTTTTCGTCTTTTCCATCGATTTTGAACAACAAAAAAAGTAATTGTATACCTTCTTGTCTTTTTCATTCCGTCCCCCTTCGCCTCCCATGCCAGATGGTCCTTGACCCTAGAACAACAAATGTAAGCACAGCGCCACCAGAGGAAGGTCAAGGATGATGCAATAGAGCTCACCATTTTGACGAGTCAAGCTCTGGAAAGCTATTCTTTGAAGTTTTTTTGATGAATCGCTGTTCTTCTCCAAGATGCACGCCTGTATGAAAGAAGCACAGTTGGAGAAGATGCGTAATTGCTGATGTGACGGAGAGGCCAGTCGCTGCTTGACTAAGGCGATACGGCTCAGAGCATCCCAGGCTGGTCCGGCTAGGCGCCAGAGAGACACGACAGCTCCAGCCTAATCACGTGCGGAGCTGGTGAAAGATATCACGTGACTAGAAGAGTGACGACAAGAGAGCCTTGAGAGCCTACAATTGTCAGCTTCTTTGATAGAGATCTGGTTCTAAATTTGTTCTAAAGAAACCATCGTTTATACTAAACCATAACAGGACTAGATTATGGAATCCCGATTGCCCAAGTTGCATCATGCCTGTATGTACGAGAGTCCAGTGCGACGTACGACGTACTCCATAGTTAGCTGAAAGCTCACATAAGCAACGGCAGCTTGACTAGACGCCCAGACAGCTTGTTTGTTTGGCTGCTGCAACGTACTGCACATGGATTAAATCTTCCGTGCTGATTACTACTACTACTTGGCCTTTTCGCAGTAGAAAGCGCCTACGTCTGCTACGCTACGTTATCTCAACTAGCCACCTCGGCCGTGTCCGTTTCAGAGTGCACACGAGTCTTTCCGATCCATGCTTAATCAGAAGCCAAGGCCACTTTTGTCTGCTCTTACACACGAGCACAGACGCCAATGCTCAAGATGGGTACCACCGCCAGTTACCCACCTCGCCCTAGAGTGCGCCGGAGAGTTTGCACCATGTATGTTGTTCGGTGACGAAGCTCACGCCTGATTCGGCGCAATACATCTCCCTGCGCATTCCTATAGACGCACAGCCCGGCCAATGTCAGCTCTCAAGGCACACTAAGCATCATCTGGACACGCTGATTCGGAGGCGAGTGCCAGGTGCTGTTATTCAGGCTGCTGAACATGCTTCAGCGAAATTAAGTCGCACCCCGCTAAAGCGGTGGTGTCCCGCAGTGGGAGTCCTGGTCTGGCCTGACGTCGATAGCCGCTGCCGCCCCTCATCCTCAGCCATGCGCCACTGAGATGCTGCTGGCTTGGGTGCCTTTTCTGCTTCTACTTTCTTCCGTCTGCTAGCTGGCGCCTTTGCTGTGACTCGACCTCCTGCTCCTCTCACTCCCAACTCACAGAGACGACTCTCTCCACTGCATCGACAAGCTCCGTTAGCGTTAGATTTGCCAGCAGCACGCAACACGCAGCACGCTCTCTGCACCGGCTGTGTTCTTACGCTCTCTAACTGGAACCACTCACCGCGATCACGACCAACTCCGACCACGATGTCCAATAGTAGAGACCGCCGCATTATCAAGGAGCTGCAGGACTTGACGGAGGACAAGGACAACTCCGGCATCCATGCCGCTCCCGTGCAAGAGTCTTCACTCACAACTCTCAAGGGCTGGTTCCTTGGCCCCGGAAACACGCCGTATGAGGGTGGCAAATACGTGATCAAGATTGTTCTCGACAACCAATACCCCTTCAAGCCCCCGCGGATGCAATTTGAAACAAAAATTTGGCATCCAAATGTCAGCAGCCAGACTGTACGTCCTCCCATGCCTGGATTCACAGCCAGTTCAGTCCAAACGTCCACTATCCCTGTGGCTTGTGGTGTGGGGAATAGAGCAGAGCGATGTTGTGATGATCGATTACAGACAATTTTTTCCCCCTCGTTTACTAACATTTGCTCCCAGGGCGCAATTTGTCTTGATATCCTTAAAACCAACTGGTCACCTGTCCAGACTATAAAGACAGCTCTGCTCTCTATTAGAATGCTCCTCGAAAATCCCAACCCGTCAGATCCACAGGACGCCGAAGTCGCCAACATGCTATTGAGCGACCCGGATACATTCGTTCTTATGGCTCACGACTGGGCTGTTAGACATGCTGGTGCTCCCCGTCAGCCAAACCTTGATACAACCAGATTCAGGAGTTTGGCTAGGCTACCAGTCGAGAATCAAGATGAGCGACGGTATGTCTCGAGTAATGATTTGCCATGTTGGAAAAGAAGGAAAAAACTAATTCGAAATGTGTAATAGGTACCTTGGATACAACCGAGAGTTGGTTGATAGGTTCACCAATATGGGATTTGAAATTGACCGTGTTACGGAAACACTACTCTACTTCGGCATTGACCGCAACAACGGCAGAGACTATCATTTGACAGAAGGCCAAGTGGGCGATATTACCGCACGACTTCTTGGTGAGCAGTAGACGGATAAAACCCTCACCCACTGGGACAGCAAGAGGGCGCTTACGAGCTGGAGTTTATTTGAACTGATGCGTGGACTTTGGTTTTCATTTTATTTTTGCCATGCTTTCATATCATGGAGCTTATATTTTCTCTTGAGATGACCGATCTGCTAAGCAGGTCAGTAGTCAGCTTGAAATCTCCAAAAGGTGTTTGGTTTTGAGGGGTAAGCATAGGTGCCCCTAGAATCGCATTCAATCGGGTATATCGTTCAAAACAACGGAGTTATGCGGTCGGAAATAGCATATTGCATTCAATAAAGCGTCTGATACTTTTAGTTGTACTTCTTCTTTTGAATCGCCATATACGTTTTCTTCTCTGTCAACTTTGCGCTCTTGGAAAGGAGGCTTGGGCTCCTTTTATGGGAGGTACTACAAGCCACGACGTACCTATCAAGACTCAAATCATACACCGGCACAGACTTGTGAGAACGCGCAAATGGTACAATTGCTCTCCCATGATACCCACTCTATCACGTATCTACGACAACAGAATTAAGTGAAAACAAAAATAACCCTTTTCTATGGAAAAAAGGGAGCTTGTTCTTCCGTTTCCTTCCTATCCACATGCTCCAGAAGCCTATCACCAGCCATAATTTTCTACAGCCTCCATTCCCTCCATGTATAAATTTTTTTTATTGAACGGATTTAGATTATGAATATGATTATGTCAACGTCCACAGCCTTATTTTTTTGCCGTAAACCATCTCATTTCGCCAAAAAGGAGGAGAAAGAAAAGGAGACTTCAAATTTACAGCAGGTCGCGGCGGACAAACTCGTTGTAGAGAGCCTTGCCCAGACCAGCGGGTGAGCGCTCCACAATGACACCAGCATTCTCCAGAGCAGCGATCTTGGAGTCAGCACCACCCTTACCGCCGGAGACGATGGCACCGGCGTGACCCATACGGCGGCCGGGGGGAGCGGAGATACCGGCGATGAAGCTGACGACGGGCTTGCCGCCGTTGGCGGTGTTGTTCTGCTTGAGGAACTCGGCGGCGTCCTCCTCGGCGGAACCACCAATCTCACCGATCATGATGATACCGTCGGTCTCCTCGTCCTCAATGAAGACCTTGAGGCAGTCGATGAAGTTGGTGCCGCTGAAGGGGTCACCGCCAATACCGACGACGAGGGACTGGCCAAGGCCGGCCTGGGTGGTCTGGTTGACGGCCTCGTAGGTCAGGGTACCGGAACGAGAGACGATACCGATGCGGCCGCGCTTGTGGATGAAGCCGGGCATGATGCCGATCTTGCACTGGCCGGGGGCGATGATGCCGGGGCAGTTGGGGCCGACCAGACGGGTCTTGGACTGGGTCTTGAGCATCTGGGTGATGCGGACCATGTCTGATATTCGCCATGATTAGCTTTCGGGACTGAGAAGAATAGATGGTGGGGCTAAGCTCTGACCATGTTGAGGAATTCCCTCGGTGATGCAGACGGCGAGGGGGATCTCAGCCGCGAGAGCCTCCTCGATACCGGCGGCGGCCAGAGGGGGGCTTGAGATAGTTGGTCAGTATCAAGCGGCGGCATTATAGTCAGGGTATAGGAGGGTCGCATACGGGACGAAGAGAGCAGTAGCGGTGGCTCCAGTCTCCTTGACGGCCTCGGAGACGTTCTTGAAGACGGGCAGGTCGAGATGTGTCTGGCCAGCCTTCTTGGGGTTTGTGCCACCAACAACCTTGGTTCCTAGACGAGCGGCGGTGTGAGCATTCGCATCCAACTTTTGTGCGCAGCGATATTCCGAGGCTTTATCGTACCGTACTCAATGGCCTGCTGGGCGTGGAAACTGCGCATTTGTACAATTAGCATCCATATTGCTATAGCTTTCCCCCCCCTCAGATGCTCTTGTCTGTGGGTCGGTGCAAAACATACGTTCCCTGCTTTCCGGTGAAGCCCTGGAAGATAACCTTGGTCTCGCTGTTAATGCGCAGGTTCTCGATGGTCTTGGAGTAGGGCGAGCTGGCCGAGCTGTAGCCACGGCGGGCAGCGTTGCGCAGCGCCGCAGAGCGCGCGGCGGTTCTGGGAATGGCCTGCATGGTTGTGAAGGGGGGGAAGGGAAAGGAGAGGAGAGATTCCAATAGGGACAGAGTCTTGAAAAAGAAGCGCCGCGAATGCAACGCTGGGAGAGATATGGGGAAGAGCGAATTGGAGAGGTTTTGAGCTACGTCGATACGGCAGCAAATTACCGGCTCTGGCAGCTCTGAATTCGGGTGCTGCCGGGGACCCGGCAGTTCGCTTTTTCCGAAGCGGCACGTCCTTTTCCTTTTTTTTCTGTGGTCAATCAGAAGCAAATTTTGGCGCAAAAGGGAAAAAGAATACGGTGAGGGGCAACGTGCAGGGAAGAAAACGGAACTTGTCGGCTTAATGCATACAGTATTAAACGGAACTACTCTTTGGTATCCGTTTTCAAATCTTAAAAATTGCCCCCACTAGAGCGATAGTCCACCAAAAGTTCTTATCGAACATCAACGAGAGGGGCACCAAATATCAACGTTGTACTGCTTCAAGGACGCAAAAGTCGACTTTTTCAAAGCTATTTTATCGCCATACGTAACGAATACACGGCTAGTCGAAAGGAGATTAACGAAGATGGCGACAGCCACGATTACGGCGACGGCTACGTCGCAGAAGAAGACCGTCCAGCTTGCGCCAGAGAGCGAGCGCTTCCTGCGATGCTGCGCAGATCTCGCCAACGCTTTGATTGAAGACCACGAGGCTACCAAGAATGGACGACCGGGAAGAGATATTAACCTCAACTCTCTGCGAGCGAAGCTGGCAAAGAAGCACAAACTGGCCAACATTCCGCCTCTTACGGCCATCATTGCTGCAATCCCCGAACACTACAAGAAATATATCCTCCCCAAGCTGATTGCAAAGCCGATTCGTAAGATTAACATTTGCGAAAGAAAGTACAGAATTGTAAGCTAACTTCTTGGAAGGAACATCGTCTGGTATTGCTGTTGTTGCTGTCATGTGCAAACCTCATCGATGCCCACACATTGCATACACTGGCAACATTTGCGTCTACTGCCCTGGAGGACCTGATTCAGATTTTGAATACAGCACACAATCATACACCGGATACGAACCTACTTCAATGAGAGCCATCCGTGCTCGTTACGATCCGTTCGAGCAGGCGCGAGGTCGAGTGGACCAGCTCAAGTCACTGGGACACTCGGTAGACAAAGTTGAATACATCATCATGGGAGGAACCTTCATGTCGCTACCTGAGTCATACCGAGAAGACTTCATCGCCCAACTACACAATGCTCTGAGCGGATATCAGACATCCAAAGTTGATGAGGCAGTCGAGGCCGGAGAGATGAGCAACATCAAATGCGTCGGCATCACCATCGAGACACGGCCGGATTACTGCCTGCAACCTCATCTGACAGACATGCTGAGATATGGCTGCACAAGACTGGAGATTGGAGTCCAGTCACTGTACGAAGACGTTGCGCGAGACACAAACCGAGGCCATACGGTGGCCGCCGTGGCAGAGACATTCTGTTTGGCCAAGGATGCAGGCTACAAGGTAGTTAGCCATATGATGCCTGATCTGCCCAACGTGGGAATGGAGCGCGATCTTGATCAATTCAGAGAGTATTTTGAAAACCCTGCTTTCAGAACTGATGGTTTGAAAATTTATCCTACTCTTGTTATTCGAGGCACCGGTCTTTATGAGCTGTGGCGGACAGGAAGATATCAAAATTACACACCCAACGAACTCATTGATCTGGTGGCACGGATAATGGCACTCATTCCTCCGTGGACACGTATCTACCGTGTTCAGCGAGATATTCCCATGCCTCTAGTCACCTCTGGAGTCGAGAATGGAAACCTTAGAGAGCTGGCCTTGGCAAGAATGAAGGATTTCGGCACAGCATGCCGAGACGTAAGAACCAGAGAAGTCGGAGTCAATGAAGTCAAGAACAAGATTAGGCCAAACCAGATCGAACTGGTCCGCCGAGACTATGCTGCCAATGGCGGATGGGAGACATTCCTCGCCTATGAAGACCCAAAGCAAGACATTTTGGTCGCTCTCCTGCGACTTCGAAAGTGCACCGAAAAGTATACCTACCGAGAGGAGCTCATTGGTCAGCCCACCAGTATGATTCGGGAGCTTCACGTTTACGGCACTGCGGTGCCTATTCACGCGCGCGACCCTCGCAAGTTCCAACACCAAGGTTTCGGCACCCTGCTGATGGAAGAGGCCGAGCGGATAGCAAGAGACGAACACGGCAGTGACAAGATCAGCGTCATTTCTGGTGTTGGTGTGAGAAGCTATTACAAGAAACTCGGCTACTGGCTAGATGGACCATATATGAGCAAGTGGCTCGACGGACGTGAGCAGAAACCATGAGCAACATGTAGCTACGGTCAATTTGGGATGCAGGTTCAATATCAAAATGTGCAGGTTATTTGGCGCAATGGGTAGGATACTAGAGACAAGTTTCGATGTTTTTCTAGAACATAGTTAGCATTATACGGTATGATAGGGCTTGAAATTTATATCAAGTGAAGTTTCCCAGTTACTTGTTTTGTGCTTATTATTCTTTGCAAACCCGATATCCCAGGTTTACAATGTTCCTGATAGGCGAATTACTTTCCGCTGGCGACGCTACAAGATGAAGAAGCTCTGAAGAAGGCTCAGCTTCTAAAAAAGAATATTCCAAAAAGAAAAAGAAAACAGAAACAAAGAAATTATTAGTGAATTTGTCTGAAGTGTATTAAAAAAAAAGTGCAAAAAAAAAACTGCTCACGGCAGGGCTTGAACCTGCGGCCTCCGCATCACTAAGATTTCAACCGAAGCTGAAGTATTAGTACGAAGCTCTAACCAACTGAGCTACGCGAGCCGTCGACGACTAAGAGCCTGCCTTTTAGCCATAATATGCTCTTGCACACTGTCTGAGCGTTGAAGCAGTCCCGAGACGTAGGCGGTAGGTGGCACATTGATGGTTTCACTGGACTGCCAATTACTTTATACAAGACTCACGGCGGTTTATCCGGCAGAACGGCCCGTTGATTGCAGATAGTCCACTCCAGGTATATACGTCAGCGCTTATATTCAGCCTATTATACAGCTTAATACGGAACATATCAAAAGTGGAAGAACTTCAAGAGCTAAATGTTAGAATAAAACTGGTGACCTTATTACAAATGCTCAAGGCCATGGTAATTTAGTTATGTCGGTTACCTCCTGAGCAGAGGGCGACTACCTTGCCTCATGGTCATAAAATAATATAAAGATCTGGGATACAGCAATAGGCAAAGAGCGACAAACACTTAAGGTTAGCACTATAATGCACACTATATCCTTCAACAATACGGCCCCATACCTGCATACCGAAACCAGCCCTGCTAAACTGTGGATTTTGTACTTGAGTATATTGTGGCTGTTAACTAGAAAACAAAACCAATCAAACAAACGCTATCGCTCTCAATTACTCTAGAAATAGCATCTGGAAGTATAAGGCTAACTGATACAGACATCCATTAATAGATAGTTACTCTATCCAGTTGTTAACAGAGATTTCTTCTTAAGATTACTATTACAACCTTGTTTGAAACTCCTGTTTACTCATGACTACGTTGCTTAGTATAGTTCTTAGTGATCACGCTGCGGCTGTTTTGCTAATATCAACCTTACATCATGTACGTGGAGCTAGATATAGGCGCGCGTTTCTTACTGAGTGGAAAGCTGTAAACTGCACTGGTATTTATAATGCCATGGGCTCAAAAGCGCCCTCCCACTCCCCCGTCTCCAATCATCCAAATTGGACCATTGAGTTTATGCCGGCTAAAAATCTCGATTGCGTCTTGCAAAGTCCACTTCTTCCAGTCTGCATCGGCATGGCGGCCGTACCATTCAGCAGCGAAATCCCAAACTTGCTTGACCGGACGCACATCTCCCTTTGCAATCCCCCTCGTAGCACACCACTCGTCCACCTCAGCTTCATTGCGGAAGAGCAGCTGGACCGAGCAGGTGTAGATGACGTTGTCCCAGACATCAGTCATGGGGACTGGAAAGTGTATCACAAAGTCCGTGTCCACCAGCTGTCCGTCGCGGGCCGTGATAGTCACTTCGTCGCCGATGGCGCCAGTCCTTGTCGTAAAGGTCGAGGTTCCACCTGCGAGGTGCATCACGCCGAATGAGCACCAGGCACAGTTCCCCCACCATTTGCGATCGCCCGAGGACACGACGCAGGTTGTGGGCGCTGCCGAGAACGGATGGGCAACCCACACCTCGTCGGATTTGGGGTGCAGCACAACACCATGGTAGTCTGCCAGGGCTCGCAGGGCTTGCCGCGCCGTAGCTACATCACTTTCGAAGCGGGTGGCGATCTCGCTGACAGTGGGGGGACGCTGGTTGTGGAGGAAAGAGGAGATGATGAATTCGTGCAAGCTGGAATGATCCATGATGGCAAACCTGCGTACTGTGCGTGGCTTTTGGATTTTGCCGCAGACTTGCTTGGATGGAATGCGGCGAGATGGGCTCTATTATAGTACCTACTCCGTATACTTTGTAGATTCTGATGTGCAATGTAAGTCCGAAGCCGATTCCGTGAGCCGTTGAAAGGCGCGCCCAAAGGCTGGAGTAGAGTGGAGAGTTTCACGCCTTTTTATGGACTGTTTATTCATCAAAGGCAGCAGTGTGAGCCAGTTCAAAGGTGCGTTCCCGACTTGTTAACAAACCATCCATGCTCTTTAATTAGCGTTTCTTAGAGTTAATGCTCTACTGTCAGAATCTGCGCTTATAGAGCTAAATGGAGGACTAGCAAGGCAGCTGCTAGATATGATTTTGTATTTTCTTTTGCGTTTTCAGGTCACGTCTCAAGGTAAGGGATTATGATGTTTTTTTAGCCTCTAGAAGGCTGCTAGATATGATTTTATATTTTCGCAGCGCTACCTTGAGGCTTTCAAGTCACTTCCAAATACCAAGGAGTGCTATGTTTTATAGCCTTCTCCAAAAGACTGCGAATCCACGAAAAAATCCTACTATCGTCTATAACACGTGTATTTTAAAAATAAAAAGATATAATAAAGAACAATATCATCTTAAACTAGCTGGTTACTACTTTAAGCTACTTTATCTAACTGTAAAATGTTTTAGTATTAGCCTGCTAATAGCCTCAAAAGAGTAAATTTTGTCATATATACTAGGTAGGTACCTACGAATAGATCCTTAGTGAAATAAGTATTTGTTCAGTCCTAGAAAATGGTGACCGGTACTACATATACTTACACGCTGCCCATATTAGGAGTCACGGCCGTATAAAATGGCAACCTCAACGGGCACTTATATCACTACGTATGTCGCAATAGCTACCAATTTACTCAGCCCAAATCCTAATGTTGATGCTTTCGAAAATGCCACCTCTCATATATATTGACCGGACGTGGCACAAAATATACGTTGATAGCGTACCACAACACCTTTTGTTTATATATTCTTTCTCATTAGCGAGCATCTTCACAGGGTGTTTTTTCCGCAAAACGCTCCAAAATACAAAAAGACAGAGTAAGAAGGTATTGAACGCGCGGTGTACCTATCTAACTTTGATGAAGCCTTGATGAAGCCTTGATGAAGCGCATAAAAAGTGCTGCCCAGCCTGCATATAGATCCTCTTGAGATCTCGCACGATCCATCAACTCGTCAAAGGGTGCTTATGCGCAAAGCTCATCATGCCGTGTAGCGCACAACTCATACGATTATTCCGCGTCCTGCCCGGCCTGGGCAGAGGCAACGACAACACTGCAATTCTCCAACTGCCGCTTGACGTAATACTGCTTATAGGAGATTATCTATGTTTACACGACATGTTCTTGCTTTCGCAAACTTGTCGAGTTTTCAGAAACATCATGGCACGGGACTGGGAGTGGGAGGTACTGATACTCTCCTTGCGCGATGAGCTGAGATTTTGGGCAGGGCTAGCATACGTTTTCACGAAGGATTGGGCTTGCCCTAAATGCCACCGTCTGCATCGATTTGATTCACTAGACTTACCAGACCAGGGATTATCATGCTGGCCTCCTTCATGCGGCGTCGACCAGTCTCGAGGGGGTTTTGTGGAAGAAGGTTATCGTCTTCAGTATCACCATATACAGCTCGCGCTAAAATTCACCCGCCGCCAAAAAAACTTGAGATACCTTGCGGCGTTGATGAAGACTTATAAGTTTATAGATGAGTCACTAACAGTTCCTTTTACGAAATCTTACACAGCCCAGCCTGAGATTATAAACAACCGATTCATGTTGCGAGAAGAGTGGCATATCAGCAACTTCAAATGCCCCTTGGTCAGTATCATCAACAACCCCCATTTTCGCATCCCAGTCTGCCCACACTTACGCATCATCTCCGGCGGACTCTCCTTTTCTCACAGGTGCAAGACAATATTCGCTCAACTATCCACGCAGAGTCGCGCGATCACCAGGCTTGAAGACAGGATCGTGTCAGCCATGAGGACCCCAGGCCATTGGAAATTTGTTTCTTGTCCACGTTGCTCTACCGACTGCAGTATGGAAATCTCTAGAGATTTGAAAATCATAAGAATTATAGCTTGGCACGATTTTGGGCCAGAGGGTTCGCCATTGGATGGTGGCTGGAAGGCCCATGTTGAAACCAAATCTTACACAGACTGGCTTGCACCCTGGCCGGTTTGACCTATCGCGAGGGCAGTGTTCGAAGGCTATGGTCGAGCGGTGGGTGAGATAAAGGAGTGGTTTGCAAGTTAGTAAAGTTAATAACCACTCGCAATGCTTGCAGGCGTAAATGCTAATCGCAGTATAGGCGTATGCTGGCGCTGAAGCATCCGAATTGGTAAATGTCTTAAGCGAGGGTTTTACAATGTTGATTTTTTAGTAACAGCGTGTTTCTTCAACTTTTCCTTTCCTTTTGTATACCCCTCAATAGATTTCTATTGGAATTATTAGTCATTTAGCCATCGCACTATTTCTCATATTCGTTGACCAGATAATATGTGACAAAGCCCCTATTTCATCTCCGACATTGACATATTTCTTTTCACAGTTCACCGATGCCATTTACTTCAAAGATTTCCAAAGGCTCCGCCCAAGGCCTCCAAAGATTCCGCCGCTGCACCCAGCCCTGCCAGGATAACGACCATATCTTCCGAGCCGGACACATTGCGATTGGGTCATTCTTCAGCTACGCCGCTGCCTCCGACCCTGTCAGATTAACGACCATGCTAGAAGACGAACCAATGGCATGCGAGCCGTTAGTCGAACAAGGAAGGCTGCCTGCTGCCCCCGGCCCTGCCAGGTTAACAGGTATGCCCCCAAGTCGACCAACACTTGGCGCTCGAGCCCAATGTACTTTGCTTTGAATTTCATAGCATCACAAACCGAGACCGGAACTATGCCCGCTTTGTATTCCCAACGGCACAGGCCACGGAATCATCACCAAGAAACCACAACTCCTGTCCAGTATCTCTTCTAGACGACCGCGTGGAGCGTAAAAGTCGTTGTGTGGACGGCGAGGGGGTTTGCTCTTGGGATTTCCTTTGACGTGATTGTTTCTTCGGCGCTGATGATTTCTGCTCTTTGATTGAGCGTCTCTTGTCGACTCGTTGTCGGCTCGAGGCTCGAGGCTTCCTTTGAAGCTTTCTCTTGGGCTTTTTCGTCTCTGTTGCTGTAGTAGAAATCTCGGTTGTAAGTTCATGCTCAATTCCATCCTCACCTGCTTGTGGAATCTCTTGATTTGTATCAACGACTTCTGAATTTCTCTCTGAGGGTGACTGGGTGAGCTCTTCTATGTAAAACTCTCTGTTTGGGTCTAACATTCGGCCGGTCATTTGAATCCGTTCATGCCACCAGTTATCCTCTTGTACAAGTAGCTGCGTTGCACTAGGGATCTCAGATAAAGGAGATGGACAATGATCCCCTGCATCAGCGGTACTGAGATTTCTTTCTGAGGGTGACTGGGTGGGCTCTTCTATATAGAAGGCTTTGTTTGGGTCATGCATTGAGGGAATCTTTTGTATGGGCTCCTCGTCTACTGTACCTGCTTCGTAGTTGGAAGGCACTGCAGTGGAGGGAGTACTGGAGTCTCCCTCGGTCGACGATGGAGCCCTACCTGGTTGACCCTGATTAGCTGATCGCCTTGGAGATCGCCTTGACCTGTTGTTTGGACTGTCAATTATTTTAGCCTTCTTCTTTCTTGCTTCGCTTAGGGAATCTTCCGTTGATTTCCGTTTCTTGCGATGCGCAGAAGACGGCACAGTCTCTGAACCTGCTATTTCGTCTTGCATAGCAACAGGTCTCCCTGCTTCGACATCTTCGGCGCCAACGTCTTGGCTGTCTAAGCGCCGTCTCTTCCTAGTAGATCTAGGCACATCTTGGTCACTTTTCCTCTTTCCTGCTCTTGAACTCTCGCCCGTTTGTCTAGGCGGCAACCCGTCGGCCTGGTGCGGGCCGACCCGCCTCGAGGATGGTGAGGGCCGTGACATTTCATTAGCAGCTGCTAAAGCCGCCGGGCCTTTTGAACTTGAAGTTGGTGAATGGCGAGACGAATTCAGCTTTTCGCGTGCCATTCTGCGAGAAGTCCTGCGTGGTGAGTCTGAAGTTGCTGCTTCGAGAGCTCCAGACGCCGCGGTTGCGCGCTTAGCGGCTTGAGCCTTCCTCAGCCTCTCTATGCTTTCGTCTGCCCAGCGCCTATTCTTCTCCCGTTCTTCTCTTTCATCTCTAACAAAACCGTCAAGAAATCTTACCAGATTATCAAAAGACATGTAGCGCGCATATTGACGAAAAGCGAACCGCCGCTGGCTCATTGAGTCATTTTTGGTACCTGGCTTCATCTTGACATCATGGGTCTCTGGATCGTAACATAACTGGCAAGATAGTGGAGTAGGGAACGATAAAAGTAGATTGCTGACTTCATCCCATCCCTCAGACATTTCTTCTATTCGCTGAGCCTTACGTTTTTCTAGTCGGGAATAGAACTCGTCTATTGTATCTGAGCTATCAGCACATTCACATACATCCTTGTGGAATGCAGCAGGTTCTTGTAAAGGAAATGGTCTGGTATTAAAGCGGTCATGAAGTGTGGTAAAAAGATCATTGGGATCCAGAGGAAATTTGTCAAAAGGCCAAAACCACTCCAGGTCATGCCAATAATCTGGCGTAGGAAGTTCAGGATCCATCTGAAGTAGAATGATGATAATCAATCAATGTACGGTGTATAAATGATTGGGGCGGCGGCAGCATGAAGACAGACAGTCCACCCCCATAACTCACGTGATGGAAGCTTGGGATAAGCGCACACATATCGAAATGAAAGCGCAAAATTCAGAATGCTGGAGGGGAAACGAAATAGGAAGTTGGGTGCACGAGTAGGTAATAACGAGAAACTAAGTAAAATACCTACCACCTAGACTGGATTTAAATTGATAACCTCGTACACGGAGCCAAATGCGAAATACATTGCCAAGCATATCTTGCAAAATGAAATTCAAATCTAAGCATTGCATTGAAAGTTATTAGACGAAACCATAAAACCTCAATCCACTATACCTATTCCCTGCTAATCAAAAGCATTCTCACAAACCAAGAAAGAGAAAATAAATGATCAGGGCATATACCTAGGTATGTAAGCAAGTATACAGTATCTAGTCAACACCAATATTCCGTATTCAATATCTGTAACGATCCGTTATACCGTTAAGCCAAACAGGGCAAAAGATTAGGCCAATAATCGCTATTGTAGCAATTACTGTAACGGAACCAGCTGCTTATAAGGGATCTAACTGTTACGGTGAACCAGGTCGTAACAATATCGTATTTCAAGAGTTTATCTAGTGTTTAATTTGCAATTCCAGTACGAATTTTTGAATTTTAATACCTACAACTAATCACCAAACGTTTGAATCAATCAATTATTACGGTTTGCAGTCAGTGAATGGATGTTTGCTACCATTGTGAGCACCTGGAAGCCTCAAAACCAAGACTTATGGAGCACTGGAGTCTGGTGCTAAAAGTTAGAATCCAGGGGCTGTCATCCTCGCTAGCACTAACCGCACCCGAATCGAAGATGGCTAATACCTACAGCAAGTGTATATGGTTATAGGTACAGTATCTACGGAGTACACTAGTAGAAATAGTCAGATTTCATTTCATACATGTCAACGTAGCCTTTTGTGCCACGTCAGAGAAACTCCTGCAGTCATGAGCTGTTATGCAGCCACGGCTATACACATTGGTCCAGCTGCATTAGGATGGCTACCGCGATCGGCACGTTGCCACTGAATCCACTCATTCAACTCTTGCAATTGACCATGCAATCCCCTCATTCTTTTCTCCCTTGCTGACGGCAGCCATTCATATACACTAGCAGTCTTCAGACCCCTCCCTCTATGGCCAATGGTAAAGGGCGGTATGAGCCAGGGCTTTTGTGTACATGCATGGCGTATCTGATGTGGTGTAGCACTGACTGTCTGTTACAATCAGGCGCAGTTTGAAAGCATTTGAAGTTGATATGCTGAGGACATGTAGGTAGTCAGGTGCTAAGTCTAACAGTGGTTTCGGTGGAGAGTTTGAAAATGGCGACTAACATGACACTGTACAATGGCAGCATTTCAAAAGTTGTCCTCTCTTTCGTAGAATTAGATACTCTTATTTCTCCAAAAATTCTCTGTAACTATGCCTGCAAAATATTAGTACCAATTCCTCTATTATATTTGAGACTACAGTCTATTCGACATTCTCAATGGAGCAAGCCGTTCAGCAAGCATCCGACGAGCACAGCCAGCGAGCATCCCAGCATACCAACCCCTTCACTTCTTCCGAATTGAAAGCGAATGCCGAACACAATAACTGGTGCAATACTCAGTCAAAGATCACAGTGTCGTCTAACAGCACCAATCCTTTTACTAATAGCGACATCAACGCAAGCACAGCACACAACGGGGAGTGCAACACTCCCATTACGAATATCCAGTCATCTAATGATACCAATCCCTTTACCGCCTCCGAATTGAAAGCAAACATCCACCATAATAGAGAGTGCACCACTCAGTTAAAAGATGTTCCACCATCCAATAATACCAACCCATTGACTGCGAGCGAACTCGATGCGATTCTCAAGCAAGCGAATCCTCAACCAGAGAAGGTGTCTTCTTCTGGCGCCACGAATCCTGTCGCTTCGGCCGAGCTCAAGGCAATGGTTAAGCATAATAAAGAATTAAAATCTCGATCGGAGAAGAGCGCTACGAATAATGGGAGCAGAAAGGCAACAGAATCGCACAACAGTATCGCCGGTGATAAAGACAGCGACAAGAAGCAAGTGGGAATTCAAAAGACATGCCAGCAAAGCATTAAAAGAGCCATGCTTAAATTCAATATGAAGACTGTGGTTAACATCAATGCCCAAGCAATTGGACTGTCCGGAACGCATGTCCCCCACAACAATGGCGAATTGATTCTTAATCAATCGCAACACGACGTTGGTTATAGCATACAGGTCGCAGCATTACCAAAGGACCAGAGACTTACTCGCCGTAACAGCCGGGGCAAAATTGTCTGCCTGGACTTCATGTTCGATCCAAGCAGCGACTTTATACTATTATGCAACATGGCCCAATCCAATACGGAGCCAATTGTTATCAGGCCGCTACCGCTGTCTTGTCGGAGCGAACCGTTGAAACTCGGTCCTCTCGGGAAAGTCCCCCTCAACTGTTCGTACAGTATCTACGCTTGGAACGAGCATCTTTTCGATATAACCATCTTTCCGCGCTCTTATATTTCTGTCGCAGATCCTCCCAGCCGAGCAGTGAGGAGTAATAAAAGGCCGCTTGATCCATCGTCGACACAGCCCGGCCCGTCCAAAGCCAAGAGGACAAAATTAAAGGAGACAACTGACGAGTCAAATGCCACTACCATCATCCAAACAACAGCACAGCCACCTCCACCACCTGCCAATGGGCTGGTTCCCATAAAAACAATTTCAAACACGGACAAGCCGGATTTAAGCATCGTTGCAGGCATATGTCATCCGCTGGAACACCTTCGGCTCGGCGATGCTGTGAAGATAACCAGCGCTACTCAAGAAGAAGACTATGCGGTTACTCGGAAGGACGATATATCAGTTCAAACAAACTCAATTGTTTTCAAAGCCCACCACTCAACTTTTTCAGAGAAATCAATAGCTGTCAAAGTATGGCGGAGTAAGCTAGATTACGATCCTAATTCAAAGCAAGGGGTGAACATTTCTACCGTGGGTAAACATTGGCTGAATGAGGTGAAGAATCATTTCAAAGTAAGCCAGCATGTGAGTCGAGACTCCCCATCCACAAATGTTGTTATTCAAAGCTAATGTAGTTCCAGCCCAACATCGCTACCGTTTTTGGCTATGATGCAAGACTGCTATCGCTATACATGGAATATGTAAATGCGCCTAGCCTACAATGTTATCGCGAACGTGGAAGAAATCCCTATTGCACATTGAACGCTTTCGACGCAAAACGAGTGCTCTATGGTATAACCGACGCACTCAACTATATTCACAGCAAGGGAATCACACACGATGATATTAAGCCGGCAAATATTCTCTACTCCAAACAGAGGGGACCGGTTCTTATTGATTTTGGATGGTCGTCTAGTGGAAATATACACACTGCAGGATCTCCTTGGTACATTCCCCCTGAATATGAGAGGGAAGGCCAGCGTGGAGCTGCGGGTGATATCTTTGCTCTTGGAGTCGTTATGCTCTTTCTCTTGGGCATGATCCCCCTCCCAGAGTTACAGTCACCGCCGTTAATATGGCATATTTCCCGTTTAAGAGGCGGAGGCCCGGAGACTTTTGCGGCTGTGGAAGCAATGAATCGGTGGTTTGCAATTGTTCAAGAAGCTGCAAAGGAGTTTGCCGTGGATCCGGATAATACAGGCGTTGGAGGCATAGTTGATAAGATGGTAGATAAAGAAGTCAAGAGACGGATCACGGGGCCTGAGATAATCAAAGCGTTAGATGGGCACTAGATAACATCGTTTGTAGAAGTCAATAGATCTTCATTAGGATAAAATCAAAATGATTACGAAAGCAATTGAAGTAAATAGTCAACATTTAGTATGAAATACAACAGGGGTTGCGCTTGTTACAGAACATATTTATCCTGATTCCACCTTTGAGCAAAACCTAAGCCTGCTCAAATAAATAAATAGATAAATCAAGCGCATGCTTTGCAAACATGTTATATCAAAGGGGGAGCAATATTACCGGTCTATAATCTTCGCCTACTCATTTAGCCGGAGACAAGACATTGGACTGCTACAAGAAATACATAGTCGATGCTGGCGTGTCCTATTCTGGTGTTTCAACGTCTATAAATGCGCCGCCTTTTCTACCGCACTCCGCATGCAAGCTACATGTATTATTGCAGGCCCACGAGAACTCATAGAAGGAGCATGAAAGAAAGATAGGCCAACACGATGAAGTATCTTCTACGCTCAACGCCACATAATCTCCCCGCGTTATTATCCAGACCCCTGCGCTCCGAGACAGCCCCTCACTTTGCCCTTGGCGCTTCATCATCCAGTGCTCATATTAGTCTCTCGTTAGGTTTTACACAATACAGAAATACTGATAATTCCGTCGATTCTTATCTGGAAATCAATTTATAATGACGCTACGCACGATTCCTGTCACGAACGAGGCAAAGCATCCGCAACACACTTCAGAACACAGCATTACAGATGCAAGTTCAGAGCCGGATCTCATCAAGCCCTGGAAACTTCCTCCCCAAAAGACATACGTTTTCAAAAATGCAAATATTGTAATTACAGAAAGCGGAAAAATTGCTCCAAACTGTACTGTCACATTATCAGATGGACTCATTCAGAAGATTGAGGTGGATCGCGACAGCGCGAAATTATTTTCTAGCGATGCCACCGTGATAGACCTGGCGGGCAAATATCTCTGTCCGGGGCTTATCGACTGCCATGCCCATTTATCTTCTGTTCCTGGAGAAGAAGGACTTGCAGCGGCTGCCAATCATGCCGATGCTGCTGTATCTTTATTGCGCCAACCATACATGGCCGCTCAGGTGCTATACCGAGGCTTCACTACGATGAGGGATACCGGTGGTGCAACGCTGGCTCTTAAAGAGGCTATAGCAGATGATGTGTTCCATGGGCCGCGACTTTTCATTGCTAATAGAGCACTGTCGCAGACCGGAGGCCATGGTGATTCGCGATCTGCTCACGAGAGCTGCTGCGGAGCTATAACTTCGCTTTCCACTCTCGTCGATGGTGTTCCAGCCGCGATACATGCTGCCCGCGAGCAGATTCGTACGGGCGCAGATTTCATCAAAATCATGGCGAGTGGAGGTGTTGCATCTCCTACAGACAGAATTGACCACATCCAATTTACAGCTGCTGAGATCCGAGCGATCACCGAGGTTGCAGATACATACAATACATATGTGACTGCACACGCTTATACTCCTCGGGCGATCAGGCATGCTGTCGACAACGGCGTCAAGGGGATCGAGCACGGCAATCTGATTGACAAGGCGACTGCAGAGTATATGGCCAGGAAGAACGTGTGGTTTACCCCCACTCTTGTTACCTACCATGCCATGGGCTCTGACAAATATGCCGGCTTCCTACCTCCTGCAAACCGCGAGAAGAATCAACTGGTACTACTGCAGGGACTTCAATCTCTACGCACAGCAGACGAAGCTGGAGTTACCATCTGTCACGGCTCCGATCTTCTTGGACCGCTGTGGGCTGAACAAAGCAAAGAATTCGGCATTCGAGCCCAGGTTCTAAGTGCCAAGAAGATTCTCCAGGGAGCCACTGTTAATGCGGCGAGGATGCTGAAGCAGGAGAATTTCCTGGGCCGATTAAAGGAGGGATTTGCAGCCGATGTTTTAGTGTTGAATAGAAATCCGCTCGAGGATATCACCATTTTGGACGAGCCAGAGAAGCATATCTTGGCGGTATTGAAGAATGGACGGGTGTATAAGAGCAGGTGGTCGAAGTTGCCGGATGATGTTACTCGGCCCCAGACACTTATTGAGTGATTTATGCGGTATTCATACATAACATTGAGAATAATTAATCGTAAATCTGAGGCACAAGGAATAATTCCATCTATGAGTTATAAATATCTCGGGCAATCGGGTTACAGTACGATCACCGTGTGGAGATGCGAGATCTGACTAGATCGATAGCCGCCTTAGTCAGCAAGATCCGACATCTAGTTCCCGGTATCAGGCGTCAACATGTTCCTTTTCTTTTTCTCTAAAACCCCATATCCTCTCATGCCCAAGCTGCGCATATTCTAAACGACCCCGACAAGAGCTGCTGCTCACCCACAATGAGCCGCAAAAGCCATGATCTCCGGCCGCTCTAATGCTCCCTCGTTGGATCCTCTGCCGGACTCCACCACCGGCGTCCTCCCCGTGCTTCCTCCAGGCGTCGAGCTCCCCGATCGTAACCCGCGAAATAATGCCGCCACAGCAGCTTCAGCGGCGGGAGTGAGAGCTCTCAGCGCGCAGCTGGTTGCATTTTACTTTCGAGCCCCCGCCAAGTCCTTCTTCCGAACGAGAGTCGATTATCTGGCATATGCCCGGACGATACACCAGCAGCAGACAAAGAGGCTGATGCAGGCCGTAACAGAAGATGCCTCGCCCACGAAACTGGTTGCGGCGCTGAGGCAGACATGGCTGTGGATGCGGAGCACAACGCCTGGAGTGCTGACGTCGGCAATCAAACATGAAGGCTGGGGCATCGTGCCGCATCAGATTATGCCGCCGCTGATTGCCAACATTGGCGTCAACGCTGTGCTGTATACGGGATACCTACACATCTTGGGCCATCTACATGAGGAGAGTTCCAAGGCTACCAAGAGGGTATATCCGCCGCCTCCTCCGCAAGCCACCTTTGCGGCTGGATTTCTCGCAGGTGGACTGCAGAGTGTCTTAGCCGCTCCCTTGGATGCACTGCAGGCGCGGTACGATCACCGGGATATGATGCCCAACGATGGTAGCAACCGGCCTCGAAGCATGTGGACGTTTAGTGCTGAGAAACTGAGAGAAATCGGACTTCGGGGTATCTTTGCTGGATGGGGTGTATCGTTTGTCAAGGATAGCTTGGGATGTGCCATCTTCTTTAGCACATTTGAATACATCAAAGCACAGTCGTATTATCGCTTTGTGGCATGGTACTATGGAGGCTTAGAAGAGAATATTGTCGATCTCCTTGCGACCAAACGCCCTACAGACAAACCTACAGATGATGGCATTCAGCTTATTCGACCACATTACGCTATTGAGCCAGCGTTCCTCCTTGCCGCTGGTATAAGCGCCTCTTTCACTCAACAGCTTCTGCTCCACCCCCTTACTCACTTCCAAGTGAAGCACTGGGACCATCTTGAAGATCTCGACGAGAAAGCCGCCCGGCTACGCGCTTCACGCGCTGCTAATCCCGATAAGCCTCAGCGCCGATGGAAGATGCTGCGGGCGTATTATCATGCTTACCAGGAGACTTTCGCAGCTTGTACAGCTGAGGCTTCAGCGGAAGGGCTGAGTCTAGGAAAGTGGCTGTATCGGGGATTCTGGTGGAATACCATTCGGCAGGTGCCGAGTACAAGTGCCGGCTTGATCATCTTTGAGCTTATCCGGCGAAAGTATGGATTTGGGATGGACGAAGTGCGGATTACCAAGGATGGATATGACATTCTACTACATTAGAAGGGAGCATGAGAGTTTATGATACACGTATATGTTGTTTTGTATTAGAGTATATAGTATACACATCTCTCCCCGTTAGATATAGCACATGATAGAGCACACTACTCCACTGCAAATGAATCTCAATGCTGATTTGACTATAGCCATTTGAAGGGTTAACTAGAGTCGGTAGTATCTGTTCTATCAAATGGGCCCCTCTGTAAACAGGACTATTCCGTCTGTCCTTACGCAATATCATTTACTTCTGCGCTTGCAGAAACTGTTCAAACGAATCCTCCATGCTGATTTCCAAGAGAATACACTTGATTCCCAAAATCTTCTCCGCCTTGCTTCCATCAAGCCGTTATACATCCTCTACTTTACCCGCACCGGGCTTTCGTACGGGCAGGCGGCTTCTCAGCTGGGCATCGTTTCGCGAAGCCTATCTACTGCGCTCTGCCAGTCGAAATGCCGCAGCCTCGGGACGCTCAAATGCTTCGAGATGGGCTGTGGCAACGAGGCGGACGTCAGCGAAGCCAACGAAATCGGTCGGACGAACTTCTGTAGTATCAATCATCTACAAGAATATCGCAGATGACACGTTGAGGTTTGTCAGGTCAACAATGGGAGTAAGATGAGGACCGAATGTCGAAGGAGGATTGATACTGGTCAGCGTGAAAGGGGGCTCTTCAGCTTCCATCCAGTCCCACACGGCTCGTTCCGTGAGAGCCTTGGAAGCGCAATATGCCGCCAGACCGCCCATCTGAATGGCTTGTTCGCGCGTCATGGGATTCCAGTCTTTCTCTGAGTAGGTGTACCCGGGGCGTAATCCCTGCGTAATATCAAGGATAGCGACAAAGGACGAGGTGTAGACGAATCGTCGGACACTAGAGCCATATTGATGAGTTGCCTCGAGCGCGCTAATCGCGCCAATCGCGCCTCCAAGTGCCGGATCTAATAGCTTACCGACAACATCTGTGACTGTTAGTTTGAAAGGACTGGCGGCATGTATGACGCCGGCAATGTTCTTAGGAGTATTTGCAAAGGCGGGCTCGTAGAGCTCCCTCTTGGACAAGTCAGATGTGATGGCAACGGAGAACCGAGAGCTATATTTGGCAAACGTGTTGTTGACCTTGTATGCGAGCTCTGCGGACCGCACCGTTCCTCGGATGTTATATCCCTATCTAGGGCCTACTTGATAACGTGCTGACCGACGAAGCCATTGGCGCTGGTGACAAGTAAAGTTTGCTCAGATGGAGTTGAAATTGTAGTGTCTATGGAGTTATAGCTTATTTCGACGCCTCGGGTGATTTTGCAGGTATTAGAGGACATGGTTATAATGATGGCGGATTTGTAAGCCGAAGGCAGAATCGGAAGCACAGAAGCTGCCTGCTATATTTATAGTCACCAGTTAAGGCCACACCAGTCGGTGATTCTAAAAGAAGTTTTTGCGGACAACTTGCACAGAGTTTCAAAAGTGCGGGCGCGCTTGGGGGTCATTACGGTAGCTTGGCCAATGGGATTCCATATTGTGCTATATCCTTACCTACTTCGAATACAGAGTCCTAGTTTATGCTGCTTGACGGATTTGCCCTTCTAAGTATATTCAGTTTACAGCCATTGGGGTCATAGTGTTGGAAAGTTAAGTTGTGTGATATCGCTCTGCTCCGCTGGTGGCTGGACGGGGAAAGGCAGTGGATATTGGCAAGGAGGAAGGCATATTATACAGTAAGGACAAATATATAGGCGGTTTCTTGCTGACGTATAATTCACGCTCGCATATATCGGTAATAAGCTGCTTCTCCGTTTATTTAGCTCCTATCGCGCGGAACTAGCATTCTTCTGGAGAGTGCCATATTACTTCTAGCGATATGTGGAAAATCTATCATTTTCCTTTTTTGGCGACCATGACCGGTATTCTTAACTGTGACACATATTTCGTATCATATACGCGGGACATGGTGCGAATCCAACAAAGTGACATGTAGAGAGAAGAATAGCAACTATGAAATAAGACATAGTGAAAATCCCCTGGTAGTACAGGAATATATCTTCAGATTTCCGCACTCAATCCAATCATACTCAGGCTTATATCCCAAAGACGCGCCGCACTTTCACCATCGTGAATATGCGGTGCATGGCCTGATGCAAGAACCGTCGTATCACCATTCCACAGCTCGCTCTCCTGACAATCCTCTAGGAAAACGCCAGCCTTTGCTTCCCAGTCGCGAGATATCGCCGCCCACACAGTCGTAGCAGCACCCTGTTCGGCATTCTTCATTCTTCTTGCAATAATAGGATTCCCAGTGAGTGCATTGAGCTCTGACTCTGGCGTCATTCTGTTAAGTCTCGTACCACTAATGCCTCCTGGGTGGGCCGCCAGGCCGCGTAGCCCAGAGGCGCCGTAGCGCTTTTCGATCTCGAATGCCATGTAGATGTTGGCCGTCTTGGATTGCGCGTACGCTAGCAGAGGTTGGTATTCGTCCTCACGGTCAAAGTTGAGGTCGTCGAAGCGTATGCCTGATTGGCGGTGGCCCGACGCTGAGAGGCAGACTACACGAGATTGAAACGACGGCGTGCTGGATTCGATCAATGCATCTTTAAGAGCTTGGAAAAGAGCAAAATGTCCTAGGTGATTGGTTCCAAAATGTAGCTCAAAGCCATCTTCAGTCTTTCCTTTCGGATACCCACGAATCCCTAGAATGCCAAAGTTAGACATGGAGAGTAGTACCAAGGGAGAGTAGGATAAAATGTTCAGCTCACCAGCGTTGCAGATTAAAATATTCAGCTTGCCAGATGTCCGGGTCAAGAAGTCGGCGGCAAACTCTCGTATACATTTGAGAGAGTCTAAACCCATTTCCATATACTCGAGTTTTCCCGGCTTATTGTCATATCGGAGCTCCTCCTCAGCTTTCTTGCCCTTTTCAACATCACGACCGGTAAAATACACATCAGCACCCGTGGCATGCAGAGCCCGCACAGTCTCGAATCCGATCCCAGAGGTGCCTCCAGTTACGAGAATTACTTTTCCTCCAAGCTGGCCATCCAAGGATTGATCTCGTACGATCTTGAGGGCAGTAGGGCGGGCGTCTCCGGGGCCATTAGTGTCCTGGTGTTCTTTTGCGTACGGAGCAATACGCGACATGATTGCTTTGTTGAATAACTAGTATTTGGTGAATTGATGAACTGCACGGTTACAAGTCTAGATGTATGATGGAAATAGTGTTTGGATTGGAAATTAAAGAACTGTACATTATATAGGGCAGTATCTCCACCTATATATACCCATCTTTGATATATGTGTAGTTCAACTACTTCAAACATCTGCCTCCGCCATACTCCAACCAGACTAGCTCACAGGGAGGATTCCTAGTCCCAGGTTTTTACGGGTATAAATCACCACGCTGGCAGGCCCATCAGCAATAAAATTAATTTATTCCGAAGCAATATTAGAAATATAAAAAGGCAAAAGCCCCGGTCGAGATCCAGGCTCGCCGGCATAAGTGGGGCCGTGGAAAACGGATTTACCGGCAATAGGCCCGCCCTGAAATAACGAAGTACACGGCATCTCCCACATATAAAACATGAGATTTTTGATCTTGCTTGTTGTGAATCTTGAAGAAAAGAGTATATAGTGGCTGAATCTTGGTATACAAAGTCGTATTTAATATAAGGCACAAAATACTTTGACTCGATACCGGTATAATGGCTTCAGCAACAACCCACACGGAGTTTGGCATTCGCACAACGGCTTTGACTGTTGCCGCTGCTTTCCCCTCTGCTATTTCGGGCAAGACGATTTTAATTACGGGTGTCAATATCAAGGGCCTCGGCTTTGCCACCGCTCAAGCCTTTGCTTCACAAAAAGCCGAGCTCCTCATCCTCGCAGGCCGCACTCCCGCCAAGCTGCAAGAATCCGCCGATACTTTGGCCAAAGAATACCCCAACACCAAGTTTCGTATACTAGAGTTGGATCTCAGCTCTCAAAAGGGCGCCAGAGCTGCCGCTGCTACGCTAAATGGGTGGACTGACATACCCGCCATTGACATCCTTGTGAACAATGCCGGCATCATGAATATACCCACACGCCAGCTCAACGAAGACGGCATTGAGCGGCATTTTGCGACAAACCATATTGGACACTACCTTTTTACGAACCTCATTATGGGGAAGCTGATTGCGGCCGCACAAAAGCCCGGTGCTGTAAAGGGTGCCACCCGAGTCATCAACGTATCCTCCACGGGAGCCAACTTTAGCCCGATTCGCTATAGCGATATCAACTGGGAGAAACCAAACGAAACATTACCTCTAGTGGAGCAGCCTGACTATCTGCGGTTTTCCCAAATATTGGGTGTTGACCAGCATGCCATCAAGGCTGATAGTTTTATCTCCATGGGAGCCTACGGACAGGCCAAGTCGGCCAATGTCTTGTTCAGCCTTGGTCTCAACGAGCGTCTGTACAGCAAATATGGCATCCTGAGCCTTAGTGTGCATCCTGGCTCGATTATTACTGAACTTGGGCGAGAGATGGACCCTGAGGTGTGGAAAGCGAGAACAGAAAAGTTCAAGAAGGCAGGGATGGTCTTTAAGGATCAGTACGAAGGAACTAGCACAACGTTGGTGGCTGCTGTGGATCCAGCATTGACACTACCAACAAAGAGGCCTCATGTAAGAGAGGAAGACCTAGCAAAGATAGGCAAGGATTTGAAAGGCGAAGATGGGCAATGGGAAGGTAGGGGCGTGTTTCTGAGTGACTGCCAGATTTACGAGGATTCAAAGGTGTGGTATACCAGCTGGAGCCAGGGGGAGAAACTTTGGGCAAAGAGTGAGGAGCTTGTAGGCGAGAAGTTTGCCTTCTAAGACTCTTTATATATTGAAGCAGTAGCACTTGCAATATCTCTCTTATACTTAAATCCATAGCACAAGTCATCGTACTGTTTGTTGGCCAAATTTTCCCACCTTATTCATCCAGAACGGTGATCTTTATATAATGTTTTGATCGAATACGATGACGCAGTTCGGCATTTGTAGTTAAAGCCCGTCTGTTTGATTCCTAATACAGCTCCAGGGATGCGTCATTTATAGCACATTAGCGGGAACCATAACTTATTTCCGTCACTTCATCTAATTTCGGATGTAAGCGGCCGCTTGGGGCCTGCATCACAAACGGTTCGCGCAGTTTCTGCTCGTGGGATTGGTCCATCTGGCAGTTGTCTCCTATTGTCCATGTGCAAGTAAGAGCAGGGGTAGGTATTCCAGCTGTTATCATTCGATATGATCCCACCTATTTCCGGATCGAAGCAGTTTCCCGTAATGCCACATGCCCATCTTGTCGCGCTCGTTGATTCTGCTTAGACGTTGCAGTTAATAAATAACGACTGGGTGTTTTGCACTCCATTTTTTCAATTGTTAATTACGCATTGAAAAAAAAAGAATAAAGAAATCAGTTAGTTTATAGGGTATTATCTTTCGCTATTACTAGTATTATATTGTTCAAGATAAGTAAGGATATGTACCCTTGAACTATGTATAAATGATTGTAAGAAATAAACTTTATATTCAGTTAGTATTCCTAGGATATAGGTTACGAGCGATTCCCTAAGTTATTGTCATATTAATCTAGCTGTATTCCCTCTATAAGCCTATCATTGCAACTGTTATAGCATAAGAATTATCTTATCATCAATAAGAAGTTCTTTCTATTTTAATATTTAGCCCCAGCTTGATAAAGAATATCTAATAGCTCAAGATACTTGTCCTCTTGGTTAATAATATTATTAGAGCCCCGGCTTTGTTTATTATTCCCGCCTCGTACTTCATCAAAGGCTTTCTGTAAAGCAGCTTTTTTATTACTGTCTTGCTGATTATTAAAGCCCAGATTCTTATCTGCCTCATTGCCGGCTTTGTTACTATTAGTAATGCGGAGTCTGGCGGCATCTAATGGTGTCATGAATTGGCATTCAGCTCCTGCTGCTATTTCCAAGTCGGCCCCTGCGTTTATGAGTATGCTGATAATACTCACTGGCACCGACGCATCCAAGCAGGCGGCCACCAACAAGGGTGTACCTTTCTTGTCTACGGCGTTGGGGTTTGCACCGTGGTCTAAGAGTAAAGAAATAACCTCCCTGCGGGAAATTTCCATTTCATCTTTGCGGTCGCTTGAATATTTGTTGTCTACGGATCGAGCAATGTAGACATATAACGCAGTCCGTCCATCGACGTCTGTGGCATCAACATTGGCGCCCCAGTCAATAAGCTGTTTCACTTTGTGTAGCTTGTCTTCACAATCATTGTGCATGATGAAAAGCAGTGGCGTGTTGAAGTTGCTATTTAGCGTGTTGACATCCACTCTTAGATCGAGCAACGTTTTGGCTGCAGCCCAATTCCCTTCCCTTACAGCTATATGAAGAGCTGACAAGCCCTTTAGCTCGGTAGCATGTGGCATGAGAAGCCTCAGTAATGCAGCAGAATTCTCGATGACTTTGACGGATTCTTCAACCGCCCACCAAATGACGCCATTGTACTCCCAACGAGGCAAATTATGGATGTACTCGAGCAGGAGTGCCACTAGATCAACGTTGGATTGTTGGATAGCGAGGATGAGGGGCGATGAACTTGTCAGTTTTTGATAGCCAAGTGAGATGTCGGCACCATGCTGAAGTAGCTCTCTTGCAATACCGATGTCGTCGAGTTTGACAGCCCTGACGAGGGGGCGATCCTCTAGCTGGGGAGAGCAGAAATTGGGGCGCGCCCCTGAGTTGAGCAGTGCTGTCACGATTTCTTTATTTCTCTTTTCAATGGCAATATCAAGAGGGCTCATGCCTCGAGAATCGTTTATGTTTGGATCTGCTCCATGCCTGAGTAACAAATCACAAACGTGGGCATGTTCGCTCTCTATCGCGAGGACAAGGAGGCTGTCTCCCCTTTCGTTTTTGAGATTACTGTTCAAGCTCCCTTCTTCCAGCCAGACCTGTAATATCTGTTTCAGACCTAACATGGCACAGCCTAATGCAGGTTCGGACACTGGACGTAGCAGCGACCGCGAATAAAACATATTTCGAGCCTCCAGCGATGTGTCTGACCATCTTTTCGTCGAATTGTAGTTGTTCTGGTTCAATACCGTCCATGCTCGATACGAGTTGCTTGAGTCGCCCGGTTTGCCCATAAACTCTGCCATTAGGCAGGCAGTTGCTGGGTCTGGTCCTTTTGTGGTTACCATGGACCGTACATGCGAAGCAAATGTCTGAGAGGTATAGAAAGCCCAGCCCTCAACTCCGGTGTTTCGGTGTCCTTCAATGTACGGGTCGAAGATAACATCTGACCAGGATTCTTTATCATCATGAGCGCAATCGTGGACTAATTCTACGAAGCATTGGAATTGCGGCGCCTGGAACTTCACACCCTGTGTCTCGTGGGGGCGGTCATCCTGGGAATCCGGTATTTGTTCTAACACGGCCATATCGTCTTCATCATGAACCCCAGGCTCCCAAACGACTCGGAACTTCGTTGGCTTCTCCAACTCAGCCACCGATAATAAAGTTCGGTCGCCAAGGATATTTTCATCCATGGTGTCAATACCTCTCCTACGCAAATCCCAGTCACTAGGATTGTCGGAGATGCGAAAGGAGAGGAGCGTTCTTAGACAGATTCCAGCTACAAAAGCTTCCGATTCCTGCGTACTCCAATGCTTACTCTCGAGGTATTCCTGTACAGATAAGTGAGAGAAGCGGCATATGGAAAAGGGGCTGATCAACGTTGTGCCAGATTGCGTTGCTTCAGCTGACCGCAAAGGGTTTGCAGGGTCATCAATCTTCTGATAATGGTAGCCACCCATGACGTTATAGTCTGCTCGGAGAGTTTCATTCTCCGCGTCTGCCGGCTTCTCGAGAGATCCGTCGGTCACCACTAACAGGTTATGGCAGACCTCGAGCAGATAGTCGACGTCAACGTCACCGTCGATACAAAAATCCATTCCTGGATGCTGCACTACGGCTGCCACCAGCTCATATGGGGACAATGGTCTCCGGGACATCATGACGATCCTGAATGCTGCGAAGGCTACGTCCTTTCGACTACCGGTCTGATCCGATATAGTTTGGATGATTTTGTCGTAGGCGGCTTCCAGTCCTCTGGGTAGCTGATGCAGGTACTTGAGGATGTCATTATTTCGCTTCAACGCAAGCAGCTCGGCAATATGGAGAACGGCCCATTGAAACCTTGCAGTTTGAGACCTGTTAGCTAACACTTCTGTCATTATATGCAGTGGAAGGGAGTAGAACTTACATTCCCTGACTTTTGTTGTGAAAGGTTGTGAGAACCTGCTCACGAACCCTAGGGGTCATCTTATTGTTGCAGAAATCGCTTTGCTTCATCTTTTCAATGACAAATGTTTCGATATCAGCTTGGTTATCGTTTGCTGTCACTTCCAGGTGCGTTCCTCCCTGGTATCGGCTCCGGAGATCCTGATCCGTTCTGCTGGCAATGTAGATTTTGACGAGACGGCCAGATTTGTCCACTAAATCATCGATGATATTCATCAAGATGTAGCGCGTGTCCCGATCGCATTCATCAAGTCCATCTATAACAAAGTATGTTTCCCCCAGAACTCCAACCAGTTGAAGCAGCAGCTCGTGGCACTCCTCGCCAACCAGCCTGTGTCTAGCAAATCCTTTTCGCTTCCTCATCGTGTACTTACTCTCTGCGCAAGCATCGACACTTGAAGTATCGCGTGGTGCGCAAAGCTGTCGAACCAGACTTCGAAGAATTGCCACTGGATCTTGGTGGTCAGCTCGATTTCGGTCGCAGTAAAAGTATGCGAATCCCACATCTTCGGCATCACTATCCTCCACGACCTGTAAGATATCATCGACTACTTTTGACGAGAGTTTTGTTTTCCCGGAACCAGCTTTGAACCCCTTGTCAGTCCGATTTGCGTTGAAAAATCAGCAGGGGTTAGTTGCATAATACTTACGAATCCCATTTAACCACAGGACTGTGGACTCTTTAGCATCGCGCCAGGTTTTATACGTCTCGTGCTGCATGAGCCATCTCCCGGTTCCTTCTATTATCCCTTTCTTTGCCGTGTAATGGTCACTTTCGTATGGTATATCCGATACCCACTGTAGAATCTTAACTCTTTCATCTTCGTTGAGCTTCTCCCACAACTGCAGAGTGTACGTGTCCAAGCGTGAGACAAGTTCACGCAGCTTCCCTTGAGCTTCTAGAAAGTTTTCGTTGGTTTGGTGGATTGCCAGCAGATCAATATTCTTTCCGCACAAATTCGCAGCCGTAGTTGTTCTGATTTCAAGTTTGCCAATTGCGGATAGCATATCTGAGATCTCATCTGGATTCAAGAATGCATGTAAAGCTTTCCCGACGGTGTTTTTGTTCATCAATCGAATGTAGTATGCCAGGAAAGAAAGAAGTTTAGCGTACAGCTGCACAGTCACTTGACTCAGCTGCTTCATAACGTCTGCGTGGATCAGTTTCTGGGGCTCTATGTTATCCAGGTACAGCCGCTCGTAGACTCTGCATCGCGTGACAAGGCAAGCCACTTGCTCTAAACCGATGAGTATCAAGCCCATCTGGGTTTGATCCGTAGTAATGACCTGTCAACCCTGTCAACGCGTGGAACCGTTAGGAGGTATTACTTATTCTTTTGGCAGCTTAGCTTACCTGTAAAAGCAGTTTTACTGCAGCCCATGGTAAAGCCGCGTGGCCTGGATCCATCGACACAAGGATATCCCCGATGGCTTCAAACGATTTGAGCCATGACGCCATTTTCGCTATTATATCTTTGAGGGCAATTCTGCGGCCTCCAAAATTAATTTTCCAAGCCTTATCTTGGACCACCTTTTGCTTCTCAGCCGCTAATCTGTGCAAATCAGCCAAGATGGAGCTGGGTTCAACGCCATCGCCGGGAAGTTGAAGTAGTTCCTTTTCTTGATCGTTTAACAAAAGTGTCGCATATTTCCAATGATCCACGAGAAAGGTCTTGCCTGGTACGGGGGCTGGAGGTGACAACAGCTCAGGCTCTTCAAGGGGCACTGCAGTGATGGAGGAAGAGGTTGATCGATTTGTATTTACATGATCAAGAGACAGGTCCGCGTCAACGCCTTTGGAGAGTTCGTGGCTACTGCCCTTTTCTGAAATTACCGGGGATGACGGCCGTGAGACGCTAAACGGAGGGTTGGATCGATTTCGAAAAAAGTTCTTTAACTTGTCTCTGTGTGAAATGCCACGGCTTGACATATTTAACAGCAGTTGCCGAAGATTTGACCCCGGGTAAATTCCACGCTGGATTAGCCAATGTCCGCTCCAGCTTATAACTTTCTCGACTAAGAAGGGACATGAAAAAGAAGGAACATTAAATAATAACTGCGCGCCTATATACGCATTAAGGAACAATAGACAAAAGATGTAAGTACATGTAAGCAAAGGGAAAGCGGGGTTGAACCAATTACGCTATATGCAAGGTAGCCTGCCGTTACAACCTGTGAAATAACTCAACACTCATAGCTGTAACAATAGGCCTAGAGGGCAGGCGAACACGGATTAATGAAGATCCGCTCTACCAATCAAATGGTACGCGAGAGAATTGAACATCCAGTAAATCAAGTATAACTCAATAGAATCGATCTTCGAGTGCATCGAGGATATCCAGCTAACTAGATATATAAGTTTATCTCTACCTAGGCTTATTTAAATGAGCTTAATTCGCTAGTTATTAACTTAAAATCAAGATTATTAACTTGGGCTATTTAATTAACTAAAACCTTATTAGCTTCTAGTAATACTGAATAAGTACTTATTGTTCAAATAAAATGTCAAGACGCTTGTGTGAGTTTCACGTTATGCAGGCATTCTTACCGTGCCGTACAGATTGAACAAAACTAAGCTTGACAGCCATCCAGGTCGGCTATAATTCTAGCACAAAGCTCCCTCTCACTCGCCTTCGCTACTTCGTCATCACTACTATCAATCATGAGACAACTGAGAACAACGTCCGCATAAGTGTCCCCGCATTCCCATCTTAGGCGATCAAGGTACTCTCGGCAAATCCATCGTCTGCGCTCATAATGATCCTCTTCGTCAAAATCGCAATTGCTATCATACCCCGAGCGTGAGTTTTCGTGGTTCTTAAGCTGCTCCCATAGTCCAACCTCAAGTAGGAGAATACCGAGAGAGTATACATCATATGCGTGACGATACTGGCGCTTTGGATCCGCGTGCTTCGCAGGATGCTGATAATAGTCAAGCATGAATCCACTGATGTTTAACTCTTTCGTATGTCACGGCTATTTCCCCTCTTATGTTGCGATCGTATATGCTATCAGCTCGAGGATTTCCCTTTCTACGCCTCGAGTTTGCTCCCTCGCCCATTGGGTCATCCCACACATGAGTATCAAAGGACTCTCTTTTCCGCGCAAATGATTCTTCTCTTCGTGGCGCCGATGATTTACTCGTCCGTATGATGATGTCATCCGGCCGTGAGAAGATATAACCCATCAGAACAGGCTTTGAGACATCGATCTCGATTTTGACCTCGTATCGATCCTCCCGGAGTGCACTCACATGTTCTTTCCAGAACATGACTGACTCTGGGCGTATGTTTTTGTGCAGCCAGCCACTAGAGTGAAGCAAACAAACAGCACGCACAAGCTTTCTCGCCAGTTCGAAACGCGCATCGAGCGTAGATCGGATGCCTTGTTCAGCTTGTTTCCAAGCAGTGACTTGAGCGTCACAGGTGCGCGAAGCCTCAGATTTTCCGCAGGCCGCTCACGACTCTGAACTCCAATCATGCCGGGGAGCTTGTAGAAAATGCTGCAATGACCTTTGTGCTCGCCTTCTGTGTGGTCGATCATACCAGCGATATCCATACCATAGACATTTTCCATCATGTTCTCGCCGTGAAAGGTATTGAAGAAGTTCCCGATGAGAGCGCGAAGCTTGGGATCGGCTGGCCTGACTATCTCGATCGGTTCGTCATCTTCTTCGTCCTCATCGCTGCTTCTGCATTCGTCGATCTGATCCATGCGAGCCTTGTCGTAATGGCGCCTCCTCATGTCATCTATTGGGAGCGATTGCAAGAAGCGCTTCCGATTTCGACGCTTTATTTCCTGTTTTTGCTCTGGAGTGAGGCCTAGCGGTGGTCCGCGGTAGTCTCGCATTTCCACGTAAACGACTTGCTCTTCGAATAGGGCAAGGCCCTTTCCTAAATACCACATCTCGGGTTGCTTTTCGTCAATGCTGGTGAGAGTTATTCCGTACGATTCCTCTCTGTGTCTGTTTTCATTAACGGATGCTTTCAATATGGCTGCCGAAGCCAGCAATTCATAGCCTTCCCACACTGAAGACTTTCCATCGACTTCTGCTTGCTGAGTTGCGATTCTTGAAGTCCACTTCAGACTCACCGGCGACTCCTGCCTGGCCAAGCATTCCATGGTGAGATAGATGTTCATTGACTCGAATGCATTTTCCGGGCAAAGACGATAGAGCGATTCGCTGTGAGATCTCAAGTCGGCGATAAGCTTCTTGAAGTTGTCTCTGTCTTTCAAAGCCCATTTAAATTTGTTCAGCACGGAGAGACGGTTCCTGACTTCATTGATCACCGGCTTGACATCCTCAATTGTAGTATTCGGGATGATCAACTAGACGTTATTGGTCAACTCCGATCCATCTTGGATAGTCTGGGCTGGTCGAAGCTGGATACCATAGCGCTTGGTGAGTTTCTGATGGTTGGAGAGTGTATCGGCAAGAGCAGAAAGAGTGCTGAAGACGCCCTCAGCCTTGAATTGGTTGCTCAAGAGGTACTTGTGAAGTTTGGTCTGCTTTCGTCTGGTGTGATCGGAGTGTTCCGGCTCGTTGCCGCCTTCATTTTGAATCTACCAAGGAAGCCCCAGGCTTTGAGAATTGACTGCTGAATCTCCAATTCGCGTAGGTGAGCTGCAGAATCTGTGTCTGCTGTTTTGACAGAGGTGAAGAAGTTGTAGCCCTCACGACACGTCGTGTAGAGGGCCACAATACTGGTTGCAAGATTAGTGACATCCATGATAGTGGTGCAATAGGAATAAAATATGTATTGCTAGGCAACGTGGTAAGAGTCGAGCCGCAGCCGCTGCGAAAAAGCTCGATGAGGTTGAGATCTTGTTCTATAAATCTTTATCAACGACAAGGCACTCTCATATGGTATATCGGATTCCGCCAAAGAAACCACAGTCATGAATAAAACAGGCTGAGATACATGAGTGGCGCTGAGGCTGTGCCAAGAATGACCAGTAAAGGGTGTAGAAACTTTGATTGCCTCTCTGTAATGCATGCGCCCCGCTCATCGCCCTCGTAGACTATCATGCCTTGAGGCTGATGAGTGATTGGTTCTCATCGCGCTGGCCAAGGTTGAATGCGAGGCTCGAATTTGTGGCAGCGTCCGTCACAATGGGCGGCGTGAAGCTGTCTGGAACGCACAAGCCACACAGCTGAAAGACCCCGCAATCCTTTAAAACATCATCAATGGGCTCCAATGTTAAATTAAAAATTCAGCGATACCCAAATTCAGTGACACCTATTTCGCCTTTGATAATGACAATGCGGTAGCCATAGGAACTTGACGAAAAATAACAATGGAGAAGCCAGCAATGATTAATTTAAGAATACATGGCTCCGCTACTTTCTCCCAGCTTCGCATCATCTCTATCGTTGCGTAATTTTGTTGTTGCAACGGTTCTTCTGTAGGTAAGAAGCTATTAAATATTTCATATTAGCATTAAGCTATTAGAATAGCCAAAAATGACTAACAGACGAATAATGATCAGATTCTTCTTTTTATACATGCTCCAAATCAACCTTCTTTCTACATAGCACGAGCCTATCTGAAGATGGCGTCCAAGATGAACCACTTACCTTGCAACACATATGACGGCACGCCGAGTATCACAAACCTCAACCACTTACAAAGCCATAACCAGCAATCATCGTACATGCACTCAAGAATAAATCCAACTCGGCAGCTCTCGTAGCTCCATCAACAAAGATCTTCACTCACGCCCGCCCGTCCATCCAAAGTGGATCTGTCCGCCGTGCTTACTTGCACTTTTAGCCTCCAGCTAGGCAAACACCAACAGCCAATCACGAAGCGCACAGACAAGTCTCGCATCCGAATCGGGCCACTCACCGCGTGCCACCTGGACCTAAGAAATGCAAAGAGAAAAAAAAAAGCAAATCTGGGAACGGAGGCGCATCTCCAAATATGCAGTCACCGGACTGCCACGTCATAAAATTGCCAGCGTGACATGGGGGAATCACGGCACGTAAGCTGCCGAGAATTTGTATTCACGTTGGCTTGCAATCTGGCTCAGCGCTGTCTTGGAAAGCGGCAGACTCTATAAGCCAGGCGTGAATGACACAGCAAGGAAAACTATTTCAACTTGCAGGTAATAAACATTTCAGATCTTGCGTTGTATACCACAGGCTTACCGAATAAACTAATTAGTAGAGCCTAACTTGTTCATAAAATCTTTATTTTAATCGCAAATCAAATCTCAAACCCCTTTATCCACCAATCACCAACTACCTATTGTCTACAACAACTGCAGATATCCTGCATGCACACAACCAAAGGATTGCCAAAACCACCATTAGGCATAAACGGTGCCCAACTCACAATAGCATATCCCCAACCCAGCGCTCTCTCTCCAACTCCAATCTCTACTACACCAAAACACTTCATTCTTCACCCTGAAGAGAAAAAAAGAAAAAAAGACAACACAGTATATACACGCCTCAAAAAAAAAATATGCTGCCTCCCAAACAAAACACATCACAATCCACCGAAAACCTCCTCCTCAAGTGTCAAAAAGAAGTCTGTCACCCCCCCTCTTTATACCTCACTAAATATCATCAATCTTTATATATCCATCAGCTAACAACAAGCCCCCCCCTCCTCCTCCAGACTCACAAAAAATGCCTCCCTCCAGAATGGACCATCTACCCCCATAACAGAGAAGTCCGCCCTCCGCAAGACACCCTCGCCCTCGCCATCCAGATCGAGTCATCCTCCCCAACCTGCGTCAATTTCTTCGAGGCCGACACCAACCACTCCGTCGGCTCCATCGGCGCGGAATACCGCGGCTCCATTGTCGTGGTGCCGTGGCGACCCGGGCTCAAGTTTGTCTGCGTCGCAACGTGTCGGCGAAGGAGCGGCTGTCGCATCGGGGTGGTGAGGGAGGCCAAAGGGGTTCTTAGAGCAATGAAGAAAAAGAATGCCGCTATTGTTGCTACTGTCGCTGCCGATGTCGCTGCAGCGAGAAAGTCTGGCGTCATTAGAAACGCCAACAGTAGCAGTAGCCTTCACGTCGATAATAATCGCCGTGCTACGATTGTCTCTTCTGCTAGTGGCGGGAGTTCAACCAAGAGAAGTCGTATTCCCACTCTTAAAGGGCAGCGCATGAGCATCAAGAGATATGAAAATAGCAAAAAGGTAAACGTAAGCCTCAATGCCACAAAGACTAGTGGGAAGCATTCAAGAATTCCAACCAGGCGAGTAGTAGAGCAAAGCTGTTAGAAGATCATTACGGCAAGATACAACATGAGATATGAATCATCAATGAGTTACGAGTATTTTTATACCGAATAGGTACCTAAATCCAATCATTTTACGGGAAATTCTTTTTGCTCTTGATGAATAAATAATAAAATGATAGTCGTATTATCGCTGCTCTCAGCAGCTAATCTTTGGCAGACAAATCGCTCATCGCTATTCTAAAGCCACAACAAGATATATCCATATGAAGGAAGAAGACATCAAAAGAAAATGGTCAAAAAAGCTCAAAAGTAATCCGTACCTCCGCCCAATTGTCCCACATCTCCCTCTTCCATCAAACGCAAATATTCCAAGCTGTGTCCCCACAAGCCCTCCCACGCACAAGATCGAAACTCCAAGAACCACTGATACCTCTCGTTGTATACTTCGGGATGCATATAGTACCTGCAGAACCATTCCATTGCGTCACACACGCTCTTAATCTCGTCTTGGTCGTTCCGAATCGGTATGTGCATGGCAAGGCTGACGTAGAAACGGATGCCGAGAGCCTTTCCTAGAGACCAGCTTGAGCCATTCATTTCTGTCCATACCCGACCGTCATCGTGATTCCAGAATTTCGCAATGGTGTGTACGCTGCAGCACCAGATGAGCTCGAGGAAGCTTTGCACACCATCACCGGGAGCCTCTGCGAATATCCAGTCGGGAATGGGATGCCCAAGCTCGGCCACCAAGTCGCACCGCAGCTTCAGCTCTGCAGAAAACATCTCGCGCTGAAACAGCGCCATGGCTTCTTCGTCGTGCTGGACTCTGGGCTCAACACTAGGACGCTTGCCGAAACATTCGTCTCGTATGTTACAGACGCGCCGGACTATCTCGTGCAGCCTTTTCTTTGTCCACGGACACATAGAAACCTGGCCAGAAGGAACAAAGCCGTCCGGCCACCGCTCCGCATACTTTTGCAAAGCATGTCTCCAGAACGAATTCGGATGCTTTGCGTAAGCGAATATGGTGACCAAGTACTGGACGTAGACGGCCAGGTCGAGTATGTTGCCGAGCGTCTCGGCATCACGGATGGTCTTCAGCGTTGGCTGTCGCGAAAGCGCATACAGGCACCTCCAAACTTTTCTTTGGCGGGTCACTTGCAGAATGCCCATGGTTAACAGGCATATGCCCAAGTTCGAAGGATGGATGATATTCTGGATGATCCTTTTGAGAATTGGAATCTTGTAGGCCTTGAGGACGCCGGCAAAATAAGGCGAGCTCGCGGCAAAATTCCTCAAATCATACTTGGTAGGGAGGCAGCCCATGATGTTTTCGATAATCTCAGGCGGCAGACTATCTATGGACACTTTCGGTGTTCCGCTCTGCGATTCTAGAGCGAGATGAGGCGTCGGCAAGGACGTGAGTTTTTTGTTTGGCGATTCCATTGTGCGGCTCTATCATAGGTAGTTTCGTAAACGACAGACAAAATTTCCATAGTGATATTTCGTAGCGATGTTGGCCAGTTTGTATCTTTCTATAGATGCTGCTGGAGTTGGACAGTGAAGAGGGCTGTTGTTCTGTTTGCCTTGGACTGGAGAGAGAGCAAAAGGGATACATGGCTCTTGCTCAATGTCAATGACTGATGCACTGCAAGGCCTGTTGGTAAAGAGCCACCATGGGGCCAATAAGAATATCAATATGCCAATGGTATCTACTCGGTACCTCTTTAATGCTTCCAAATTGCTGCACGAGACAAACTAACCATTCAAATCACACACGGCGTGGGCTTTTCCATCACACAGTCTGCCTGCTGTCAGATACTAGTAGAGTTATTGTTGGGTACGCTCTCCAATACAAACGTCATCAGATTAATAACTCCATGTCAGCTACGCCTAAAGAAAACAATACTACATAACAAGGAGGTTTCTGTGAACCATGGAGTAGCTACCTATATGGTAATACATCTGCGTCAGTACCGTGAATCTACCTCGATAAATATAATTCTGGTCCACAGCCACTATAGCAGTGAGTAGGACTGCATTAACAATCACCAGCAACATGTCAAATAACTGGTTGGCAGCTGATTGTCTCGCGCTCTTTACGCGTCTCTCCTTGTGCTTGATTCAGCATCTGGATGATTTCCTTGATCTTCGTATCCTTCATCAAGTGCGTCAATAGGTTTCTAGCTCTTGCCGCTTGACTCATATCAGTATTGTCCTTTTGGCTCACATCTTCGTTGTGACTACTTGAGTTTTTCTTCTCGTTTGTGTCTTGGATTGACCCATGGGTTTTGCGCCGTTTCGATGCCAGAGATGCTTCCACTATCTCAGCAGAATCATCTAGGAAGCCTGCTTGTTCATAGCGCCTCTTGTAGCCAACCTTGAAACCGCTTGCAAATCCTGCTTCATAGGCATCCTGATAGCCACCTTGATATGTGCCGTCATAGGCAGCCATGTGGCTGCTATCATCCAGAATGGGGTTATTAGTCCTATGAAAGACGGGGTTAACGTTTTTTCTGAGCGACAGGGTGAACAGCTGAGGAGTCAATGATATTTATCCTCTTCACACACCTTCTGTAATTCTTGCCCTCCTGGGCTCTCCAATAGTGAGTTTTCGTTTCCTTAGCCCATACTTTTGGTTTTCGGATGTAATGCAACACGATTTCTCTCGCTGCCAATGCATTTTCTAAAGGACAAGTTGCACCTTGTCTGATTTGGATACCAACAAATTCTGCGCAAACCTTTTCCAAAGACGGCTTGTAATCATACAGGGCAGATGCAGCAAGTATTTGCGAATCAACAATCTGTTTGTGGAGCAAGCGCAGCATCTCCAAAGTGATTTGTATCCTGTGTCCGACAAGAATAGTATCTTGGTCAATAAACTCGAAAAGATTTGCCCGCGCCTCTCCACAGCCATGAAGGCTCTCGCTGCGAGAGGAGCCGTTCCAGCCTACATTTGGTACGACGCGCGAGTTTATCAGAATTTCTCCGGAGAGAAAATCAACTGCAACAATGGCTAGTAGTTCAACTGGGCAATGTTTAGGATGGTTTCGAACGCAATGAATGGCCACGGCCTTTCGTTTCTGGATTGATGGATGTCTCTTTGGCGCCCACGCAAAATCCTCAATGTAAAGGCCCTTTTTGATCTTGTGCTCGTTAAGCGGTTTATTCCCAAGAGGAAAGCGTTCCCGTAGAAGCTCATCCATTGAGTGCCGTTGCACCAAAAGCGTTTTGTAGACGGCCCATTGCTGCTGGACTCCGAGCTTTGTGTACAAATTACCCTCGTACTTTAGCATCTGCGGCGATTCGTGTACAGACGGATGCATCAATGCGAGTTGAGTAGACGAGGCCTTCTCTAACGAATACAGTGAAAGATTCTGGCAACAAAGCTGCTTGCAATAGGCGTTCGCTTTTGGGGCACTCTGCTTGTGTCCAGCCGCAGGGCAACGAAAAACCAGAGAGATGGAGGAGAAAGAGAAAAATTACCGGGCGCTGGTGGAGGAAATCTTTGCCTCAGGGGCACAGCAGGCAAGTGCCTGTGCTGGCACTGCCATGGCACTGCCATGGCACTGGCACCAGCATAGAATCCCAACAGACGGTGGGATTGTTCGAATCAAATACCTGTTGCTTCAGATTTAAAAGAAAAAGAAAAACACAAGACAAAAACATGTTTCTGCGCCAATAACTCAACTCGAGCTCTCTATTGGGATCACTAAGCTATGCCTCCTTTGATATCGCTGTATACTTGATTTTCTTGCTTTCTGGGGCTTCATCAGACCATATACTAACAGCACACATATTTTCCAAGTCTATGTAAAAGAATGTCCTTGTTGATTGTTAAATCCATCATTATAAGCTGCATTCTCCTGCAAAATTCCGCAACTTTTCGCGCGGCAGCCTTGATTCTTTCTTGTTTAATCTCCCGTATAATTACCTATGCAACCTACTTGGTATTGGTTCCAATAGTACTATCTAATATTTGCGTTTGATAAGGAGTGCCACTATCATACTTCCTTCATGTTACATCTAAATGCATCCACGTTCGATATTAGAGGCCCAAAGCTTTCAGCTTCCAACCACCTGGGTGCCCATCGGACATGAGCCCACAGGCCAAACTATCCAGAAAGCCCGTTTCTTGAATTCTTTTCGTCGCCGCTGAGCGCACCGATTTATTCGACTCAATTCCGGATTCACTCTGCACCAGCAACTTCTCGTCGCACAGTTGCCGAACGACAGAAGAACAAGGCAATCAGGCGAATCTGGAACCACGCCTCGCCCTTGGTTGCAATGGATTATTCCATCACCCAATGGCGAAGTCTTCACGAGCGCGATGACGGCTGTAATTTTTGACAATAGCCTAATGAGCATTGCTGGACTATCGCCTCTTTTTTCTTCTCTCTGCCAAGTATAAACCCAATTTCCTGAGAGCGCAGAGAATATCTCTCGGTGAGCAGTGCTCCTACTGGGCTAAACGCACCGCCGTCCACCCAGATCCACGGGAAGACAGGTAGCAGCCCAGCTGAAGCAATAATAATAGTAAAGAAGAGGTTATCTTTGGTAAACGACTTTGCCAAATCGACGTCGCGAGCCATCTAATATCGGTATAGGCCGACAAAGGTTTCCCATGAGCAAATGTTTTATTTACTAGCATGGCGCTCAACCGATTCCAGAACTTCGAGCGCTTTGGAGATCAAAAGTGGGGGAAGGATCTAGAATCGAAGAGCGAGAAAATTAGTCGGGCAATGGGGCTAATAGGACCTACCTCCTTCGACCCCCGTAGCCGGATCGATTGGACCTGCGCAATTGGAGTCCCAATCGACCCGACTACGGGGGTCGAAGGAGGTAGACCAGCATCCCCATGAGGTGCCCGAGTCGTACCGAAAGTCGTAAAAGAAAAAACAACAACAGAGGATCACCGGTACATGATCTCTCGCGTTGCTTGTAAATTGGTCCAAACAGCCTGGGTGTGGCTGAGGTTGCGGGGTGGGAAATGGTTGGGCCTGAGAGCAACTAAACGTCAGCAATCGAGAGTTTCAGTAGAGAATGACAGAGAAATGGATCGAATGCCTCCTAATGATGTACAGGACCGCTGCCACGCCTTGTATGACAAAGAGTGAAATTGCAATACATACATTATATCATAGCCCAACGACTATGGCGAGTCTTATAGTAGCCGCAGATGTCGTTGTGCTGGCCCGGATGCTTCTTCACGTGCGCCTCTGTGCCCGGTAAAACCAGGCCCTCGTCGATGTCGTCTCTGCTTGCGCAGAAAAAAAGAGCAACACTGTCCAGATCTTCGAGGGGTAGAGTATTCACCTTGTACAGCAGCTGCAATGCCCAGTCCAGAAGCGAGAATCTTTAGTGCCAGATGTCGTCGAAGCAACCTTGCCATGTGAGCTTCGTCCACTATCAGCATGTTCCACTTGATTCGAGACGTGGCAGGCAGCCGCAGATTATTCTCTAAAGGTGAATATGTGTTTATAAAAGGAAATAAGTCAAAAAAAAGGATCCACGAACCATGTGAGATGTTAAGGCGAGATGTAACCTCCAAGTAGCTAGGCAAAGAGCCGTGTATCATCTTCTTCCTAGCTGCTGCCACGCCGACTGTAATCTGGATAATATTTTGTATTATGGATGCTTCGGCCTTCGCATCCACATCGGCGTCAGCTCTGTATTTAGCAGCAGACTCAACATCAGCGGGGTGAAGTGAGCTGCTGCTTGCCTCTCGTCGCATGGTAACCTTTATCCGATGGAGTTGAATAATATATTTCGCGATACCAGTGTACTGAGACTGGGATGAAGTTGCGCTGGGGCTGGGCAGGTTGGCATCGACGAGCTCGTCGGCTGGCTCGAGCCGTTGGGTCAGAACATGCCGTGACTCTCGTTGGGCAGCAGAATAAAATCCTCCATAGCAGGCTCAAGCATAGCTCCTCTATAGAGTAGGCATAAAAATGATAAAGCAATCACGCTTCAAAAAGGGATGTCTTGCTGCAATGTATTGGCAAAGATAAGTTTCCCTTTTGGGTATTATAAGTCGATTTTCGACAAGAAAGTTGGGCACCATGCATGCCGCTCGTATATCACGGCTTTGGTACATGCCTTGCATGGGTGTAAAGGTAAAGAACAAATGTCTAGAGCCGGTATGACATGGTGATTGTCCAGGCTCTAGAAACCAAGTACTCATGATAGGGTAAGTGCTGGTCTAACAAGTCAAGTTAGCAACAGCATATAACAAATCATAAGTCGGTTCAACATACCTAGCAGCGAGCGAGTCGATATGGCAAAGAAGATTAATCGCTCTGACCAGCATTGACTTTGAACTGAAGTGTTTGTCAGTCAAACCTTCATCAAGTCAACACAACCAAGAGAAGCAACTTACTTGACAGAATAGGTACCATGTAAGAGTAAGCACGATGGGTACATATATCGTGATAGATCCAAATACCGAGAGCCAAAGGCATAGATTAGGACGCGGACCTAGGACAGCTATTGCCATAGTCTCAGCTAAAAGCCCGGTCCGTAGTCCACAGGTAACCCTTCATAACCCATGGTTGGCAATCAAATTGGATGAAAAGCAAGGGATAGAAAGATGAAGAAGGTTTAAGAATTCTCTACAGACTATTCCGGGGGAAACAACGGTTTATATACCCTAGTCCAACATATAAACACCACAGACAACATCCCCCCCTCGCACAAAAAGTCTGGGTAACCACACTCATCAACGCCTCACTGCATAAATGAAAATGAACATTACACACTTCCAACGTCACGATGCACCCTCACGTCCTTCCCCGCAGATAAAGACAATGCAGAAGCGTCAAATGAAATCGAAAACTCATGAAATCATCCCCCGTCAATGCTACACGCTGCAGGGTTGCCCGCTTTGTGTAACCCCAAATCATCCGACAGAAAAGAGGGGGAAAACATGTTCACCAATCACACCAATACGATAAAGGGACACATAGCACAGTATAGAGCCGAAAGCCAGTAATTTTACATTTGCATGGGGGGAAAAAAGAGCATAAACTCCTACCAAATCCTACCACACACCGCTTCAATCCCACCCTCCCGCTTGTTTGTTACACCATACATTTGTTTACATGCACTTGGCTTCGGCCGCTTCTCTTCCCTACTCCCCCATTCACGCTGGGTCTGTTGCCAACCGCGTTCAAATCCACGCGAAACAGACAAAGAAAAGTTTGAGAGAAAGAGACAAAAACACAAAAAAGAACTTAAAAAAATAAAGAGATTTCCGCAGACTCCATTTACAAAAACCCAAAACTACATCCAGATTTGAGGCATAAGAGGTTTTCCATTCGTTCAATCACTAACGGTTTCGTCCTACCCTTTGTATCCCTCTATCCACGCCACACCACCCACTTTGAAACAGCCAAAAATGCAAAAAAAATAAAGAAGAGACGAGAGTAAAAGGAGGAAAGTAGAGGTGGGGTTAGAAGAGATCAGCACTACTGTTCGCGTTCTGACGCCTGTTTCTTGTCTTTTCGGCTCTTGATGACGAACTCAGACATGATCTGAATGTGGTCGGCTGGGAAGTGCCAGTTGGGGAACGCTGGGATTCGCTTCATATAGGTTGGGTCGGGAGGTCCCAGCAATTCGACAACTTCCAGCGTATTAGCTGAATACCAAATGTAATCAATGACGTCGGCAAATCCAGGAGTGTAATTAGTAAAGGGCATCTCGTCTGGTGTGTTTTGTATGGGTGCGTAGGCGTCTCGTAAGCTGAAGGGGTGTTCGATACCGTCGCGTGTGAAGCTTCCGTAGTGAAAGTTGTTCAGCTCCTCGTGGTCTGGCGGTACACGGCCCATAGACATGAGCTCCCACACGGAAGAATCTCTGGTTGAGTTGAAATCGCCGCAGACCAACAGAGGAATCTCGGTATTGGATCGATATTCTTGACTCGGGCCTGGCTCAATTACAGGTGGCGGCGGCGGCTCATCAGCATCGTCGGATCTCGGCAGCGTAATCATCTTCTTGTCCTTGACGGCTGGCCACCTTGCATACTTCTCCGCCAGCTTGGTGACATGTTCCATGAGAATACCCGTCTGGATCAGCTTGACATCTGCCAGAGCTGAATCCCAGGTGAGATGGGCATTGACTAGGATAATGCGAGCACCTGTCAGCCGGGACTCAAAGAAGCAAATAACAGCAATGTTGTCCTTGGGCATGACCCGATTGAAAACATCGTGCTGGTTCTTCATGTCGGGTCGGTTGATGGCAATCGTAGCGAATTCAATTAGCTGCTTGTCGAGCAGAATAAACTTGCTCTGCTTGTAGAAGACCGCGCAGCCGTCGACGGTTTGTGCATCCTTTTCAGACATTGTCTTGGCTCGGGACTTGGGCCAGTGCACGCCCTTGTAATCCATTTGCGCCAACTCTGGGCTGAGGTCCTCCTTGAAGGCGTCGGTGGAGACTTCTTGGAGAGCGAGAAAGTCGGCGTCGCGTATCCGGAGCTCCTCCAAGATGCAATTTTTCCGATACTCCCAGCTCAAGGCCCCAGTGGGTGTGTATCCGTAGGTCTGCACTGTCGCATACTTGTCACATAGAATATTCCAAGAAAAGACCTTGATTCTCTCCAAAGCTTCGGGTACGTCCTCCTGAATGATGATTTCTTTACGCGGTGTAGGGGGTAAGGGAACTATAGAGGAAATAAAATTAGCAACCATGACAAAAGCAAAGCATTAAAGATTTCAGTAAACGTGAGAAACATACTTGGAGCTCCTTCCATCAACGCATTAATCAGGCTCTTGGTGCCCTTTTCCATGATTTCCTGCTTTATGCTGGGCTCCAACGGATTGCCTTCAATGCCAAGCATTTCCAGCTGATGAAGAGAGCCCAGCTCAAAGGGAAGTTCTTGGAGGTTGTTGTTGAAGAGAAGCAGCTGTTTCAAAAAAGTACACATGCCCAATTCCGGCGGCAGCTCATTGATTTGGTTGTAGGAGGCATCGAGGTGTCGGAGCTGGCGCAGCTCTCCAATGGAGTTGGGAATGCGCGTAAGCTTGTTGGAAGCAATGTAGAGTTCGTTGAGGAACTGGTAACGGAACAGTTCGGGGGCGAGATTTCGAAGTCCCTGGCCGCTCATATCCATGTTGTGCCAGTCTTGGCGAGTCGTACCCTTCTCCACGTTCAATGGCCTTCTCCTATCTGCGGGGTCGTTTTCGCTGTCTGCTTGCGTTTTGCCGTTGGAGGGAGGAGGGCCGCCTATGCCCCTGTTTTCTGACGCTTTGAGCCTGGCATAGTAGTGCGGTTGTTGTTGTTCGGTCATGGCAGCATGTGCCCTCTCAGCCTCCTTGTGAAGCCGCAATTGTTCCTGCCACATTTCATTCTGCGGGGCCTGGCCAGCCCTTGTGTTGGTCGCGTGCCCATTGGAGAGGGCATTGGAGTTGAATGTGGCAGAATTCTGGAGGATGCCAGTAAAGGATGAATGATGGCCCAGCCCATTGGCGTTGGGGATGATATGCTCATGCTGCAGCCCTTGGTGATGCTGGGGCTGGGCAGGGTGCTGATGTTGTGTGTGTTGCTGAAAATTATACATCATGTTGGGCATCCCCCGCCCCGCACCATTCAGCCGGGCATTGTGTCCCTGCTGGTGGCTTTGTGAGTACATGCCGCAGGAGTGGAATTTGACGCTTAGATGTCGGCTTTGGAGCCGCGGCTTTTGAAGAACCGCACCGACGGACGGTTCTGCGGAGGGCCTAGGCTAGAGGACAAAGAGTATCGGTGAAGAAAGGTGGTTGGTGGGTTTGTCGTGGCAAGCCAGTCGGGAGCAGATGGCATCTGTTTGTCTAGTAGGCGCTGGGAAAGAGTTGGAGAAGAGTCCGAAGAGGACGGGTGGCGGAAGGCAGCTATCCGCTAAACGCGCTGTTCGAAAAGAGGGACGTAGGTCGAATATCGCGTTTGCGCATGGGGTCGGCGAGAGACGAGCCACAGCATGTGCAATGGAAGAGGTCCTGCGCAGTCGAATGGATATGGAGCCGGGATCGACTTCAATTGTCCATGGGCAGCTGAGCTCGATGGGATTCGAGGAGGCGAATTACGTCGGGGAGCTGGGAGCCTACGTGAGGAGTAGCAAGCCGCGGGGTTCGGGGGGCGTATAGCTCGAAAAGTTCGAATGAGGGTGCAGAAAATGAAGGAAGAAAGAAAGAGGGCAGGCGGGTTAAATTTTTTTTTCTTGAGTTTTGGATATAACAAGTGCAAACGGTTCGCTCGGAGCTGAAACGGCGACTGGATAGGGAGATATTAGTCAATGTCTTTCAAGGCCAGGACACGCGAACGAAAGCGGGAATTGGCGAGGTCCCACAGCGAAAAATGGAGGGGCCACGTTCTCCTGAGGGCGATGGCGACTCACAGAAAGAGAAAAATAATTAACAAGCGAGCGCAGTATGGAGATGCTATCACCAGATAAGATTCAACTAATATTTTGAGTGGAATAATAGTGGCTGTCGATATCGAGAGTGAAAAAATCCGGGCCGCCTTGGAGTTGACGATGTGCATCTGCGATGACAAACTGAGACGAGAGGCTGGAAAGGCTGAATCACGTGCTGCTATCCGCTCCGCCTGGACCGGGTGGCGGATGGAAAGGTCATGTGACTTTATCTATGGCGCCTTCTGGGGCGATAAGAACGTAGGAGGGAAGGCTGCACAAACAGTATGAATTCATGTTGGCTCGGAGCACGGTGAGATTTGCAATGGTTGCTCGTGGATGAATCATCTGTATGTACAGTTACGGCGTGAAAGGCTATAGGCTAATCATTGGCACGTGAGGCTATCATGTACATGCAGCTCAGCTATGCGGCAGCCCTTGACTTTTAAAGTACCTTGAATGTATTCCCAGGTAGGATGCAGTTGCTCAATACGACGTTTGTTGGTCTTGGCTCTCTATTTCTCACAAAGGCTCTCTTGTTCCTGATAAACAGCGATAAGCAACGGCAAGGACAAGTGTACAAATAAACTAAGCTATTCGAAAATTCTATATAAACTCAATGCTGCCATTTTCTGCGGCTAAGATGATTTGCGCACGGCTGGAATTGCGATAAAGTCCTCTCTTATATGACAAGCAGTGCAAGAATGCAAGAATAATGTTCCTATCTGTTGCCAGCAGTGCCTAATAGTATATCCAACTTATGACCTATTAAGCTTATTAAGCGGCATACATCTTTTTATAGATGCCTGGATTATCTGAAATTGCGCTGCATTGTCGCTCATAATCATCGAATTTATTAAGCCGTGCAATCGGTCTATTTTGCATGACGGACGCAAGCGAGAACGGGAAGTAAGCTCACTCTGCATTGTTTCCAACGCTTAAAAAAGTCTATCTTATTTCGCATGAAATAGTGCTGCCGCTTCTAATCAAAATAGGTGGCATCAACAGCGCAAACAGATTGGCTACGGGGCTGTTTCCGCATCCGGGAGCGCAGCCGAGTCTGAGTTGAGATTAGCATTGTCGAATCCATACAAGTACTGAAATCTGTTTCTGGGGCTTTAAACGGACGCGTTTCAAGCACAGACCTGCTACTGAGCGGTGATAACGCGGAGTGGAAATTGTTATGTAAAGCAACGGGTTACAGACTCTCGACTCAATGTTGTCAAGTCTATCAAAGTCTCACATCCCCAATTGACTCAAGTTGAACGATCTAATGCTGGCCAGCGACTCGGCCGGCTCTCGATTTCAGGGTTAGACAGGCCGGGCCGCACTCCGTAAATGTCCTTTTCTCGGCATGCACATGTGATCATCGGCTAGATATCCGTAACAGATTGTCACTAACGCTCCGGCCTGCCTTTTCCTGAAACATGTCCGACGCCTAGAATCGATGGATATTGATCGAATAGAGCTGGAAACAGCCACCGCAGATGGGGTTTATACTACATAAACGGGGTATGTAAACGAAGCAGCCGATACTAGCGTGGCTGCTTGTGGTTGGTTCAACAAGGCTTATCGGCCACGGTGAGACGGTTGGCAAGGTGTCACGCGGCCACCGACTCGGTGAAGTTGCTTGGCAGAGCCGATCTGCGGCCAATAGCATCCGACATTGGGTTACGTTTGATCGTCTGTGGGGGGAGAGCAAGTGTGCCTATTAATAAAGCTGCGGCAACGTATCCTACAGTATATCTGCTTCTACCCATCCATCTGCCAAGCTCTATATGCGGCACATGCAAGTCCAGCTGCGAGGAGAATCTACGACTCTGAACAAAGAATGCTTGGTCAAAGACGTGCTCGCGTGCGAGCTCCATAGATCCAATAAATCCCCCACTTGGATTCAGCCGCGGATCCTACGCAGGGCCCAGCAGCAGCCATAGAGAATAGCCAGCCAAGGCTCTAAAGCCAGTGGACCAGACCTGCAGCCAGCCAAAAGGGCAAAGGCGCGCGAGCAGCACGGGCCTTGTCCAATTTGGCAAATCAAGACTGATCCATGATGCCCAGCAAAGGTGCGAAATAACTAAAGCCTTCAGCACGGACTCCAACAGAGCTCCAACGAACGCGGGGAAGCCCATGGGCCTGCTCCACACCTCCACCGACTGGACAGAAACAGCGAATTGGTCTAGCAAGAGGAAGAAAAGACGGTCTGGTTTTACTACGGGCAGAAGAGGCTTAATCCAGGCAGTAGTGGTGCGGTGCTGGACAGATTGATGTCGGGTGTCTGGTCGAGGTAATACGGTAGCGTAGTGCCTAGATATAGTGGTGGAATTAGCAGTTCCTAGCAGCCGTTTGGAGTGCATGGAGCGGTGCATGTAGGTGGCCAATGGAGACGACGACTCGGTACTAGCACAGCACTGGCGACAGAGCTGTAATATAGCTAGAGAGCGCCCTGGAGCCTATCATCGATCGAGAAACAGCCCTGTCATGCAGCGAAATTGTGCCATTTGATATAGCTCCGGGAGCGCTGCATGGAGGGTGGGCGGCGCAAAAATAGGACGGACGGGGCTTGGGCTGAGCAAAAGTCCAAGAAGTGCCGAGATAAGACGGCCATTCATTTCAATGCGGGAAACGGCCTCGTCGGCATAGGGAACTTTTTTTCTCTTTCTCTTCCTACCTCTTCTCTCGTGTCGTGTCGTGTCGTGTCTCGTCTCTCTCTTGATAACAGCAGCAGCACGGCAAGCCGCCTAAAGATCGGTGTGACGCCCATGCTGCTCTGCAGTCGCGCCTTGCACCTCGTCGTCGCTCGCCACCGTCAACCACCCGTGCTCGCTGCCATTCCCGGCACTATATACAGGCATTAATCTCAATCACCTGCCACGCTTGTCAAGTGCATAACGGCCAAACGACGATCAAACTCTCGCGCAGGCTCGCTTAAAAGGAGACCAACAGATACGAATCCCCCCCCAAGTCTCCACAAGGAGCTGCTTCAGTCGGTCAGAAGGACCCAGGCCGGATTTGCTGCAGCCTTGTGTATGCCAGAATTGAATTTGGCAGCGCGAAGCCAACCCCGAAAGAGGTGCGCTGGACGCTTAAAGCAAAGGGCATCCCCAAGCCCATAAGCACGGCGCAATCACACACAGCGTCGACGGGCCGAAGCCGTGCGTGTCAAAGGACAAAGGAAGGCGAGGAAGACATCCCAAGGTCAGCACCGGTGGCGACTTTGGCCACCTTGCCTGCCCGTGTTGGATTGATTGTTGCATCGGCGCATCGACAAAGACTCAAACGTACATCCATACACGCGCTCACGCGCACACACGCACAGACCTGACGAGACAGTCGCGCTTCTTACATGTACCTTTTTTTCCCTCCCTTTCGCGGTATCCAGGAGGATTGACTGTCAATCTGTGACACATCTAAGGAGGCGGGTCTCTCTATGATTGGGTCGCCTTGCACGGAGTATCATTGCGACGGCCAATCCAGCATTGCCCAAGACAAAGAGTACCAGGAATTACATCCTCCGCGTTGCCTGCACAAGGTCTGAAGCGCCGTTTCTGCACATAACTTGCGCGACTCCGGAGATTGTGACCGAAAGCCTGCAGCGTTGGCCCGCGAATAGTGTCTTCAAGGTTGAAACAGCTGTGCTCAGTCTACCTGACAGCTGGTTTCAGCATCCTCAGCCTGCCATTGGCTTAATTCATCACCTCGCTTCAACCCGTGTCTCTGCTGGTGGTGGCTGGCGGCGACGCCACCGAATCCGGGGAATCTCTAGAGGACGCGAAACGACAGGGAGTTTGGATAACGAGAGGCAGAAGGATTGGAGCAAACGAAGCACAAGGAGCCAATCACCACGCCCTTTTCTGCAGCTTGGAGGGATAGCACCGGGGGATTATTGCGAGGGTGCTTCTACTTACCAACAAGGAGCCAACTGCCGAGTCCAGACACACAGTGTTGCTGCTGCCAGGACGAACAGCACACACACACTCACACACTCACGCACTCACACACTCATACACTCATACAGGTGCGGCTATCTGTATACGAGCACATCCCGTCCAAGTCCGGAATACGGGCCGGCGAGACGCTCAGAATAAACTCGCGCACCGTGATCTCTAGTACAACAAGGCGCGAAAATCAACCAACCAAATCACCCTCTCCGGTCCGGCTCGTTTCAAACGACCAGGCCGAAATCTGCAATCCGACGGATCAGGCAGGGCCACAAGAAGCAAAAATTTTCCATTCTTGAGTCTTTTTGCCGGCTTGTCTTTCCGGGCGCTTGCCGGCGCAAAAAACGCGTGCGCCAGGACAGGGCACATTTTTTTTTCTGCACTTGGACAGGCTGCCGGAATTGAAGACCCCTGGTTCCGCGGTCTCAGATTTTGTTCTAGAAGGACGGATCAGCGGCCTTGGAGGGGATACGCCGACGCTGGTGAGTCGCTCTGACAGCAGCTAGCAGGCGGGCTGCATGCGCTGCAGAATCCGGCGAGACCGTTGGCCGATTGATTAACTGATTGATACTGACCGGTGTAGACGCATTGAGCGCGCATTTCCAGAAGTGGTAGCGGAGGAGAAACCGCCGCGTGCTGTATCAAACAACTCCCACGGGGAAGAAACACTAAACTCGAAACGCGGGCTTGGACAAAACAAAAAAGAGAAAACAAAAGAGAGACGCGCCGAACCCTGACTCTGACACTGACTCCTCTGGGCTTGTCGTTGAACAGCCTGGGCTAAACGTGCCAGTCCGTGCTCCGCGATCCGGCCGGAGACGCACCGCTTGCGGCCCTTTGCCAAGACGGGCTGCGCTGCTGCAGCGTTTTTTTTTTTCCTTCTCAATTGTGCCCCTGGACAGGCGCCACAGCGGACGAAACCCCCCCTTGGGAGTGCAGCAAGCAAGGGGCTTGCTGGGGGAGCCAAAGAAACGTTTGATTGACGGGTTGCTTCAGCCAACCAGCCAGCCGGTCAGTTGACGCAGAGTCAGGCAACCCATTTGACCAGTCAGTCGCTCAGCTGGACCGTACTGTCTAGGTCCTGGTAGCGCTGCCAGCTCCTAGGTAGGTACCTACTAGTAGCTAACCGCCGCTGGAGCCCCGGGGGCGCGCAGTCCCACCGCTGCGCTGCCCTCTGCCACCAGACTGTACCGCCATGTCCGACTACAGCGCCATCTACTTGTACGCCAGCACAATCGGCGCGCCAATGCCCTTCGACAGGGCCTCGCGACGAGAAAAGCAGGCCCGGCGCCCCAACTCCACGCCCGACGGGTCCCTGGCAGCGCGGCGACATTCGCGCAGCTCCAGCAGCGACCAGGCGTCCATGAGCAGCCGCTCGTCGCACTACACGGCGCGCCAGCTGTCGCTGTCCGGCTCGTACTCGCAGGGCCCCGCCGCCTCTGCTCCCGTGGGGCAGCAGCAGGGCAGCGCCAATGCCTCAGCTTCTAATACTGCTAGCACTGCTAGCACTGGCACCTCGACCTCTTCTCCTAATCTCACAAGCAGCATCAGCAACAACAGCAGCAACAGCAGCGGCAGCTCCAACAAGCACAACGGCAACCAGCACCACAACCCACCTCCCCTCACTCCCCTCCCATCGACGCACTCATCAGCGCAGCTCCCGCCGCAGCCTCCCACTCCAGGAAGGGCCGCAAGGACCCTCTCCCGCCTGCATCGCGCCAGGCTCAGCGGCTCGCTCCTCGATGCGGGCGTCGCGAGAAATGCACAGGATCCCGACTCGACAAAGTTTGTGCGACAAATGACGGGCTTCCCGGCCAGCCGCGCCGAGTCCGTCTCGTCCGCCAGCGGCCAAACCTCAACCTCGTCGCGCACCATTCTCTCCACCGATCCCTCAGCCAGTCTCGTCGCCGCACGGCCCTTTGTGCAACGCAATGGCCGCACTTTTCTCAACGATGAGACCCTCCCGTACCCCCTCCCCTCCGACCTCACCGAGCTGCATAGACAGGCGCTGCGGACGATGCTGCTGATCCAGGTCATTGGCGCGCCGGTTCTGTCGCCCGGCCTGATCAAGAAGCCCCCGCAGCGCGTGCTGGAGATTGGGTGCGGGTCTGGTTTCTGGAGCACAATGTGCCACCAGTACTTCAAGAGTCGCGGCCATGGTGGTTTGTCCTTTACTGGTATCGACATTGCGCCGCTGGGGCCTGATAATAGCTCCAGCGCGTCTGACGAAGCGATGAAGCCCAGCGGCGACATGCAGTGGAAATTTATCCAGCACGACCTCCGCCAGATCCCTTGGCCGATTCCCTCGGAAGAATACGATCTTGTCATGGTCAAGGACGTAAGCTACGCGGTGACGAACAGGATGATGCCGACCTTTGTCGAGGAGTGTGTTCGCATGGTTCGACCAGGCGGAACGTTTGAGATGTGGGAATCAGATCATCTGATCCGAAGCTTGCGGCCTCACGTTCCTACGTCTACAGTCTCAGCTGAAGACGCCGAACAGCAGGCAGTCGCTGCCAGCCTCGGCGCCTATGTCATCAACCCCCAAACCCCCCTTACAGCCCCGTCAAACGACTACATTAATGAATACAACTCTTGGTTATCAAAGGCCCTTGAAGCCCTCGACATCCACCCCCTCCCGTGCACCATTATTGGCCCCACCCTTATACAGGAGTACGAGACCTTGGGCGACGTCCGCTCACGGCGAATAGCCCTCCCCCTTAGCGAGTTCCGCTGGGAGAAGGAGGGCATTGGCGGTGTCATCACCACCGATAAGACCGAGTCCAAGGGCAAGGAACCGCCGCCAACGCCGAGAGCAGACAAGAAGACGTTGACGGCGGGGCAGATTGCCCTGCGGCAGACGGCCTTGCTGACTCAAGTGCAAGAGATTCAGGCTCTAGAGCCCATCTTGCGCGAGGTCAGTGGCAAGAGCCAGGACGAGTGGGACATGTGGCTGGGTAAGATGATGAGCGACCTGATGGATGATAACAGGACATCCTTGAGCGAGTGTCTCGAGTTTGGGGCCTGGTATGCGAAGAAGAAGAAGGTGACGGGTTGAGAGATTTGAGCAATGGAAGGGAAATAAAAAAAAGTTTCTATATGCTGCGACGGAATACCTTTGGATATTTTGGCTTTTCTTTTCTTGCCCTTATCTTTTGTTTCTCTTTTTGCTACCTCGAGGTGGTTAAGAAGAAGGAAACAAAAAAATTACCTCGATATGAATCTTTTGTACATCTTGATATGCATTTATGGCCGCGAGCTTGCTTAGCGAGAGATGTTCTCTCTTTATGTTGTTTTTGTTTCGTTACCTATATATATTACGTCCCCCTTTTTAACAAGACCTTTATCTATTTTTCACGATTTCCATTCCCCGTCCCTCGTTGGAGAGAAGAATTATACTCCTATATCTCTCACTTTCTTTCCTTCTTTCTTCTTTCTTCACTCAAGCATCGCTATCATAACGTTTTCTCAATGTTCGATATCGTTTCAAATAGTACCTATTATACCCCAACGGCAAGGAAGAAATCTGGATTAGCGGATGGAACGTTGCGGAATAGGAGAATGGGTGCATATTTTTGGGCAAGGTGTGGATATGGAAAGCCAGCTTTATAGCTGTGTACAGGATGTTTTACGTAACAAGATTATTGCTTCATCCTCATGAAACTCCCCTTTTTTTGGTGGTGATGTGAATGTGTGCCACAATTTTATGATGCATGTCTTTCATAAAATAAACGTTCATAACGAGTGCAGTGGGGAATGAGTCTTACAGAGCTTCGATTTCTACATCCACTTTGTCAATATCTCTAAACTTTTATGCATTCTGAAGTAGAAAGAAAACATGGTGAAATTCACGACGCACCTTTCTTTACAAATTCAGCTTGCTTGATGCCAGAGCGAATCTTTTCCTCGTCTCGCTCGGCCGCACGCGACATGAAGGCTTTGTGAAGGCGGGGGCGGAAGAAGGAGTAGCCGAGGGGATATTCGCGGCCGAGATAGAGAAGCTCTGCGGTGATGATTATTAATAATGTGATTGTTAAATGAGGTGTGCTTTTGCATTTGGATGAAAATGAGAGATGCGTGATAACTATGGAAGATGAGACGGAGAGCTTTGGTCTCTTTGAATGTATGATGAGATGATGGAGGCGGATAGCCTCGGCGGAACGAGGCCGTTTGTCATATACAGCAAAGACGAAGAGGGAGATGTGTGTAACGAACCTTTGTAGATGGCAATGACCTGCCTTCTAAGCTCAGGATTAAGATTCGGCATGTTAAAATTTTAAGGATTCATATTTCAAATGCCTCAGATGCTGTCAAGTACTGAGAGATACTCAAATGTGTAGGTGAGTAAATGAAGCTTCAGCCGTAAATCATCATTTGAACGCGCCCCGCCGATTCGAGCTCCAGCTAAAAATACAGCTACTGCTTAGCACGAGACCAATGGAGCCTATCAAATGCGCGCTCTAATGCAAGGCTGAAGAAACGCCACCGTTGAGTGGTGCAACTCCATCGGCTGGATTTCATCATTTCCATCTGAAATCGATATAGAAAGAAAAAAAAAAACCATGATTGCGCAAACTTTTCCCTGACGAGCCATTGCTTCATATTGCTTAACAAAGACACTACTCGAAAGCCCAAATACCCGTATCGCTTCCCATTCGCACATACACACCTCCAACATCATGCCTCGCCTCGCTCCAGCCCTCGAGGTCTTCCCCACGCTCGCCCGCTTCCAGACCATTCGCCCACGGCGCCTCCCCGACATCCCCATCGGCGGCCCCCCGCACGAAATCCCGTCGAATGCCCTGCAGCGGAGCGTCATCCACCTGTACCACGACCTCGGGGTGATTGTCTTTGCGGGGTGTTCAGTTGCCGAGACGCGCAAGATTGGCGATGTGCTGAAGGAGGCTGTCGCCTTGGGCGGGCAGGGCGGCGTGGTGGCGAGGCTGGATGCGTGGGAGGGGGAGGTTGTGAGGAGGAGGGAGAGGAGCTTGAAGGGGAAGGGGGAGCTGTATAAGAATTTGGATGAGAAGAGGGTGAGTCTTTTTTTTTTTTTTTTTTTTTTTTTTTTTTTTTTTTTTTTTTTCTTTATACAAAGATTGGTTTTGGGAGATTGTTGAACTGATGGGTTGGCTTTTGGTTGGTAGACTGGTATTGTCAAGCCTGAGGTGCTGCTGCAGCTTGCGAGAACACGATTCGAAGAAACGCTCAAGGAGAGGATACCGGAGCTTAAGACGGCAAAGAACGTTGACATACGGGAAACACAATTCATTCTCCCGGGATCGCCGCCCCCAAGAGGCATCATCAATGTAACTTAACCTACGACACATCTCCCCAAGCTTCCACGTATACAAGTCACTTACACAACCGCTTCTATAGAAAACGGCCAATGGCCCGCGCAACCTCCCCATCGAATCCTTCTCAACAATCGGCGTCCACCCCGTCAGCGGCTACACCATCGGCGAGACACGCTTCTTTACAGTCGGCTCGGGCAACTACGTTGGCGGAGCACGGGTCGACTACCTGATGCTAAAGTACGAAGAGGAGAAGCAGAAGAAGGGCAGCGAAAAGAACAAGGGCACGGGCACGAGCACGAGCATTAGTGTAAAACCATACTGGGGACGCGGGCAGCTCAAGCAGCGACGGAGGGTTGGCTCTGAGGTGGAGAGCAAGATATTAGACCACATTATTGGCAAGATAATGTGGCCGCTGTGGGAGCTGGAGCGCAGTGTGTGGGCTGGCAAGGCGGAGGAGCTGCAGAAGCAGAAGATGAAGAAGAAATGGGGAGAGGATGATACCCAGGTGAAGGATGCTTAGGCGCCTGTAACAAAATATGCATGTTGTAGTATTATCATGAAGCATTTGAGAGCATGTTTTTCCGCATATGGAGGGTTGCTGTGGTGGTGAGATGCTTCCAGCCTTCTACCAAATGCAACGCTTACACCTTGTATCCGGATATAAGCTTAGCAGTTCCCTCTGCAGCCTCGACACGTTCGAGTCAAGCGAATGGCACTCTGTAGGGGGGCAGGGGGGTTTAGTCCTTGCCAAAGATGTACTCTGTACTACCACGCAGGGTGGCAGTCGGTAGAGCCTATGGCATTTCAGAGCCAAACTGCCGAGCCCACCTAGTCGCAAATCATTTGCTCCAGCTAGCCGCTGCTCTCTGCTTAGGGGAAAAGGTCGACTATAAAGGACGCAAGCACTCAAGGTTATGGCGAATGTCGCGGTAGTTGAAGCCTCTAGATTAGCACATACATATCATATCCCTCAAACGCTCGTCGGCGCCGCATGCTCTTAATGCCGCCTTGTCTGCTAGCCCAAAGCGAATGGCACCACCCGTCCTGGAAGAGTCTGGAGGTCACGCTGGCTATCCTGAAAATCCCTAGTCAGCGACGATCAGTTTCCACGCTCAAAGCGTCTGCTATCGCGGGGTATCGTGGCCCGAGGAGGGGCATTCTCCTAGGCCAGCCAGCGGGAAACCCTGCTCCTAATAGCATTATTAGCACGCAGTATGCATCCTTTGCTCCGGGTAGATATGGCTCGAAGAATCATCCGTTAGGGGGTCCTTGGCTGGTTATGCTCCTCTTTCCACATGGCAGCACCGGTACGGAGCACCGTATGAGGCACCATCTCTATGTCGATGGTGCTATGCGCCGCTCTTTCTATTCCCGTAAGTTTCATGTGCTAGCTTCGCAAGCCCCGTTTAGCGTTTCTGGCGGCTGAGAGGCTGGATCGGAGATTTCTGCCTCTTGTTCGATTAGTAGTACATACTGTAATTGCTGTAACCCTGACTGACAGGCCAGCGTTAGCGGCCGCGCCACAAGGAAACAGGCCATCGCGATACCCAGGCAATGAGCGGTCAGAAGTGGAAAGGTGCATATGGATAGAGTCATCAATATTACTGCTACCCGTTGTATTACCAACGTGCATTGTGACAGCTCTTCTCACGCTGATTCTCACGCGCCCTGCCCGTCCTCTGATTCGACGCCTGCCATAGCCTCCTTTAGTGGGATTCGAAGCCCATGCCGCAGTTGGCAGTCAAACATCGAAGCTGCAGCGGCAGTCAGGGATAAGTAAGCAGTGGGGGGCTCAACTGGTAGAAGAGGTCAGAGGCGAGCGAGCCAACCAGCGGTAGCGGCAGCAAGTTTAACCTGTGTCTATTTGCCTCCACTTCTGGGCGTGGTGATCGCTGTTTAGACAAGGACAATAAGTGAGAGCTACTATCGTGCTACTCTGGGCCGGGAAATTGGAGGCTCCATCAGATTTTTTTTTTTTTCTTCCTCTTTTAGCGCTTAAAAGCGAGGCAAGGAAAAAAAGAGAGAAGAAGCTCGTGTGTGAGTGGGACGAAAATGGCCGACTGTCTTGGAAGCATCTGAAAGCGGGGGTCCCTGGAAAAAATACTTGCACGTGTAAACAAGGCGATGCACAAGTACCGAGTACATGGACGCAAGCAGTACTTTTTCGAAACACGGAGCGCGTGCCCGTCACTTTTCTGATTTCTTGTCCAGGCCGTGATTGGGGCCTCTTAAATTCTTTATCCGTGAGATGCATGGAACACTGAGCCCCTCTTTCTTATGCTAGATACATCCATTCTCTGCTCCATGATGCAAGTACTACAGTACTAGATGATATTCACTTATTCGTTTTAGTACCTGGTAGCACTTATAGCCACGGCCAACAGCGCTGAACTGGGGTAATCGACGTCAGATCCCTTGCCGCTGGCCCTCCTTTCCGTGGGCAAAAAGCTTAACCTGCCCTAGCCAGCGGCCCAGCCTATCGAGAGTTTTTCCGGCGGCCAACAGCCGACAGCCTCAATCCAAGTCCCGACGCGTGGCCGTGGCCAGACATCAGATTCAGCTGCTGCGCTAAATTGGCTTAAGGATTCAGTGCTTGCTGGCCCGCAGATCCGGCGGCTCCGGGAGCGACAAGCGCAGCTTGCGGCGCTGTGCTGTCTGTCGGGGGGGCTGTTTGTGTAGGTGGTTTCAGGCGGCGCTTTAGTTGGAAACCAACTTCCAGCAAGTATACATACAACAGAGGAGGATATATGCTGCTAATCTGCTGCTAATACCTAGTACTCAGTAACAGAGCACTTGCAGATCCATTCTTGGTCGGTCTTGTTCGGTGGATTTCGCTCGGCATTTGCTAGGGACACAAACATTGTGCTAGAGCATGATTGAGTCTCTCCCCCTGTCTACTTTAGCTGCCGCGCTTGCAGCACGATATGGTCTTTCTGCCGTGATTGAATCCAGCTAACTTTATGAACCTCGTCAACTAGTATTGTTCTAGTGTTATGACATGCGTACTGGAGTGGATTTGCATATTCTGCCTAGCGCTGCTAATGTTACAGGTATGCATGCTTTGCGTACTGTAGGATACGAGACTCTGAAAGCCAGTTTTCGAGGTTGATACTGATAGAATATCCATCTGTCAACAACTTCGAAATAGAGTGCTAGGCCAATTGGCCGACCCTAGCAGTGCCCAATGATAATACTCCGTGCAAGTACTTCATACTTCAGTGGCTGGCGAATAGGCAAGTATCACTCTAAGACGTCCTTGGAGCGTTCACGTAATTGATTGCTTCGGCATGGGAAAACGTAGCCGACAGAGAAGAGGAAAAGAGAAGAAGGAAAAAATTACTAGCAAAGCGTCGTGCATCAGCATCTTCCTGGCACCGCCTCTCCTATCCTACCCTCTCCTATCTCCCCCCTTCGCCGAATCTTTGCCTTGTCCTCTGTACTTGTGACGCTCTCCACAAGTCCCAGTTAGCGTCTGTAAACGGTAGATCCAGGGCCCGCCCTAGCGCCTCCTGTGCCCTGGAAGCCGCCCAAAGGCCCTACAAGTTTTCTGTTCTTAGTTACACGTCCGCTACCACCTAGCAATAATCCCCGGTTCGTGGGTAGTCGGCTTTTCTCTTTTTTCGCTTCCTCCACCACCTCCAACATCTTCTACTTGGTCAAAATCTCACTCCTTCAACAACGCAATTTCTCACCACCACCGGCCGCGACTGCTGACGGCCAGCAACTCGCTACGCACCGAACGGTCAACAGGCGCTCGCCTTGGTGCCACGGCCAGACCGACACTGCGCTCGCATGACGACCACCTCTTGGAATTAGCAGCCTTTTGATCCCTTTTTTTGCTCCATCTGCCTTCCAGACCAATTCTTATTTTCCCCCACCACACATCTTCTCAGACACGCACGCCACGCACGCACGCACCAGCGTCGAGGGCCGCCGCAGACCGCACGCAGAGACCGAACAACCCTCCCATCCCGCTGCTGCTGGCCCTGGCCTTGCAAGAGGTTCCCAGGGTTGCTCGGCAGTCAGTGGGGGAGAGCACACGCCGCGCATGCCTCGCGCAGCAGGATCGGGCAAGCGACATACAGGTGGCGCCGGTCATCGCGACACGAAGCAGCACGAGAATGGGCTCGTAGGCCCGGCGAGACGAACCACTGGCAAGAAGAGCCTCAATCATTCGGAAGGCCCTGCGAGGCCTGCCGACCATGGCGCCGGCCACGCAGGGCCGCAGCTTGTGACGCAGGGCGTGCCCAACGGCAGCTCAAAGTCCAGCATCGACTTCGCCAACCACGATCACCGCACCGCCGATACCCGCAGGTCCTCTGTCGGCAACGATTCTGAGACGTCCACCTCCGAGTCGTGCACCTCCCACATGGCATCTGGCGGCGCCGTCGATGGCGGCCATCGCCAGATCGACGTTAATGCCTTGAAGAATACCGATGTGCACCGCGACTCGAGCCCCCTCGACATGGTGGCCACCGTCCTCAAGTCCCTGCCGATGCAGGATACGCTCGCCATCCTCATCATCCTTATGCAGCTCCCGACTCTTTCCCTCTCCATCATCTACGGCATCTTTACCTGCCTGACCTTTGTGCCCACCGTGACCACTAGCTCGGGCATCAATCTCAACTTTGCCGAAATCTTTGATGGCCACTCAACCATGCCCTCCTTCGTCACCATGTTTTGCATGGATTTCTTCTTCCTCCTCATCTGGCTTTTTCTTTGGCAGCCACTTCAGGATGCCATTCTGGATCTTGCCAAGCCCATCATTGCCATCACTCTCGGTGGCGGTGCCACCTACAGGAATAACAGTTCTAGAGGAATCACGACCTGTGTCGCCTGGATTGCGGGTAACCAGCTCATCCGTAGTACACGAAGTCATTGGTCCCGTTTTGCCAGACACATCCCCGAAGACTGGCCGGTCCCTTCTGCCCTGAGGGGCACGTTGGAGTCCACATCACTCATGCACGATAAGAGAAGTGCATTTGCGTGGGTGCGAAGCGGATTGGCCATTCATATTCTAACTCAGGGGCTGGTTAGATACATCCGCGAATGGTACCTAAGAAGGGAAAAGGCCAGCGCGGCAGCTAGCCAGCATGACCCCGAGGCTGGGAAGTCTGTGGCTACCATCTCCATTAATGGCGAGGTTCCGCACGACACTGGCTTCAACACTCCTGACACGGAGGCTGGGTGCGCTCAGCTACCACCTCCACCCCCCACCAATAAGAAAAGAAGAAAGCAGGGTACGCAAGTCAGACTGCAGCAGCCGCTGTGGGCAGCGCTAGCTAGTACCAAGATTGTTGTCATGAAAGAGTACGAATCGTCTCACGTGTCCTCGAAATCACTTGGCGTCAACACGACAGATATACACAATCTCGGAAATGCACCTTTCAACACTCAGCCAAAACAGATATGGATATCGTATATTGGTTGCGACGAAGTATGCTTTAATACCAGCAATTTTCCCGATGTCGACGACGTGCCGCTGCCTATTACTACCGCCAACGGACAAGCCATCACGCGACCCACTGGCGTGGACACGTCCAAACCTTTCTACGTCAAGGTCAATAATGCATTTTGGCAGCCTACTCGCATATTTCCAGTTGTTGATGAGGATGACAGCGGCCGAGGGGGTGAAACTCGCTGGACGGGAGACATTTATGGCCTCCGGCCGTCGTCAAAATACGTGTGTGAGTTTGTGGACACCAGGACTGACAAGGTCATCTTCTCGACCAATATCCGCACGGTTAAAGAGCCAGCACGCGAAAACGACGGCGTACCCGTCGCTGTATCCGGCAGCCAGCAATCCCTCCAGCCCGATTCCCCCGCCACCACTCTGCGCATCTCCATTGCGGCCGCTGAAGCGAAGCTCAACGACGAGAAAAATCGCCTCAAGACTTGGCGTAAGGAATGGAAGTCAAGAATCAACACCCTCAAGAAGGAGAACGAGCTCCTGGACAACCAGATAGGCTCAGCCGGTCACAACGACGACAAATATAGACAAAAAGTTCGCCAGCAAGAGATACAGAAAACACAAGCCGAGCGTGAAACGGGAACCATAATCGAGCAGCTCAAGAAATTTGACAGCTCCCCTGAACTGGCCGAGAAGAAGCAAGGAATGGAACGGACCTACACCAGTGAGAAGAAGCTATATGATGCAGCTCAGAAGAGTTTCCGAGAATACAAGGCGAAGCTCGAGGGTGAAGTTCATACCAAGGAAAATGAGAACAGCAACCTAATCACCAAGCGTAACAAGATCGCCACTCGCATTGCCAAAGTCGAAAACGAGCTTGCCAACATTGCTGATGCAAACAATCGAGGCCTCAACGAGGTGGAGCGGCGAAAACGTGAACGCGCCAACTGGCAGGAGCAGGTCATTAATACGGAAAAGGCCTATCATGATCAGCTCGGACAGATTTATGCTACGAACACTGCAAAGGTCGAGCATATTCGCAACCTCCAGAACCAGATTCAAGGAATTCAAAACTTCTTGAGCCAGGCTAGTAGCATGCCCGTTGACGTGGCCTCTCTCGATTCCGCCACCGTGACTGCGCATTCTGCGTTTCAGTCACCGCGAGCGCCACAACAGCAACTCCCACCACCCCAGGGCCAGCCGCAAACTCCCTGGCACCCCAACCCGATTGGTTATCCGCCCAACATGTTTGTGCCAATGCCAAACGGTGAGAATCACTCAACCTCTTCGCTGCCTTTTTCTCTGCCCGGTATCGCCGCATGGCAGTCGCCGCCCATGACCACTTTCGAGAATCGCGGCACCAAGTCGCGTGGTCGTAGCTCTAGCATGCTCAGCGACGTCAGCGGTTTTACTCAGCCGAGCGATGAGGAGCCCCGGTCTCCCGTCGGCATGGGCATGAGCGTGGCGCGACGGCCCATGTACACCAAGCGATTCGGCGTTCATGACAGCAGAGGGAGCACCGGTAGTGGCGGTAGCGGCGGCAGTGGCAGTATGGGTGATCCGTCGAGCCCTGCTTGATCTTGCTTTTTGGTTCTTCTCTTCTAAGTGTACTTTTTGTCTCCGGCTGGGTTGCTTCTTTTGAGAGCTGAAGGGTGTGAACAGAAGTGGTTTTACGAGGCTGGCAGCGTTTGTTTCTGTCTCTCTCTCTAGACTCTCTTTTTGTCTTGTTTACTGGCTTGAGGAGGTTAGGGCTACAGCGAAGCTGGCTCTGTGTGTGCTAGGAGGGGCGAAAATGTACGTAGCTTGGCTATAGTCAGATCGGCTTTTGGTTTGATGAATGAAGCAGCGCTTTTATAAATCTTGCGTGTGCCTTTGATATGCCTTGAGTGATGAATGTGACTTGTGTGTATATAAATTCTTGCTTACCCACCCTGAGCAATAATCAATAACCGCCAAAACACAGCACATACATATAGTACTGTAGGGTTTCGATGATCGCGCCATGGTTGCAGCGCTATGAGGGGGATTTCTCCTCTACCTTGAACCAAAGTGGATCAGGGGCGGTGCGATGGCGGATCTCTTAAAGTCTAGCTGGTCTCTCTGATTTAGTACGTTGGTGGAAAATAAAGATTGGAAATAAGCTTAAGTTAAAAGCAAAACATGTTGGATTTACATTTTTCGCTTTTCTCTATGTTTCTGGGGATTTGACTGAAACTGTGCATTGTATCTACTTGTTTGCAGGCTTTTGGCCACTTATACACATTGCATTGACGGTATTAAATCTGAGCCCAGTTTGCTCAGCTCAATTATTGGATGCCGGTATTGATGGCTCGTCACTTCAAAGGTTGAGGTTCAAAAGTCTGAGTGAGTATGAGAAGTTTTATTGCGAAGTGATACAAAATTATCTGTGAGCCACTTCGATGCCCATACTCTATATAGATGCTATATCTCACCATATACATCTACATATTTTCCATGCCCCAAAACATCTACAATATTCCATCTCACCCTGGCTACTTGCACATGCATCATCTTGAGGCGGGGCTTCATATACCCTAAGTCTAAAAGATAGACACGGTACCTCTGCCTAGCGTTTCTTCTGGTGGCTGAGTCACATTTCGTATGTCAGGTAACGTAAACGGCTCCGTGCCGCTCAAACTCTTCACTCTTCCCAGTAACTTCTCTAGGTGGCGGAACGAGCCCGAGGGTGCGTATCCCGGACCTTGGTGTCCGGCTAGTTTTGTCACGACGAGCGTAAGACCTCGCTCATGGTGTGTTGTACCCAGAACGCCATATCCCGCTGGCATGTTTGTGCCGTATCCAGATGCTGTGATATTAGTCCCGTTGAACCGATATCCACAATCCGGCACATAGAAGGGGTCTTGAGGTCGATACTGGAAGCCCATTTCGCCACCCCAAGTCATATTTTGTATACCAAGTATGACTCCATTTAACAACATCATCCCGTCGAAGCCTCCTTGGGCGAGGATGACGTTTTGTGTTGTATCGATGACGTGGGGTAATTGCTTGAGACCTGAAACAGGTGACTTATCTGGTGGGTTCATGAAACCGTGAGACTCGGCACATGGAGTCCATTCGATCCCATCAGGGGCATGTATGGCATTCTTAACTCCCGGGAGGTTGAAATAGGAGCCGTTACCGTCGTATGGATTGAGAGGATTGAAAATTGAGTTGTATGGACTGGGGCAGTGGTCCACGATGTTGTAAAAGTTGAAACAAGGATTCGCTTGTTTAGCCTTAGCTATCACGGAGTGCCACAATCCGGTACAGGTATCGTTGTTGGCGCCCGGAAGGGTGACGGGCTGTTTTCCTGAAGGAGGAAATGTGAGATATTTGTCAAAGTAGTCGTCGTAGCCGCAGTCCTCAGAAACGGCACGGAAGGTAGACAGATCGTCTTCGGTAAAGGTGAATATATCCTGGTAGCGGTCGATGTACGGCACTACGGGAACGTTGCCTTGCAGACTGTCGTTAAAGAAAGCTCCGTCGTAGATGAGCAATCCTTGCAGGTTGTGGTATTCTGTGTCGTTTGCGTCGATGAAATGGCTGGAGATGTACGGGCCATACATGCCGGCGTAAGATTCGCCCGTGATGTAGACTTTCCAGCCGTGCAAACCAAAGGTATCAACAAAGTTGTGCCAAAACCCTGTAAACTGCTCGGCCAGTTGGTCTTCGTCTTCAATGCTGGGATTACCCTTTGCAAAACCCGTGCCAACGGGCTGGTCGATCCAGACGACGTTGGTGAGGAGGTGCCAGCTAAAGGGATTGGGCGTGGGCTTCAACGTGCCGGGCTGCCATAAGAATGGGCCATTTTCTTGAACAAAGCCCATGAGAGAAGAACATCCGGGCTATTTGGTGGTTTGTTTCGTGGTTAGTATGCTAGTGACCGAGTGAAGCTTGCGAAAGCAGTTGAACTTACCCCGCCATTGAGCCAGATGACAATTTCCTTATCATCCTGATGCTCTTTGTCGGTCGTCGGAAAGAACCAAAAGAAGAGTTCATCACTCTCGCCAGGCTTGTTGCTAATAGGAAGATTACCAGCGTACGATTCACCCACATCAAAGTTGACCTCGGGGAGAGTGGTGCCGTTGACATAGAAACCTACACAAGTTACAGTTCGTTGCTTCTTAGCACAATCTGCGGCAATGTTGTGAAACCCGAGGACAGTAGTTACACTTACCTTCCGTAACAGAGTTGTAAAACCGCGATTCAGGCCGTGGCTGGGAATCACACCCGCCGCCGCTCTCCGGGAGGGGACGGATGGCAGGACCAGTGGCACGATTGTCAAGACGAAGAGTGGGCATACTAAGAAAATTACTGACAGGAGGGGCCGCAGTGACTGCAACGACTGTTGACAAGACGCCCAGAATCCACTGGAACTTCATGATTGCCAAAGGGACCAGATCCTGAGGTTAGGTGCGTGGTAGTATATGAAGGCAAGGATATTCAGAAAATAGGAGCAAAACAAAATGGTAAGTGCAACAAAATCCAAGATGTAGAAAATAATATGATGTTCCGAAATTGAAGACATGCAGATGGTGGAAGTAAACAAGGTGAAGACAGACAAGAAAGAATATTTGCAGAGAATAGGTAGCTGTTGAGTTGGTAATCGCCGTGAGCTGTTGTGTTCTTTATTTAATCTAACAGCATCTGGGTTTTCTTCACTCTTTATATAATTTTCTAGGCAAAAATGCCACCAGCAAGGCCACACCTATCTCCTGCCTCTCTTTCATCCATGTTTTCGTTCCTCCTCCTCGCATCGGACGAGGGGGTCCTACCAAGCTGCGGTTTGATGGTCTGTTTGCAAGTAAGAGGCTGCAATACTCGTGCTAAGACCAATGAACAGGAGACGATGAAGCTACGCATTTGCGCATTTCACGCACGCCATGTCCATTTACAAGTTTGTATAATGCGAGAAGCCGTTCAATTATGAGCGGTGAGGCCGACAATGCTTCAGCTCCTTTCTCGTTTCTATTGTCATTCTGCTTGATCCCGCTTCATATTTGTTGATCCCCACATCACATGTAACGGCAATTCAGGAGAAAGATTTTGGAAAACAGAAGCCAAGGCCAAATACCAATAGGCAGCCGCGCTTAAAGAGAATTGCGGTGAAGGAAGATGCACAAAGGCCTGTTTTGCAGAGGAGGTGGCGGAGGCTGTGTCATCTGTGCTGCTGCAGCTTCCCATGCAGGGCTAGAAATTTCTCAAAAGTTCAAAAATATTTACCAGCTTGTTGTGCAGTCACATGTAATATCGTGCTGCAAGTAATGGAGTATCATGATGTTTGACGTTTTTGAACATTACTCAGCCTAAGCCGGCGTTTATGCTCATCACTCAGGTACGCAATATTAAGGCTTGAGGCGAAACTACATGTCGTTACATTCTCTCAATATTCAGATACAGGTACCTATTCATTTCGTGTACACAGATTATAAATGGATGCTGTTGTGGAAGCATTATAGGCTAATGAAAGCCCATGTCTTCATAACACAAGGGATAAAATAGAGTGGAATATCAAGTATGGAATGTATGTGGCAATCGTCACTTAGTATTGTATCTTGATATACATGTATATTTCTCAGCTATAGATGCTGGCTTGCCAAACACCAACATACCTAATCAAAGGTCAGGGGTTAGACTTTGTTCAGCTGTAGGATGCCCAGGCGTACGTCATGAATTTGTTTGTCATATCCGATTCCGTATTACTGTACCCTCCATGAGTCTATGTTACACAATCCCGCACCGGCCACGTTCTAATTAAACTGAGCTGCAGCCGTCGGACTTGCAAAAGTCCCATTCGGCCTTTCCGCTTTGTGGTAAACAGCAGCACTCAATGATTACCTCTTTATGCAAAAGAATTATACATACATGTATACTCTTGGGAATTTTGAGAATGGTTAGTGCAAGATTGAGGTGGGTTTCTTTCTTGATTGCAAGATATTGTAATGGATTTTGAAGCAATAGAAGTAATATGGGATTAAAATCCAGACTCTATTTGTAGATAATAACATATATTCCCTGGACCCAGATGGATGTTGTCCTAGCTCAGGCAGCTATTCTCGAAGCTGGAGGAGCTGTCTAGTGGCGTCAATGGAAGAAAAGGATCCCTACCAATAGACTCACAAGCTCTCAGCCAGTTATATACAAATTATTCGGATGCACAAGCCCTTTCGGAGATTCAGGATCCTATTGTATGTTTGCTACCGACTTTACGCTGATTTTTGTGAAAAGTTGGTTTTATGTAGATTATAGCGGCTGGACTCTTGATATACCTATACTTATTGTTCTTGGTAGTATGGATTACATGAACCGCTGGGATAAGAGAGCCATTTGCGTTGGTAAAATAATGATTTGAACATTATCGGATGTCACTACTCGGATAAAAGGTTCAGTTTACTATTTGGTACCTCAGCAAGCTTGCATGTAATTACATGTAATTGCAGTCTATATTCCAGCCCGCCGTAACGAATTACTCCATAGAACTTGGCGGATAGTTCAAGGCAAAGTTAACTCTGCAGAAAATATACTTTGGGGCCATCGCAAATATCATTTGATTTTCGATTGCGTGGCTGCTGCTTTCTTTAATCGTGAACCCGCTGTTTCAATTCTACAAACTATGAGTACTTACATGTTGACACCCACAGCTCATGTTGATTGGTATGTCGGGTAGCCGTTTACCCGAGCCGATGCACCAATAGAACAGAGGCACTTAGTCATGGGCTATGGCAATGCTCTGTGCTGCGTCTTCTCTCCATAAGCACACAAGGCTGCCAATACGCACACTATGGCAGCAATTATTATTTCAATTACACTATTTCGACTTCTAACTAGGTGCAACTTGTGGCTTGGAGGTCGTTCTTCTCAGAAATACAACGTATTAGGCGGTGCAGGAAACGCGCTGGTCCTCAGCAGATGAGAAAACTCTGATACTGCCTGTCTGATAACGGCTGACCCACCAAGGCAAGTTGTGACGTCAAGCTGCTTAAGGGTTCTACGTACCATTCTTTGCATACTAGTAGGTACCTTAGGTATGAGCCAGAAAAGAAAGGAAAAAGAGACGTTGAGAAACAGACGGCGTCGATAAAACTCAAGAGGCAAAAGAGAAGCAAATGGAACTAGCGTTGAAGCTTTCTCCTTTGAATTTTCTTTTTTCCCTTTGAGCTACGGGGAAAGCAGCAATTGGCGCTGTGCTAGCGGTACCTCGTGCTGCCACTATTAATACTACTGCCGTCAGAGTACAGCTGTTCATGCCTTAGTTCGATGCCTGATTGTGGCTCCCCTAAGCCCCCTTATCAGAAAGCCAAAATTTTGATACCGCGCCCCACCATTCAAAAAAAAAATTCACCCCGCCCATCGAAGAAATTCAAGCCTCTTTGCCTGCAGACCAGCAACCACCGCCACCATCCTGGTCAGCCGTAGTTTCGCCTCCCGGATTTTTTTTTTTTACTTTTTTTTCTCTTTCTATATACAAAAGTAGTGTTCAGCGACGTTGAATACTACTACGCCTGGGAAATTGGGACTTCCTCTTTTTTGGTGTATCTTCCTCTCCTTTCTATTTTACAACTCCCGTTCTTTCGTTTCCTTCCATCTTTTCTTTTTCTCTTTGAATCAAAACAACAAAAGTTGGAATAGAAAACCCAAAGCCACACCGCCACAATGCCTTCAGCTTCCAAGGAAAAGAGACTCGCGAAGAAGGCTGCCGAGGGCAAGCTGGACAAGAAGGGCGGAAAGGCTGGCAAGAAGAACCAGGAGCCTGAGCTCGATGCCTTTGGAAACCCCGTCAAGGACACTGATAGCCCCGCCACTACTGACGACAAGCTGGACGAAGTGAAGCGCCTTGCCGAGCAGATGGACAAGCACGGCATCTCAGACCGCGTCACCACTGGTGTGCTGTCGTCCACCCAGCAGAGCAAGGACGTCAAGATCACCAGCACCTCTCTCGTGTTCCACGGCCGAGTCCTCATCACCGATTCGACCCTTGAACTGTCTTTCGCCCGCCGATATGGTCTCCTCGGTGAGAACGGCTGCGGAAAGTCAACTATCCTGAAGGCCATCGCTGCCAGGGAGTACCCTATCCCCAGCCACGTCGACATCTACCTGCTCAACGAGGGTGCTCCTCCCAGTGACCTCGGTGCCCTGGAATGGGTTGTCAAGGAGGCCGAGAACGAAATGGAGCGTCTTGACAAGTTGGCAGAGCAGCTCCTGGAAGACGAAGGCCCCGAAAGCCCCGTCTTGATTGACCTTTATGACGTATGTGCCCCAAATCAATCTTCCGGCAGCAGTCCAATACTTGTCAAATGAAGTACTAACTTTCTTTCTCACGATAGCACATGGACAAGATGGATCCCTCTACCTTCTCCACTCGCGCTTCCCTCATTCTGACCGGTCTCGGTTTCAACAAGAAGACCATCCACAAGAAGACCAAGGACATGTCTGGTGGTTGGAGAATGCGTGTTGCCTTGGCCAAGGCGCTGTTTGTCAAGCCCTCACTTCTCCTGCTTGACGACCCCACCGCTCACTTGGATCTTGAGGCCTGTGTGTGGCTGGAAGAGTATCTGAAGAAGTGGGATCGTACCCTGGTTCTGGTTTCCCACTCTATGGATTTCTTGAACGGAGTGTGCACCAACATGATTGACATGCGAGAGAAGCAACTGATCTACTATGGTGGTAACTACGACTCCTACGCCAAGACTCGCGAGGAGAACGAGACCAACCAGATGAAGGCCTACCACAAGCAGCAGGATGAAATTGCTCACATCAAGAAGTTCATTGCCAGCGCCGGTACCTATGCCAACTTGGTCCGTCAGGCCAAGTCCCGCCAGAAGATTCTGGACAAGATGGAGGCAGATGGTTTCATCCAGCCCGTTCAGGCCGACAGGGTCTTCACCTTCCGCTTCGCTGATGTTGACAAGCTGCCCCCTCCCGTCCTGTCCTTTGACAACGTTACTTTCTCCTACTCTGGTAACCCTGAGGATGATCTCTACCGCAACTTGGATCTCGGCTTCGACATGGACTCCCGAACCGCCCTGGTCGGTCCCAACGGTGTTGGCAAGTCAACGCTGCTGCGATTGATGACTGGCAAGCTCTCTCCTACTGGCGGATCCGTTACCCGTCACACTCACTTGAAGCTTGGTTTGTATTCTCAGCACAGTGCTGAGCAGCTCGACCTGACCAAGTCTGCCCTGGACTTTGTCCGTGACAAGTACAGTGAGAAGTCTCAAGACTACCAGTACTGGCGCCAGCAGCTTGGCCGTTATGGTCTCACCGGTGAATCTCAGACCGCCCTGATGGGAACCCTGTCTGAGGGCCAGAAGAGCCGTATCGTTTTCGCCCTGCTTGCTATTGATGGCCCCAACATGTTGCTACTCGACGAGCCTACTAACGGTCTCGATATCCCCACTATTGATAGTTTGGCCGATGCCATCAACGCTTTTAGCGGTGGTGTTATTGTCGTATCCCACGACTTCAGGTGAGTCTTATCACGTCCTTTTTACTGTTGTTTTGTGAACGTTGCTAATATATCCCCTCACAGATTGCTTGACAAGATTGCGAAGCAGATTTTGGTGTGCGAGAACCAGACCATCCGCCAATGGGACAGCACTATTGGCGAATACAAGAACTACCTTCGCAAGAAGATGATTTCCGCTGGTGCCGTGTAAAGGCGGAAAATGCAAGACGAGCAGAAAAAGTTTACAAAAATTTTGCAATTGGAATCGCAGTTGAAATTCATATAGAACGGATGATCAATGACAGGGAATTGAACGGCGGTACATGGGATAGATTGTCACACGCGGCAAAATAAAAGAGAGAGAGGCAATCAGGGATGAGCCGCGCAAAAAGTGCACATGAGCTCGGCCGCGATACCCTAGAGATGCAGGATGCATGCATTCATGATCAATGTTTTTTTGTTTCAAATTACGGTATAGACTCGGTAGTGTCATGAGTTTTTCTTGGAGGTTACTACTACTGCTGCTATTTACTATGGATATGGGAGAATTTCAAACCAGAATGAAATGAAATCAGAATGGCATACGACGTTCGAATATGAATTTGACAGTGATGTATGCGTCGAACGTTAAAGTACATAATTATGGTGCTCCGTCTCGTTATATAGGTATATATGCACAGCTTTATAAAGGGAATGCCTATCCAGCACCCCAAGTCTGTTATCCAGCACCCCAAATTTGTATAGGAGGTACACATAGATACTTGACCGACTATTTATATATTTAAGTATTTAT